>JBCFYV010000003.1:58537523-58563737 GCA_039000515.1 Timema cristinae | reverse complement strand
TTTTTCCTAAATGGTTTTCCACTCTCCCTCCACGCAAATGCGGGTTCACTTCCTCTAATTCAACCTTCCAATTCCTAATCCATTAGCGTAATTAGTACTTAAAGCGTATAACCCGAACGGGTAGTAAGACGCGGTGCAATCATTATTATTATTATTATTATTATTATTATTAAAATGTGCAGAAAAGTGCACAAATGTGTAGTGCGCAGATACTTTGAACACTGCCCCTGGATTGAATATGACGAGTTGGTCGGAGTCCGAATCCAGGTCAGGTGTAATGAGAGTTTTTTTTACCTAAATAGGCCTATCGAGGATGATTTTGCATAAATTATTTTCACAACCACCTCTACACAAAGTGGGAACACTTTCCTTATATTAAACCTCCTCATTCTTAGCACATTTTGTTGTTGTTAATACTAATGCGTACCAGTATTACCTGAATATCTGATGAGATGTGGTGACAAAAAATAAAACAAAACTTAATTTACATTTACATTATTACGAGAGATTAAGTTCATCAGACCCACTTCAATGGCCGCGTGGTCTAACGCGCTACTCTGGCAGTAGATTAGACTGGCAATGACGGAGAGATTGAGGTTCGAATTTCGGTCGGGTGTCCTGAAGGGGGTTTCCCCCCAAAATGGTTTTCCATTCTCCCTCCACGAAATTGCGGATACACTTCATATATATTTAACCTCCCCAATCTATAAAACTACTAGCATAATTATAACATAATCGTATAATCCTAACGGGTAGTAAGTTGTGGTGCTAAAAAAAATTGATCAGATCAGCTAAGGTATTCGGTTCGGCTTGCGGATAATCAAAACCTAGACAAGGCCATTACTTAACGCGGGTAAAATACATATTATATTAGGTATAAATAATAACAAACATTTTACCACTTAGAAATATCAAACTGATTACTATCTTGGATATAGTGACAAATTATTCCGTTAGTAAACCTGATGTCAGCTGCTCTCAGGAACACAGGCGAGTTAATCAAAAACACAGCCGACCATCATTCCTCATTATTTACAAAACTCAAACTAAAACAAAAAAATTAATAAAACTAACAATTCAAAAACGTCTATAATATTTATTCTCTTCGTTCACACGTTTATTTATCAATTTTAATTCAAAACCGTTCATTAATTTCATCTTTGCTGCTAAGTATGTCTGGTCAATAGATCGTATCGTGGATGATATTATCTGGTTAGATACATAATCTACAAAGGTTAGTTCAAGGCCTACTTGTGTTCGGGTTGTTCCCAAAGAAATATATCACGGAGGTATTGAATGCCTCTTCCACTCCATGAACGTGTATGATAAGTAAAACACCAATAAGTTTGGATACAGTCAGATTCTCATAGGAAGGGCCTTTTAGAAAGTGCAAACATATATTTATTTTTTTGCGACCAATATTGATTATATCTTACTAATAGTGTTATTTCATAGGTTTTGATAATATCTATCAAAAACTATAGATGAAGATCACATGGCTTGAGTTTGAATGCATGAAAGTAGATCAAGTAATGTTTCTATTTGTCGGATAAGGTCCTTTGTATGAAAACTGGACTATATCGGACACCATCATCCCTGAGTCAACCTCCCCAGCTATTTCGTGGTCCTGTGGATTGCGAGGGTGTAGGTAAGAATGTAAGAAAGCACCTCCTCTCCTTTCCTGTCTCCCTGTTATTTACCCAAGCAACGAGGTGGATGATTCGGATCAAGGTGTGCATCAGCTGCTCGAATACATCGTTGAGTCTCTAGGCGCGAGCGAAAAGTTGGTCGAAACAGGTAGGGTAGACCGCTCAACTTGGGTTGAAGATGGCTCTATAATCATATCTTAACTAAGGGGAGACCTAAGATAAGATGGGAGGATCAATTTGTTTGCATTATTATTGTAATATCAAAGATGATTCAAATCCACATTTTATCGAATATTGAATCTCGAATCCGAATCTTAGAATATAATGCAAAGTATAAAAGGTAGAAATGAGACTCTCAAATCCTAAAATCATCAAATCCTTACGTTATTATAGATTTGAGGATTCGAGAAAATATCAAATTCAAGATTAATAAAAACAAACTTCGGTGGCCGTCTGGTTTAAGGCATCACTCTCACAACATACTGCATTGCTGATTATTGGGAGATCGTGGTTCGAATACCAGTCGGATGTACTGAGGGTGTTTTTTCCTAAATGTTTTCCCACTCTCCCTACACGCAAATATGGGTACACTTCCATTAGATTCAACCCTCTCATCCACAACACAATAGCTTAATTAGTCCATATGCGCAAAACAAGAACGGGTAGTAAGATGCGGTGCTAAAACCAAGCATTTTTACCACTCCAAATGTTATATTGGAAGTGTTTTTAAAGTTTTAATACTGTTATTATTATTATTATTATTATTATTATTATTATTATTATTATTATTATTATAGCACCGCGTCTTACTACCCGTTCGGGTTATACGCACTTACGGTAATGTGTAATGGTAGGGTGATTGTGAGATGAAATGAAGGACCTACAGTTTAACGTGGAATCCGAACCCGGTGGCGACCTGGCATTCCACACATTCACAAGATGTCTTGTCAGAGGTGAAGGAAGGGTTTGGAAATAAGATAAATCTGTGCCGGGACCGAGGATTGAACCCCGGACCTCCAGCACAGAAGTCCGACACCTTACCCCTAGACCACCAGGTCACCTTTAATACTGTTAAGTGGTGGTTTATTCCAATATTATTATCAGATCAACAGCCAGAGCCCATAACAATAATGATGATTAATGATTAAAGATAAGTTTTATTTTTCTTGAGTCGGACCTTTTTAGACACCTTGAATATTGAATATCCTTAAGGATTTGAAGGATTTGAAAATTCGATAGGGTCATCCCTATTAAATATATTTATAATTAATTTATGAAAAATAAAGATAAATTATGTTTAAAATAACAATACCTCATTGACCGACCACAATGAAGTTGGTGTGCCCCAACATAGTTGAGTTCCACTTCAAACGAATGATGGTGCATTTTCTTTAAATTAAACATCCCTTCCTGTTAACTAAGATAATTTAATCTAATTCACTTCTAGCTATTATTGGGATAGGAGAATACCTAATAAAACAACTGACTGACTGAAGAGTCTAAGACGCTAGGCTCGCATTGCACTTTATTGCTTTTTTCGGGTGAGCCAGGGTTCGAATACTAGCCGCTAGCACCGAAAGGTATTTTTTAAATGAGACTTTCCCAATCCCCTACACTAATGAAGGTGGATTTCCTTTAAGTAGCCTCTTCAGCCCTATCTCTTATATTAAAACTTTAAATAACCCTTGTGTTAAATTAAAGACTTAAATAATTATAACACAAGCAATTACAGCACTAAAATAACAATTAACTAAATTTTACAGTTAATAGTTACACCAACGGGGATTTAAGGGTGCCACTTACTTGAAGAGAAATATCCTCACACTGCACTTCTTACGAGATAGGCATTTGTAAAGCTTCAAAACCTCTAAAACAATGTCAAAAAATTTCAGAATTGTATGTTATGATCCTATCAAAATTGACCTTATTTGTTTGACTAACGGGATACATATATATTTTTTATTCTAACCATCTACTTTTTTCCAAATTGCAATATTATTTTGTGCGAAACGTCAAAAATAAACTCTATTAATTTTTTAAATCATAAAACTTCAAATTCAAATGTTTCTTTTTAAGATCGTATCCCTTATTCGTTCAGGCTATGCATATGTATATTAAGTACGCTAAGGACGTAAAAATGTGGATGGTGTACCCACATTTACGTGAAGGGGCAGTGATAAACCATTTGAACAAACCTTCAGTACACCCGACCGGGATTCTAACCTGAACCTCCTCGTCACTGGCAAATCAGACTAAATGACCTTTACATTTAATCAACGCTCTATTGCCACTCATTTTGGAGTGAATCATATTTTAAGAGAACACACCACTGGTTTTAATTACGTGTCATTTTCGGATGTCTCAGCGTTCCGAGAGACTGATACCTTAAATTGAATAAATAGTTTTCAAATTGTAATTTCAATGTTGTGATATGTGAACATAGGGGTGATCGGTGAGTTCTGTATGACTTATTTCAGCGTATGGATTGATCCATAGTCAAATTAAGTTGGATTCACACTTACAGGGCTGTGCGTCAGCCATGTCGTGTCGTTAGCATTCAAAGCATGGTAGCAACACAGACGGCGCACAGCCCTGTGAAGATAGGTTCGCACTGAGAGGGCTGTGCACCGGCGGTGTCGTGCTGAAAACAATCCCGAACAGGTCATGCCCATTCACACTGAGAGGGCTGTGCGCTGACTGTGCGTCGACCGTGCTCCAACTGTGTCATCTTTGATTTCAAAAGTGTTCTTCCAGGGTCACGGTACAAATGATCCAGCATGGTAGGTGCTCAACCTGTCAGTGAATTGAAATCCGGGTGCCCTATGGTCGACCATGCATCGTTTCTCCTAGTTCAACTTCTTCCGGCAAGTGCGAAACTTTAAGATGGTTCTTATCTACAATAGGGACAATGGCTTCAGAACATTCCAACAGAACTATCGTGTTCAGTAATTATGGCAAAAGGAAACTTAGTAATTGCGGTACAAATATATAATTTGAAACCTAAAGAATGCATTAATAATCTCTTTAAAGAAGTTATTTGGAAGGAAATAACGGAAAAACTCAATGTCAAAAGTAACTTTGGTGACAAAAACAGTCAAAGCATGGTAACGACACAACACAGCCGGCGCACAGTCCTGCGGGTGTGAATCAAACTTTACTTGTGGCGTTGCAGTACGATCCGGTCTGAAAACAATAGGGTTGGTTTACACGATGCTTGAAAGTATTCAATAAAACATGCTCACTGCTTGATGTCTTGCACGCTTAATTGTATGCTTGTAGCTTTCATCCAGGTTCTGTGCTCGGAAATGTTTACATGTTGCTCCGTTTTCACGAGTACACTTCTTCCTTTCATTTTACCAGAAAGAGACATAGTGGAAGTCTTCTTTCAGTTTAGAAGATGGAAGAGTGTCAGTGACGCAATTATTGTAGTGTACCAATTAATTTTAAACAATTTGCGGTAAACCATAGGGGAAAAGGGGAGAATTCAGGTGGGGATCTGGATTAGATCTGTAATCTGAAACGGGGGAGATAATTTCCCAAGGTCCTATTTCTATAAGATACAATTAAATAAACCGATAAGTCGTTTCTTCAGACTAAGGTTAAGTAAATATTAAAATATAAATGAGAAAAACAATGACACAACAATAATAAAAATGAATAATAAACGCCGTGGACGTTGAACAACCCGCTTGGAGCATGAAACGGTGACAGATTCTGGTATCTACGCATGCTCCGTTTGGAGCACCGAGCACATCATCTGCTGTGAGCGTTCTCCGAGCATGTTCAGACTCACACGCTCATCAAAGAGCATGGCTTCACGCATCGTGTAAACCAGGCATAAGACAGCGTAATCGCGTTTCACGGGAGACAGATCATGCGACCCTGATCCTTGCACAAAGACACAGAACACTAGCTCCAGTTGGCTGCCCCCGGTACTAAGCTCCTACCAGGATTATATTCAGATTGTCATCTTCGATCTCAGGCTAGGTAGAACACCGATTCAATACTACTTTGTCGAGTGGAAGAAAATTGTTGTGACAACAAAGGTTTTTCTTGTTGTCGTACCTCCTTACTTTTTTAGCTCTGAAATCTGAATGTTTATTCTTTATTTAGGCAATCTCCCTTTTATGTTTGCTGACATTTAGGTAAGTGTGTGTGTGTGTGTGTGTGTGTGTAAAATGTTGAGCAAGTAACTCAAAAGATGTTGATTGATTCTTTGAAATCACCTGTTGAAAAAAGTTATATATTATACTTCTATCGGGGAACAGGACTAAGGTGCTGACCCGGTTTGTTCTAAGGTTGGCAAAAACCTCCCTCACATCTAGAAAACCAACGAAAACCACAATTTTTTTTAAGCCACTGATTTTAATTTTTATATGTAGTTCAATATATTTGAATTGAGATGTTTCAAACCTTATTTTTTTCATATTTTAATATAACGCTGCACTTGAGGCGTACTAATTTTGACTATAAAACTGACCCTAAAAAGAGTATCACGTCACAAAAAGAAATCCTTAGTTATCTTTTCAAATATCCCAACTCTGTGACTAAACTAGGCTACATTGTGTTTTTCAAGTGTCACACGGACATAAACCTCTAATATCCACCTACTTGGGCCGTTTATAGCCTTGAAATCAAGTTTATTACCTCAGTCCAAGTGTGGCCTTAGGTCTGGGAGGGAAGTTATTTTGACTAAGTCCATACCACTAAACATATCAGCAACCACCTGGCTTTTCGAAACCATTATATCATTCACATGTCTATATTCTTTAAGTTGGCAGCAATAGCTAGTATATTGCGACCTAATAGTTCTCTTTGACCGACCTTGCCTACCTTTTCACATCTATACACTCACATTCGCCCCCCCCCTCCCCCCTCTTCTTCTTACAACTCCTGGGGAACAAGAAACTTTAGATCTGTGTCTCCTTTGCGTGGGTGGAGGAAAACAGAATCATTGAAGCGTGATGGATGGCCCTCTCATTCTTGAAAGAATGACAAGAGTTTGGGAGAGTTATTTGGGAGGTCGGAGCTTAGAACTACTCAAACCTCCAAGTCATGAGATGGATATAATGTTTCACAGATTTTCTACCTTTTACTATTAAGATTGATAACGAGCCTCGTGTTGGTGTCAAAGCACCTGACTGCTGACTCAGGTCTCGGGTTCGATTCCCGTTGGAACCAGGTATTTTTCTTATAAAACGAGTAATTACCACGGTCATCAGAGTTTGGTTGGTTATGCATAGGTTAGGTTTATGAACTTTATTTGTATTTACTATGTCATCTTCACTACTATCATCACCTCACCTCACTGAGAACGAATTTCAATTTTGTATCTAGGTATTTATTATTCATAGAGGAACACTTTTAGAAAAAAACATAAATTAGAAAATAATTTGCAAATACAGTTTTTTTCATTATTTCTCAAGTTTTTTCTTCATGGATCTTGATTCATTTGTAAATTTAAATGTAAAATTATATAATATTGAATGTATAAGGATTATAAAATCTAAGAGAAAAACACTCAAGAATGGAGCTATACAAACTAAACATTTCTACAATTAACAAAAAACTTGATTTTATTATACTGTAGAAATACAATTTGAGTTTTAGAATGGATGGACGATGAAAAGCCATAATTGACCAAATATGCGGAAATGTCGCACTGAACATCTCAAAAGGCCACATGTGGCTTTAAAGGTCACAGGTTTCCTATCCCTGGTCCAAGGCATCAAACTTGTAATAGACTGGACTGCTTATGACGGGAAGATCAGGTTTCGAATCCTGTTTGGGTGTACTAAAGGTGTTTTTTTTCTTAAATTGTACTTACCCAACTCTCCATCCACACAAATGGGGGTAAATTACCTTTCAATTAAGCTTTCCCCATCACAAACATAATAAGAGTAGATATTCGAATAGCCCTAAAGGTTATCAGACGTGGTGCCCAAAAATCAAACTTTTCTAGCATTCAAAATGTTCCTTCCTTTCTAAATTGGAATTATTATCGAATGCTTTTTACAGCCATTATGATATATTTGTTGCTGTGCTCTTTGTTAGAATCTCTTAGTAATGTTACTTGAGCAAAGCGTACTAGGAGGGATACGCACAGCTTCCAACATCCTTCACCTATTATAGGCCTACCCTGATTTTAATTGGAAGAACAGTAGAAAAAATTCAAACATATCTCTTTAATATCTATTAAAAGTGACAGCTTCAGATAACATGACTTTGGGAATATATTGAAATGATTTTAGTAATAATAGTATTTAATTTATGCTGTTCTTCCTACCAAAATCATACTATAGTTACCTTACACCTAACACCGATACAACACCCAGCCCCTGACCGTTAAATCATCACTGGTAAATGAAAACCCCGAATTTAACCAATTATTCAGTTTTAGGCATTGCTGGGAATTGAATTCGGGACCCTTAAATTTTGTTATCACCGCGTCTTACTACCCGTTCGTGTTATACGCTTATTTACTAATTACGCTAATGGTTTTAGGAATTAGGAAGGCTATATTTATAGTAGATGTATCCGCATTTGTGTACTCTCAGTACACCCGATTGGGATTCGAACCTTGATCTACCCATATAGGCAGTATAGTCGACTTCGGAGTAGCGCGCTGGGCAATAAAGTCACCTAAGCGGTATTTATATTATTGAAACACTTATTTCTAAAGAGTATTAATTCATACAAGGTAGTTGGTTTCTTCTGTAGACTTTTTATTCGTATAACCAATGGTATTTGTGATGTCATATCTTTACGAGGGCTCGAAACCCCTATAGTCTAAGTATAATATTTTTCGAGGTCTATAAAGAACTGTTGCCTTTTGAAGAAAAAAACCAATAATGATAATGACAATAGTAATTATAGTAGTTTAATGCATTTTTTCTTTCGAAAAACTATGGATGGAGAAAATGACATTTTTTTTTTGCCTTTCTGAACAAACATTTTATTGTCTCCCTAGCTGCACTCACGGTATTTTTTTAAATACTTTTTATAAGAAGCTTTTAAAATAAGATTCAAAATAAAATAATAACAAAAGTATAATATTTAATTACTAATCACATTCTGAAGAAGTTTAGCATTTTTTAAATTATATAATTATGTGAACCTTATCATTTGGTTGAAATCACAAGAAATACTGTGTCTTTCTAACCGTCCAGGTTATACGGTACTAATTACGCTAATATATTATAGATTAAGATCGTTGAATTTAGAGGTTGTGTACCCATATGTGTGTATTTATTATTATTAGCACCGCGTCTTAATACCCGTTCGGGTTGTACGCACTTACGCTAATGTGTAATGGTAGGGTGATTGTGAGATGGAATGGAGGACCTACAGTTTAACGTGGAATCCGAACCACGGTATAGGCCTGGCATTCCTCACAATCACAAGATGTCTTGTCAGAGGTGAAGGAAGGGTTTGGCAATCAGATAAATCTGTGCCAGGACCGAGGATTGAACCCCGGACCCCCAGCTCAGAAGTCTGACACCTTCCTTACCCCTAGACCATCAGGTCACCTGATATTTGTGTAGAAAACCATTGATGGTAAGCCACCCTCAGTCCACCCTGCCGGGACTCGTACTATGATCTCCCCATCATCGGCAGTCCAATCTATTGCGAGAGTGTCACCTTAGACCATGCAGCCACCGAAGTAGTTAAGTGATTACATAATTCAAAACATTTTTCTATTATTCAATTTGTACATATAAAATATTCTTTGGCAGTTTTCTTGGATTTCAGTCTAAAATAGTGTTACATATTTAACATTAGCATCTTAAATTAATATTAATATTTTGATTCAACAAGCTGGTTAATGCATGTTTTGATGCACCGCATCTTAATACTCATCCGGGCTGCCCACATTTAATTACAGAAATAGAATGGCGATGTGAGAGGTAGAATTAAGAGGAAATTTACCTTAATTTGTGTTAAGGGAGAGTGCTAAACCATTTAGTAAAATATCACCCTCAATACACCCGGTTGGGATCTAAACTACGAACCTTCTGTTACCAGAAAACCATACTAGACGATATTCTTTAATGAAACCTAGACACGGGGATCAAACCCGGGACATTTGGCTTCGTGCACCAATTCTCTAACCACTGAGCTATACATGAATCATCACGTGCTCAGGACCAATCTACGCGCATATTTTAAGGCAGAGTCCGTGGTGGACGTGTGGAAAACGTCAGCTACAAATGTGCGATCAATTCCACACGTCCACCACGGGCTCTGCTTTAAAATATGAGTGAAGAGTCAAGGCCGTAGTCAAGGGTTTTGGGGGTTCAACCGCCCCCCCCTCCCCCCGAAATTTTATGAACAAAATATACATGGCTTTATTAAATTAATGGGTCAAACAATATCAAAATTAATATACAAGTACAAATTAGGGGGCTGTGAAACCGTAAAAAGCACTTCACAGAGCTTTTAGAGGGGTTAAATATTTAGAATTTTTTTCTAGATTCTCAGCAGTTCGGGGGTATGTTGCCTAAAAACACTTCAGAATGCTTCTAGAACTGACTATCACTTAGAAATTTTTCTAGTCTCAGGCAATTGGGGGATGTTTTCCACCTCCCCCCCCCCCTCCCCTATCCCCTGAAATTACTGGCTGGCTACGGCCTTGTGAAAAATGATCCTGGGCACGGGACTATTCCTAGATAGCTCAGGAGTTAGAGCATTGGCGTACTAAGCCAAAGGTCCTGGGCTCGATTCCCGAGATTAGGTGTCATTTTTCAACCTAAATAACATAATATATGCGGCTTTAACAGTAATTAACAAACGTAATAACTTTTATATTTAATCCATATGATATTTGGACTCATACAGTTATAATTATACTATTAGCAGCATAATGGCTCGGATTTTAATTGATCGCACATTTGTAGTGACGATTTCCGCACGTCCCTTACAGACTCTGCCTTAAAATATGAGTGAATAATGACCCTGTACAAGGGATCCCTGGGTATCCCAGTGATTAGAGCATTGACGTACTAAGCCAAAGGTTCCGGGTTCAATTCCCGTGTTTAGGTGGGAACTTTCAATGTAAATAATATGATATCTATATGCAGCTACAGCCTTAATTAATACAATTCATAGCTTTGACATTTAATCCATCATACCAGATGATCTTGACGTTTGTTCCTTGTGCTCACCAATGCGGGTCATATCAAATTCAAGGTCGTAGTCAAGGTGGGTTAAACCCCCCACCACCCAAAGTTTTATGAACAAAATATATATGGCTTTATTTATGATTCAAACAATATCAAAATTAATGTGCAAGTATAAATTAGGGGGCTGTGTGGCCGTAAAAAGTACTTCAGAGAGTTTCTAGAGGTGTTTAATATTCATAATCTTGTGAATGTGGGGAATGCCAGGCCTCCACCGTGGTTCGGATTCCACGTTAAACTGTAGGTCCTCCATTTTCATCTCACCATCACCCTACCATTACACATTAGGTAAGTGCGTATAACCCGAATGGGTAGTAAGACGTGGTGCTAATAATAATAATAATAATAATAATAATAATAATAATATAATAAAAGATAATATATAAATTAATTTTCCTAACCTTCAGCAAAAACGCAATTCAGATCAGGATTGTTTATAATTTTTTTTTCCCAGCCTTCCACAATTGAGGATGTGCTCACCAACCCCCCCCCCCCCTTTCCCCCTGAAATTATTGGCTGGCCTTGATAAAATTAAATGTACAGTACATGAATATATGTTTACTCTTAAGTGACTCTTCTCCCAAGCATCACCACTCTATCGCACATTGCTCTAGCACAAACAGTGGCAATAATATAAGTTTCAAACACTTTTCTCCTTAACACAGAACATAGCAATAGAAAATAATAAAAGCCAGAGAATAAGAAACCTTTTTTCAATGACCATTTCATAGCTTGGGTGTTTGTATTGTAAACGTAGTGTTAGCGGCCATTTTCTGTCCAATATCCCCTTCTTCGCCTATTTAAAAAAAAATAAGAATTACAGTTCCTAACAACAAATTGAGAGCGGGCAGTGAATTATTTTCAAGCGTACAAGCAAGCACCTGGTCGACAAAGTGGAGTCAAGGACAAAGAGGATCTCCGGTCAGGGACTTGTTTGGGACTTGAAAAGGTGTCAAGAATGCTCTCGTAGAAGTTCACACACAACTGAAGGAATGCTCAAATCATTGCACGCACGAAGGAACATTAAAAAAAAAAGTTTCTATTAATGGATTTCAATGAATGTTTTTGGTTATTTCTAAAATTGAATTGAGAATAGGTCTACCTACTTTTTGACTATCGTAGATTGGGTTTTAAATTATGACTTTATTGTAGTAGTCGGGCTCCAGGCTATCAACATTCAATTACACTAATTGAGTAGGGATAGTAAATACAGGATTTGTAGGAAATTAGCCTGCATTTGCATAGAAAGATAGTAAAAACCACAGTAATAAATAACAATCTCAATATTCGGAATCACCTGATTCGGTGGCCGCATGGTCTAAAGCGCTATTCTCACAGTATATTAGACCGCCGATGACACGGGGGATCGAGGTTCGAATCTCAGTCAGGTGTACTGAGGGTGATTTTTTCCAAAATGGTTTTCCACTCTACCTCCACGCAAATGCTAGTACGTTTCATTTAAATATAACCTTCTTAATCCCAAATCCACTAGCGTAGTTAGTACATAAGCGTATACACCAAATAAATAGTAAGACTCAGTGCTAATATATATATAAAAATAAGTTATAAATATATATATAAAAAATATAAACGTAGCCTCTCTCTCTCTTTCTCTCTATATATATGTAACCTCTCTCTCTCTATATATATATAAACACACGTAGCATATATATATATATATATATAAATATAAAATATATATATATATAAATATAAAAAATATAAATGTAGCCTCTCTCTCTCTATATATATATATATATATATATATAACACACGTAGCCTATATTATATATTCAAAATCCAACCTCCCTGTTACTAACAAACCTGATAATATGAGCTTGATGTTTATTACGCGTGTCCATTTATGTGGGCTATAAACAATCAATAACATTTTAAAAGTATCTCTCTTTTAGATGAAGATTTTAAAAACGTACGGATGTTTTTACAAACGCTCAGTACAAACAAATACATACATACTACATTATTTGACTACACATGCACGGCGGCCTACTACCATTCCAGGCTATAAGATACGCATTTTAATAATACTAATGGGGCAGGGATGAATAAGGTAGAACAGAGAACAGATGTACTCGCATTTGTGTAAAGGGAGAGTAAGAAATACTGTAAAATCGCTCTCAATGTACCCGGCTGTGATTCAAACGCTGATTTCCACGTCACCATTAAGTCAGATTAAATGAGTCTGACATTTTTTTCTGCGTGCCCATAGATGTGAGTACAACCATAGCTATACCTCTATAAGTGTCGTTGTAGTGAACTTAAAAGTACACGTAGTCCATAGAAAAACTACATTTGATCCCTGTATCAGTGGTCAAGTGGTTTAAGGTGTTGAAAAAATTTAGGAATCGAATACTCAGTTATGGCTGTACAAACATAAAATTATTGATCCTTCAACACGAGATTGTCAATCATCTTGATTCCAGATAAATAAAAGTTTGGGTTAAAACACAGTTAATTAGGAATCAAAATATTCGATCACGTGATCATGGATCTCATCAAATAATCAAGTAATAAACACGAAAACACTGTAAAACCTCTTTATTTGAAAAATCTTATTGTGAAATGGCTTAAATCCACTCAATTATATTAAACTTAGGAAGAACTGTCTTCTGAGAAATGTCCTAGAAGGAAAGGTTGAGGGAAAGAGGAGCTTAGGAAGAAGGGGGATTAAACTACTAGATGACTTGAGGGTAAAAAGAAAGTTCTGAGAGCTGAAGTAGGACAAGGCGCATTGGCGGTCTAAGTTCACTGACAAAAGAAATGGACCTGTCGTAAGACAGAACACCTGATAATAATAATAATAATAATAATAATAATAATAATAATAGATGATTTCATACTCATACTTCACACTTTGTTATATTTATCAACAAAAGATATGCTTTAAAGTAAATAGTGTTTAACTCTACGTGATCTAAATATAAATCTCATTTCGCCTGGTTTGACGGTGAGAGGATGGCCGTGGCTCGAATCCAGACAGAAAATTCCAAGAATGAGCTAATGTTTAAAAGTAACAATTGAGACTTAATAATAACAGTACATTATAAACAATTTCTAAAATATTCTTATAAATGATGCGTGGGCAAAGAGAATCAAACATATATTTACAAATTATTATTATTTTAATAAATTGTCAATTGATAAGGATTGGATAAAAATTCAGTAAAGCCTTAAATTTATAGTATTGTTGCTACTTTCCCAAGCCGTGGGCTTGAGTGTCAAATAGTTTTAAGGCCCATTGACACGGTGTTAGTGGACTAATGCAAGTTTACTACTATTAGCTTACTAACATGCTAGTTGTGTTGACACGTATTTTTCACTTGTATTAGTATAGCTTCTAAAAACATGGCTGAAAATGAAGTGGTTCTAACTGGTCTCTCTAATGGCGCCATTTTTTTTTATCACTGCGTCTCATTTCTCATTCGAGTTATTTATACGCATATACTAATTACGCTTATGTGTTAGGAACTAGGAAGGGTAAATTTAGAATAAGAATGGGCGGCCAGATAAATACAATTTTCCAATAAAAGCAATTTATCATAATTAATAGACCTATTAAAAAAATTGTTTTATATAGACGACATAAAATAAATAGTACGGAACTCCTCACGAACTTTCTCACTCTATTGTTAAAAAGAAATAGATATTTACTCAAACTCGTAATATATGACGTAACACGAAATAATATACACTAGCAAACCCAAGCATAAATTACACTATATTTATGTAAAACAGTTTTTGAGTCCTAGTTTAAAATTTTATAATTTTATTTTTAAAGAATTAATGTCATTTGTAGGTTTCAACCGATAAAAAAGATCAATATTTGGTCCACAATAGTCAACACTTCGTATTAAAATTTCAACTTCCGGTTAAAATTTTTGACATTTTATTAGGTGTTGCAAATCTTCATGCTATCGCATTGCTATTAAATTCCTCATTTATAAATTTTGACCAATAAAAAATGTAAATATTGACTATTCTAAAATGAAGATAGATAATTGTTTTACAAACATTTCTCCTAAGAGGTTTAAGGAAAAATACCTAAACTTTTTGAGATACTTACTTATATTTAATTTCTCTATGGCAATGGAGAATTATTGCGTTAAAACTTAAGTAGTATCTCTTTACAACTATAGCTCAGAAAATTGTATTACTATATTTGCCAATATCTCAGAAACTGTTGGTTTTATGAAAATATTTTTCATATAAAAGTTTTTAATTTTTAATAGTACTACAATTTTGCAATGAAAAGTTATTTAGTATCTCAAATAGTTGCGGAGATACGGAAGTTTCAGCTTCTGTAAAGTACCCCAAAATTCATTTTCATGTAAAAATGAAAATAGTCAGTTTATTTATAATCTTAATCAAAGCTTAGATACGAATTTTAATCAAAATCGTTAGATCCGATTTTGATATAATCGTCTTTTTCTCTTTTCACCCTTTCTTAAACTACTTTTAATTTTAAGTTTAAACAGAAACACAGACAGGCGGAATTGCAAATACCACTTTTTAGGGTCGGGGGGTCATGAGACGTCGACATCAATCATTATTTCAGGCTATATATATATTTTTTTTACGGTTGCAGTACTCTACCTTTTGTGTTTGAAAAGATAAATATATATATTTATTTATTTGTGTATAGCTTGAAAGTTATTGGTTTTATAAACATATGCTTCAAATAAAATATTCGTATTATAATTAGACCTACATATTTGTACATATAAGTAATTTAATATCTCAAATAGTTTAGGAGATATCATAAAAAATGCTTAGAAATTAAATTTAATCAAAATGGTTAGAGCCAATTTTGAGAAAATTGACTTTTTCTCTTTTTTGCCATTCAGTAAACTTCCCTTAATTTTAGGGTTGGATATCCAATTCCAAAATCCCCTCAGGGCAACCCCATGAAAACCCTAGATACCAAGTTTTAGCCCGATCGGTAAAATAGTTTAGGCTCTAGTTGGATGTACAGACAGACGGAAATTCAAAAACCACTTTTTCGGATTCGGGGGGGGGGGGTCATGAAACGTTGAAATTCATCAAAATCTCGGGTTCAATTACTTTGACGATCATAATACTTTCTTTACCTGTAAGATAGTGAGAAAGTAAAAATTACACCCGCCACGTTGATTGGTAGGAAATAATGGTTTAATAAAATTGTTATAACATTTGTTTACCGATATTAAAATAATATCTCTCACAAGGCACATTCGCAATATATACGTAACATTTTATTTTCGACACTTCTTTAGAATATGTACACTTGATATCACTTTACAATATCCTCCAGTGCAATATCCTTCGCATTCTTATCTTTATAAATCCGGTGCTTAAAATTCCACAAAAACTCATTCTTTTCGTAACATTCCACAAATAAGTGTCCCCCCATACCACCCCCCACCACAATTTTTTAGTTGCCGCAATTTTGAATTGTCTATTTGCATTAGTAAAGTTGAAAGGTGCCCAACTTTTTCACTTGAGAGTAGACTTGTTTGTTAGTAGCTCGTTTCTCTGTTTACACGGTGCAAGCTGTGCGCGCGCAGCCAAATTAGTGTACTTGCATTAGTCAACTAATATCGTGTCAAATGGCCTTTAGTGGGATGGGATAGGCAGCGATAAATAATTTTGAGGTTTATTTTGATGTGGTTTATTGAAATAGATTAATTTACTATACGAGTGTATACATTTTATGAAGGTTTTAGAACTACTTGAAAGAGTTTAGAAAAAATTCCTCATTTTATCAGTGTCTCGACTCAACAGTTCTGCGCCCTGACCTATCTTCGGTGTTATAACTCTAACTGGTGTTAAACGCCCCCCTCACCCCCCTCTACCCCCCGGTGCTGTGTGGTTGCTATCTAACTCTGAACAGTGACTCAAACTGTAGGATATTATCCCCACGATTTGGTTAAACTTGGTAGCTGAGTATGTAGAGCACTTCGAACTAACCCCCATAACAACTGATGTCCTTGTTAGGCCCTCCCCCCTCTCCACAAAAGGTCTAAAAACTCGCTGTTAGGTATCAAAAAAGGGAGGCATTTCCCTTAAGTTACTTGTTTTGACAATACTTTATGTTATGCTAATCGGCAAAACGATCTATGTTTTTGAAAACATGACCTGGAACTAATACGTAACTGCTGACTCAGAACAATTGACAGTGTGAGTTCTTAGGCTTACGCCGTCCTCGCGTGCTTTAGATTACCTAAGGCTGCAAGTTACGACAGTATTATTTTAAAATACGTATACATTAAACAAAAATATTCAAAAGTGCGACTAAGCAATATTTGCTTGTATTATACAATATCTACGAGTATATTATACTATATACACAAAGTGAGATATATGTATTCATTTCACAGTGATGGAATTGATATCCAGAGAAGTTAATTTGTATCTATTCTTCAGTTAAGATTGGTTGTAGCGTTTTTAATGACATCATCAGTTGGTTCAGTAAGTGCAAGTCAAATGCTCCTTTGGAAAGATAGATATACAATAATCAACTGATTTATATTATATATCAACTCCGTTGATGTTAATAAACCAAAAGCTGGAAATTTAATGCACAAAACCTATTTTAAACTATATTTATATTAATAAAACCAAGAGTTTGTTTGCCTTGATGAGAATTGCGCGATATCTACCGGTGACATTTTAAAATTAGTAGTTCACATGCACAAACATGTGCACCTCAAAACTGCAATATTATTTTTTTCAATTTTTTTTATTTTATTCAAAACTGGGTTGGAATAAATAGGATGGATTTTTTTTTTGTTTGAAGCAAATAAAAGCGTTGCCTGGGTATTTCTGCTGGTAATTTTATAGGTTAACCTTCTGATTAAATGTGCAATGTTTCGTATATTAGCCTTGAATTATCGAATGTATTGTCTTGAGGTCTTGACATGACAATGCAGTTCAACGTGAAATGCATATTAATAAACCATTGTGTGTTGATGAACTATAACTGAAATACATCAAATCATCTTTAATAAATCAAGGTATCATTCACACACACTCATAAATAAAAATAGAAACAAATTTTTATAGCAGGAAGTATTTACTGTCATTTCTACAATTATTTGTTTATTGTTTGGAGAAGCATTGAGTGATTGACGCGCATTGCAGCAGTATTTTTTAACGAGTTAAATAAAATTATTATATATAAAAGTGATTTTAGCTTTAGTAGATATGCATTTTTTTGGGTGCTCATAAACAAATTTACTGTACAGGGGAATAATTCAGAGATAGGTAAAATGAACGATATGGGGAAATATTTATATTTAAGTATCCTCAAAGAGAAAATTTAATTGTGATTTATCATATTTAAAAAATTTAAAAGTAGATTTTTTAAAATTCAAGAATATAAAACTATTGAAACAAGATGGTGAAAATAAGTGTCAAAGAGATTAAATATAGGCTTATTTTCGAATTGAAGTGCAGTGAAATGTGTTTATTAATCCAAAAAATAAGTGCAAAACAAATAATATGTTAGCATTAAGAGCTCTACGACACAACTTTACACGAAATTTGGTAGCAGGACAATTCGGCTTTAAAAGCAACTCATGATTTGCACTACATTTATTATTTGTGTTTATTAAAAAATACTATAACAATATATATTTTTAAATATAATTTTTCGAAACGTTAATTCTATTCCAATTCACAAATGCATTCAAGAGATTGGTTTTATATTATCACCACGTTAATTTTTAATACGCCTGCTTTTACAACTGTGTATTTGAGAAGTAACTAAAAAAAGTTTCATAATGGCAATTTTAATACTAAATCTAAATGTACTCATTCCAGTATTTCTGTTAACGGCTCTGTTAGTGACAGTTTGGCTATGGTGGTCTCAAAGACGAACTTGGAAGCTTGCCAAGCAGTTTCCTGGACCAAAACCTTTGCCTATAATCGGAAACTTACTACACTTTAAAGTACATAATGATCATTTTCTTAATAATATTCTGGATGTTTCAAAAACATATTCACCTACATTTCGGCTTTGGATGGGCCCAAAATTGTTAATCTTCTTCACAGAGCCAGATGATTTTGAAGTGATTCTCAATCATCCAAATGTTATTTCGAGATCGTTTTCCTATAAAATTACAGAGAAATTCTTCGGACAAGGTTTATTTAACAGCAGAAAGGAAACATGGAGAAGGCATCGCAAGATTATGAATCAAATTTTTAACCCCAAGTTAGTTCAATCTTATGTAAAAACATTTAACCAGGAATCTAAAATATTGATTAATCTAATGGAAAAACATTCAGAAGGAAAAACATTTGAGGTTTTGGATTACATGAGAGCGATAACACTTGATATAATAATGCAAACTATTTTAGGTATAAATATGAATATTCAAATGAACGACAGAAAAAATGTAATAGATAGTATGCAGGCGTTAAAGAAATGGGCACATTTAGGTCTGGCAGACCCGCTTTATTGGATTAAAACCTACATACCATTCTTGAATACCAGGCACAACTCTATAAAATCTATTTGCAACCAAATGAAACAATTCAGCACCAATGTTATTAATAAAAAACTAAAAGAACTGAAAGAGAAGGAGAAAATATCGCCAAATTATTGTTTTGAGACAGAACAAGCTACTGGATTCAGATTTAAGTCCTTCCTTGACCTGGTGTTGATGTCATCAGAAAACAACTGTGGACTGTTAAAAATATTAGAGATTCAAGATGAAACAGTGATGCTCATGACAACGGGAACAAACAACACCGCGTTCACGTTGAGCTGCATTCTCATGCTACTCGGCTTGCATCAGGACGTGCAACAGAGAGTAGTCGACGAGATGGTAGGGATATTTGACCACGACATCCACCGTGACACGACCATTGAGGATCTGAGACAGATGAACTACTTGCATCAGGTGATTAAAGAAGCTCTCCGTCTCTATCAGGTGGTGCCAATGATTGGGAGGGAGGTGGAAGGTGAGGATATCAATGTTAACGGTTGCACTGTTCCTGTTGGGGCTTCTGTTTTCTTGATATTCCACGCTGCACACCGAAACCCGAGGCTTTTCCCAGACCCAAACAAGTTTGATCCGGACAGATTCTCACCTGGGAAACGGCGAGGGGAACATAAATATAGTTTCAATCCTTTCTCTGGAGGTCCTAGGAATTGCATTGGAATGAGGTATAGTTAACAAAATAAACATAATAGAGAAACTACCAGTGGCGGCTCGTGTATAGGCACTGCGGAACTGCAGCACACCCTATTTTCATTTGATATTATCGATAACATTTAATATAATGAGTACTTTTTTCTTTAATTCTTTATTTATTTTTGTAGTACAGTAAATATTCTTTAAGCTTAATGTCAATACTTCAGTATACATCCCCCAGTTTATGAAAAATATACAATAATTTTTGATTGGAACTGTGCGCTTAACAGTGCCAGCGACGTGGTGTTTGCATGTTGTGCGCATGCGCACATAGGAGGGGGGTAGGGAAGAAGGCGGGACTGCCAGGTAGAGAGAGAGCACTGTTGCTCTCGCAATGCCAGATCTGGTGTGATGGTAGAAGGAAGATTTTTTTACGCAACGTGTGTTGTGCTTAAAAACCGTGTACCATATTTTTGAATGTGATAAAGTGTAGAAGAGTGTAGAAATAGATTATTATTCTGCTTCCAGCTATTCTATTTGATTATTTCTTTTCGGTTCTTTTATTTAATATAAAACTTTAACCATGGCCTTGCATCCCCAAGACATAAGTTCTGTGACTGTAAGTGAACTTCAACAGCTTAAGTTTTCACAGCTATCTTTCCATGAGAAAGTTACAGTTAATAATTATTATTTAATTATTATTATTTAGCACCGCATCTTACTACCTGTTCGGGTTATATGCTTTAAGTACTAATTACGCTAATAGATTAGGATTTGGGAAGGTTGAATTAGAGGAAGTGAACCCGCATTTGCGTGGAGGGAGAGTGGAACACCATTTTGGAAAAAACCCTCCCAGTTCACCCAACCGAGATTCAAACCTCGATCTCCCCGTCCTCGGCAGTCGAGCTCAACACGACTAGCGCGTTAGCCAACTACGTCACCGAGGTGGGTTACAGTTAAAAAAAAGGTCATTTAACACCTGATATTCTAATATCTCAGCCAGGCAAAAGCAAAAAGAAATACATTTGTAGCTTTAATTCTGAATGGTACCAACGGAAAAGTTGGTTTTGCGGCTGTGAAGTAAAAAAATTCACTGTTTTGCTTCCCGTGTTAGCAGCACCCCCACTAATTTTAGCTACGAGCCGCCACTGGAAACTACAAACCAATAACATCAATAAGTGTTGGCGATATTTAATGTTCAGGTATGCGAGGATGGTGATGCAGTTTGTCTTATCAACGATCCTGAAACATTATCAGGTCCTCCCAGGCAACAGCAGAGAAGATATGGAACATCTGACGATGGAGGCGACTCTGCATATCACCAAAGGATACAACATCAGATTAAGGCCGAGGAATTGGCTGGTAACATCCTTGCAAGACGGCCAGGGTTAATAATTAAGAGGATATGATTAAAAATATATTTCGAGAGAAATATGAACTGAGAATTTTGTCTTCGGAGATTGAGCTAAGCTTCCGATTGAATTACAACCTAATTTAAAAAAGGATTTACATTTTCCACGCATTTTTTTCCTGATTCATATTTGTTAGTTGGAGCTCGTCTCATTCCACGGATAACGTTTAACTCGGGATATTAAGGCGGGGTGCTAGTGAGCGCGAGTTTAGTGCATTAATTTTGCAGTTTTTATAGCACAAACATCTTTTGACCAAAATAAATCAAATATTTCTTCTATAGAATCATAGAATTTAGTTTTCTGCACATGCTAATCTCAACAGTTGTTGAATATCTGTCATGAGCATGGCAGCATTTGGTGACAAACTTTTTAAATAAATAGAAAAGTTTGTCACCAAATGCCGACATGCTCATGACAGATATTCAACAACTGTAGAGATTAGCATGTGCAGAAAACTAAAGTCTATGATTCTATAGAAGAAATATTTGATTTATTTTGGCCAAAAGATGTTTGTGCTATAAAAACTGCAAAAATACTACCCTAAACTCACGCTCACTAGCACCCCGCCTTAAGACAGCTCGAACAAGATGTCGCATTGTGGTGAGGTCTTCTACCGTCTTCATTAGAAAACAATTAAATTTAGACCAGTTAAAAAATGATTACTTTTTTTAACAAAATTTAAAAAATAGTTACTTTATAACTTTACACCGATACCAATTTGGTTGTTGTCTAATAAATTTATTGTTTTCCCTTATCTGACTTATTTAACATGCACTTTCCGAGCCAACTAATTTTATCAACACACGACTTATGAACTAGCTTAAATCTAAAGCAGACACAACACGCAGCCGTTAATTCATCACTTTGGAAGGGGATCCCATATTATACCAATTATCAATTTCTGGCCATACCAGGAATCAAACCCGGGACTCTTAGCTCAGTAGATAGACACGCTACCGACTGAGCTAAGGTACTGGACGTTTCCTAAAGAAGAATGCAGTAAATCACACTTGGATTCCATTTTTGTTCGAGCGTGATTATGTCTTATATTCTGGTTAATGGACCGTGAGATGAGCTCTTGACTGCTTGGGTGTCATTTGTTTGGATTTCCCACCAAAGTGAAAAATGTTGACATTTAGGCCTACTCAATTATTCTAGAAACCTTTGTTACATCATATAGGTATTATTGAACAGTAGTTAATTTGCGAAAATATGAATTTATAGTATTCTTTCCCTTGAAAGATCTTTGATTGAAGTCAACTATACAATTATTACTGTTAGCAATTTTACAATTATAATACATAACCTCACCTATGAATTATATTAATAAACAAAGTGACTAATTGAAATATGATTACATTGAAGGAACGTTAATAAATGGTGGCAATGAAAATTTTTGCCTTTGTTATTTTTGAAACATCATGATGGCTCTAAATTTAAAATATCAAAAAATGTTTTAAATGTAACAAAAATCAATTGACTATTAAAATATAAGTAAAGTTTTAAAATTGTATCGTTGTTTAGATCATCTGTAAGATAGTAAGCAGGAGTGTGGGGGAAGCGGGCGGTGGTATATAAGTGGATACAAACATTTTAATGGAGGTAGAAAATTAAATTTGTTCTCTCTTTATAAGCGGGGATATTAAAAGTAGGATGTCTAGGAATTTCTATAGCTAAAGAATAAATTACTTATCACGGTAGCTGAATGAAATTTCGTCACCCGAGAATGCAAGAGTTCTATGTAAAATTTTTCCCTTTTGTGTAAAAGAGCATTGAAGCTAGGCCTTGTGTATAAAACCAATGTTACTAGATGACAACTCGAGTTTGTATCTTCTTGAATAATTATATAGTAGTCTCAATTTCACCGCAGGTGAACAATATGCATTCTAAATAAACGTAAACACAAAATATCTCAAGTTTAACAATTTTGGAGATAGAACACTTGCATTCTCAGGTGACGATTTGTCAGACAAGTGCAAGGACCACCTCAAACTGCAATGAACATTTGAGCATTATTAAATTTAAAAATTAAAGTTCATAAATGGGAAAGTGTTCCCCTCAACATTTCCAAAATGGATATATATATATATATATATATATATATATATATATATATATATACTAGCTTTTGCCCGCGGTTTCGCTCGCGTTAATGTTTATTTTGTCAATAAATTCAGGTTGTCGGTCGACACAGGAAGTATGAAAATAAAAACGATGAACTTATTCAGGTTTTTGGCCAATACAGGTAGAGATAAAGAAACATACTAACTACACAATATAAATAAGGATTAAGTGTAGGAGTAAAAAAGAAGTAGCGTAGTGTGTGTCAGAAGAGTCATAGGTTATGCCTTGCCGTGAATTGAAAATCCCACTCCATCTTAAATTTTACCTACAGTTAATTAACATCCCTTATTTACTCCGCTTGTTCTTGGCCGTTGCAATCATGGGAACAGAATAGATCATTATTTTAGGACGCTCCTATATACTATGTTGCATGTCCTCCCATTTGGCGCAAATACATACAAATTCTGGGCATTGGACACACGCGAACATGCTACATATAGCAAGCCATGGGAAAAACATGGCTTTTCCAAATGCACCCCTGCTACCTGCAATGTTTGCCCTTGAGCTTTGTTAATAGTAATAGCAAAACTAAGTTTGATTGGAAACTGGAGTCTTTTGAATTGAAATGGTAGGTCAGTGGGGATTATTGGGATTTGCGGTATGATTACACTCTCCCTTTTTCCCACACCTGTTAAAATGGAGGCACAGATTATATTTTGCCCTAATTAGCTTGGTCCTCCAGTCTTTCCTGGCTTTGAGAAGGTGTCTCATCAGCTCCCAAAGCAGCTTTTCGCTCCGCTTGTTCTTGCCTCCTTAATTCGGTATGAACAGAGGATTCTTGGGATCGAGCAATTTTAGCTGTCCGGGCTCGCGATGAGCTCCTGGATAAGTTAGAATTACGTTTGAGAGGCATTTCAAAAAAGAAAAAGAAAAAAACTATTTTTAAGAAAAAAAAAGATACCTTACCTAAAAATTAAAACAAACAAACTATGGTCATAAAGGTAAAAATAAAAATAAAAAAAGAATTAGAAGTAAGAAAACTAACCTGAAAATAATAAATGATAAACTATCGCTCAAGAAAAAAAAGGAACAATATAAACTGAAAAAGTAAAACAATTACAATACTATTAAAATAGGACTAAACACAGAGTAATAAACGGTAACTAATCAATGTTTGTAAACAAATTAATCGCAAACATGTATTGTTATTTCCCATCGATACGGTCCTTCAAATCCCTTTCTTCCCTTTCTCCAAACGTCACAATTATGAGTTTAAAATAGCCATAGATAATACAAAACGATACCGCGTTTTAAAATGTGCTCAGCGCCATCCATCGGATTTTGGGAGTAATGAAATCTTAAAACATTAAATAGTACAAATCAATACCGCGCCATCTATCGAGTTGTTATAGTACTAAACGTTGAACGTACTCTAGTAAAAATAATGTTTTTATTTGAGTTCATCACAGTATAATACCAAACTTCTTACGATAATTTTGTTATTTTCCATAACGGGGTGAACAGACAGAGCTTAATTAGCTGAATGTAATTATTTTTAATCATTTTAAGAGAGATGTGCCTAAAATAGCTCTAGAACAGATTTTAATTCGGGATATCAGATTTTCTTCCGGGATACCGCAGGTCCCCTTTTCTGTACTCCAGGCATCATGTTGCAATTCATGTTCATATCAGTAGGCTGAGTTGTTATGCCGGACGACCATCTAAAAGTTACTTTTTTTCTATCCCTCGGGAACAGTACTTTTTTTCTGGATGAAAGGTACCTTATGTCCTTTTCTGTATCCCTCGTCAACAGTACTTTTATTCTGGATGAAAGGTACCTTATGTCCTTTTCTGTACCCATGACAACGTGTATGCAAAATTTCATGATGATCGGTCGAGCAGTTTAAGCGTGAAAGTGTAACAAACAAACAAACAAACAAACTCACACTCGCATTTATATTAGTTATATATATATGTATATATATATATAAAACACATCCATGGCATAGTAGATAATTGATTTTTTTGTTAAATCTATAGGCCAAAAATCAAATAACCAGAAGAGTTTTAAAATTTAAAATGGGTTACAAGAAATGGTTAGGTATAGAAATATATCAAAACTAAAATTATCAACCCCTTATCGGTGTGGTAAAAAATTTGAAATTTGGTGCTATGGTAAAGAGAACACCCCAAAATGACAACACTTTTAAAATTTGAAATAAGTAATGGGAGGGTACATGGTGAAATGGGAATTAGAAGAGATTTCAAAACTTATAGACTTCCGGATGGTAGAAAATAGAAAGTTCACAAATAACCAGAAAAGTATGAGTTTAAAAAAAATTAAAATCAAGATTTGTATTGAAAGAAAAGTAAGCATTATTTTATTTCAGAAAAAACTTGTCTAAGTGTGTTAGAAAATTTAATACTTTCAAGCAGTTAGGATCACCACCCTAAATGATCAAAAATTAAATAAATAAAGAAAAATTGAAATTTCACAATTGGTTTCAAGAAATGGGGAGCACACACTTTATTGAACCACAATAGAAAAAAAAATTCTCAGTGAGAAATACAAATTAAATTTAGCATGTTAGTAAAATATACATTACTGGATAAAAATTAATGGAATTTCAAAATTGAAAACTGAGATATGTAAGTGCTCTAAATTGATAATACCATTTACAGTGTGGATGAAAATATAAACTTGCCAGGCACGTAAAGGAACCATATCAGATAATCAAATAAATCTTTGAAATTTCAAAAATGAAGGAACTAA
>JBCFYV010000003.1:58513796-58537423 GCA_039000515.1 Timema cristinae | reverse complement strand
AAAGAGGTGACCCGTTTATAAATTAATGTTAATTTCGTTCCTTCACACAGTTCACTATCTGTACACTCGTAAACTCGTGTTTGGCTTTCGTGTCTACACAATTTTTTTAACAGAGGTATTTAACGTGATATTTCTGAACACATTGATTATATCAGCTCACGACCTACAATCTAGCTGAACTAGTCCCGATGTCAAAATTACCCAATAACAATTTTTTGGTCTAGCCCAAAGTTGAACCTATGACTCCTTGTTGCTTAGTTAGATAAGCTACCAACTTATCTAAGGTGTGGAACTTTGCTATTAAAAATATTGTTGTACGTCAAATTTGTACTTTACATAACAGGACATTTCAAAAGTGTGCACCCAAAACATTTTGTGTGTTCAGAGAAGTAAACTGTAAAGTTAATATATATTTTACGCTTTGGTGGCCGCATATTATGAGACATTACTTTCGCAATTGACAAGATTGCTAATGATGGGGAGATCGAGGTTCGAATCTCGGTCGGATGTACTGAGGGTGATTTTTACAAAATGTTTTTCCACTCTCCCTCCGCGCAAATTCGGGTACCCTTCCTTTATGTATAATCTTCATAAGCCTTAAAACCATTAGAGTAATTAGTACATAAGCTTATAACCCGAACGGGTAGTAAGACGATGTGCTAAATATATATATTGGCAGATAATATCATTTTAAACAAAATACTTTTACCGAATTATCTAAAGAACTTAATGAATGAAGAATAATATAAATACATACAATCATTTATTTTAATTTTGTTTACAGTAATAATTAGATTTAATCGATAAAATATGGTCCCAATAAACATGACGCGACTTTAATAATCAAGATGTGGGACTCAAAGGGTCACTAAATAAATCATAATGTAAGTTTCTTATATTATAAAATGAAATATATTAGTCATGCTGATAACTATGTACACTTCAGTTACCTTTAAAGGCACCAGTGTTACTTTTACGGATGACACTAATGTGTAGCTTTTGACATAGGGCTATAAGGTAGTTTGTCAAGGTAAGACAGCTTACCTTCCAGGGTAAACAAAGCGAAGGTACCTAAACACAAATACATAAACTATAGGGGTTTTGACGTTTAATTGATAAATTTATTATCTTAAGTTTACTGACCGATAAATTTATTTGAAAAGGAATGAGCGTTTGGCCTTTTCTGACAGATGAAACGTTACTATAAACAACTCTCGTATTGATTAGCCTTGAAAGTATGTTTCTAAGTTTGACAGGTGAAGTCAATTTAAATCACTTTACAAAGCAGTGTGGAGGCGTGCTATTAATAATCAATGTCACCACTAGTAATAGTTCAAAACAAAAGAAATATATTTATTTTAAACATTTGTTAGTTAATTCACAGTATAAATTTGCCCTGGTATTACTCTTGTAATCTCTACATGGAACTCTTAGTCAAACGTTCCCACAAACAAGGCTGGCCTATTTCACTTTCTAGACTGCGCATGCTCGACCATTCTTAAAACTAACTGATAGCGCGAGAAAAGAAGGGAGGGCTGTTTGGCCGATTCCACACTAGCGGTTAAAACGCGGCGGTTTTGCCGCTTGCTTACGCCCCCAAACTCTTGAATCTACTCCTGACTGTCAAAACGCGACTGTTAAACAGCAATCAAAACGCTACTGATTTCACACCAGTAGTTTAAATGCCGCGGTTGTTGCTTCCACTTGTACAGAATGGTTTAAAAATGTACATTGTACAGGCCAGCTGTATTGCGGGACTTATTTTGTTGGAGGAAACTCTCAAAAAAAAAAAAAAAAACTCGTCAAAAGATACGTTAGTGGACTCACCCTACATTATCTAACCGTCTCTCAACAGGACAGTTTCATAATATGTTTATAAATCACAGAATGTACTCATAAAAGTTATTTTTGTACTATAGAATGTATGTGGTTTCATTTGATGAGCTACTTGGTTTAGTGAATTAAAATATTGCAAAACGTGATACCATCTCGAGGAAGAGTATTTATTATTCCTGCTGAAAGACTTGTGACCTTGAGGCACAACTGCCTGTTAACGCCTGGTGTAGTTGGATTCGAGTTTCTACCGCTACGTGGTTTTAACACCTCTAGAGGTAGCGGCCAAAACGCTGGTCTAGACGAAAACTTATTTTCTAACTTGATAACAAGGGCTTCATTCAAGGGCGCGGTTGCTAGCGTTTTAACTGCTAGTGTAGACTAGGCCTTACAAGTTGAAAGTACGGTCACGTGTGGGGCTTCAGGAGAGAGTGGTCCACCTACAGTGGTGGCTCGTGTATAGGCACTGCGGAACTGCAGCATCCCCTATTTCCACTTGATATTATCGATAACATTTAATATAATGCAGATTTATCTGATTACCAAACCCTTCCTTCACCTCTGACAAGACATCTTGTGAATGTGAGGAATGCCAGGCCTCCACCGTGGTTCGGATTCCACGTTAAACTGTAGGTCCTTCATTTCATCTCACAATCACCCTAGCATTACACATTAGCGTAAGTGCGTATAACCCGAACGGGTAGTAAGACGCGGTGCTAATAATAATAATAATTAATATCATGAGTCCTTTTTTCTTTAACTCTTTCTTTATTTTTTTGTATTATATTATATATTCCTTAAGCTTAATGTCAGTACTTCAGTAGCCATCCTCCAGTTTATGAAAAATATACAAAAATCTTTGTATGGAACTGTGCGCTTCACAGTGCCAGTAACGTAGTGTTTGACTGTTGTGGCACGCGCACATAGGAGGGGTTGGGGAGGAAGGCAGGACTGCCAGGTAGAGAGAGCACTGTTGCTCTCGCAGTGCCGGCTCTGGCATGATGGTGGAAGGATGTTTTTTTTTTACTCAGCGTGTGTTGTGCTTAAAAACCGTGTACCATATTTTTGAATGTGATAAAGTGTAGAAGAGTGTAGAATTAGATTATTATTCTGCTTCCAGCTATTCTATTTTATTCTATTTTTTTCGGTTCTTTTATTTAACAGAAAGACTAAATTCGCTTGCAGTACTTTCAATAGAGAAAATTGTCCTCAACTGTCATCCAGAGATCAAGGAGAAAATTATTGAACTTTTTGCGCAAATTAAAACAAGAAGAATGGATTTCATTTTTAAATGAATAGATCAAGCTTCAACTGTAACAATTTAAGTTAAAGTAAATAAAAAAAAATTGTTAAGATTTTATCAAGCCCCTGAATAAACTTTATTTTCATACATGTTTTTTTTTCCGTTTTACAAAATTTTAAAACAAAGGCTAAACATTTTCCGGAGAAGCACCCCCACTAATTTTAGCTACGAGCCGCCACTGTCCACCGAGCCACTGTCCACCACCCCTGCACGTCACTTCAAGTTCAGGAGGGGGATTTGAATAATTAATATCATGAATCTTTTTTTCTTTATCTCTTTAATTTTTTATGACAATATTATATATTTCCTTATTAGCAACATGTCAATAAGTTCTAGTAGCCATCCTCCATTTTATAATAAAATATACAAAAATTTTTTAATGGAACATTGGGTACAGTGCATAACATGTTTGGGGTGGATGGCACATAAGGTTGGGAGGAATGTGAGGACAAGTTTAGCAGAACCACATTGTCTGAGTCAGCCCGGACATAATGGGGGAATTTTGAATTTTTTTGTATCAGGTTTTTTGTGCAAAAAGGTAATATTTTGAATGTGATAAATGTAGCAATAGCTGTAGAATATTATTATTATTCCTGCTTCCAAAGTTTGATTTCTATTTAGAATCGATTTTTTCGGTCTTTTATTTAAAAGGGAAAGACAAATTCTACGCTTCGGAGAATTTCTAGTAGTAAAAATGATCCTCATTTGTCAACTCGAAGTCAAGGAGTACATTATTGGAACTTTTTTACCGAAATTTACAAACAAAAGAATGATATTCTTTATTAAATTGTATAAAGAATAGCTTCAACGTACAATTTAAGTAGAAATAAAAAAATTTCTTAAGAGTTTACACTCCTGAAAAATACTTTATTTACACTAATTTATTATTTTTCCTTTTATCAAACTCAATAACAGAAGAGGCTAACTTTTCCGTGGAGAATTACTCATATTTAATTATTCTACGAGCCGCACGTCACCACCGTGCAACGTGGCACTTTAAGTTACACGAGGGGATTTGAAATATAATCTACCTCATAATTTTTTATTCCTTTCATCTCAAGTTTAGAATTTACTTATGACAAGATTATATTTTTCCATTCCTTGTATTACAAACATTTACTCTTCCTTAATTAAGTTTTAGTTTAACAGAATCCTTTTCAATTTATATTTAGTAAAGAAATGGCTAATATTTCATAATTTTTTAATAAAAAATTGCGTATAAACTAAAAAACTGGGAAAGAGTGTACTTTATTTTAAGTTGGGTTGACTCATATTTATCACAGAATACCTTTTTAAAATAGAGTAAAAACCTGGTATAAAAATGGACATACACTCTGGAGAATTTACTTTATAGTTAAAGTTTATACCTTCGTGTAAAAGGCTAACCTTTATCAAGAACTGTTTATTATTATTACACGTTGAGCTATTTACTACTATAGATTAAAAATTCCTAAACCAGTGTGACACCAAAAAGTTATGGACATTTCCCTTTGGATTTACTAATGTTAAAGATATCCTCCTTTACACTCAGAGGTACATCTGATAGTGAAGAATGGATACTATTTCCACGTTGGAGAATATACTCTAGTAGTTAAAAAATGATACCTTCTTTACAACTCGAAAGTACACCTGGTAGTAAGAAGTGGCTACTTTATTTACACGTTGGAGAATTTACTCTAGTAGTTAAAAAGACGATACCTTCTTTACAACCAAAGATTAACCTTGGTAGTAAATGAAGTGGATACTTTCTTTACACGTTGGAGAATTTATTCTAGCAGTTAAAAAGATTATACCTTCTTTACAACTCAGATAGGTACACCTTGGTAGTAAATAAGTGTTACTTTCTTTACACGTTGGAGAATTTACTATAGTAGTTAAAAAGATTATACCTTCTTTACAACTCAGAGCCTACACCCTTGGTAGTAAAGAAGTAGATACTTTTTTACACGTTGGAGAATTTACTCTAGTAGTTAAAAAGATTATACCTTCTTACAACTCAGACGTACACCTTGGTAGTAAAGAAGTGTCTACTTTTTTACACGTTGGAGAATTTACTATAGCAGTTAAAAAGATTATACCTTCTTTACAACTCAGAGCGTACACCTCGGTAGTAAAGAAGTAGATACTTTCTTTACACGTTGGAGCCTACACTCTGATAGTGAAAAAGTTGATACCTTATTTGTACGCTGTACAATACTCTGATAGAATTCAAGTTGGGAAAGAGTCTAACTATGAAATATATCTATATTATGTTAATACAACTCTGACCCTTGTCATTTTTCGGGCAGCACACTTGTCTTTCTCTGACGAGGAGAAATTGATTCCTCCTGGGAGAGACCTCTGCTGCAGTGTGTTGGGCTTGCTGCTGTTGATCTGCAAGATTTAGCAACCTCCTGCAGTTGCAGGAGAGAAAGTAGCTCAGTTTCTAACTTGTCTAGACGATTGGTTAAGTTCTAAACAGATGAAATTGGATAAAGAAACCATAATCCGTATTTAGTTATTTTTATAAACTTAAGATGGGATCTAAGGGAACGCAAGATAAGTAAGTACCTTTTTTTTTACAGTATTTATAACAACAATCTCTTTTGAAACAAATAAATAAATATTGCTCCGGTAGTTATATTTAGTTTAATTTGATACACATATTAATCACAAAATTCTGGAATATAGTAGATTAAAAACATCGCGGTATTTGATGATAAACTTTTCAACTGAAAATCAAAAGTCATGGTCAAATTCCGCAATGTCCTTGACAAATATATAAAAACTGTTATGATTACTACGCGTAGTAAATCAAATGAAATGTATGTACTGAAGTAACATTTGATTAATTTTGGTCTGAAACTTTTTTTTTTGTAATAAAAACTACAAAAAAAACTTATTTCATTTCTCACGCCCTTTCATCTCTTCTTAAGAGTGCCAAATTACCAAACTAACCAATTAAGTTCAGACAAATAGTTTAAGCTGTGTGTAAAAAAAGTAAATAACCACTTTTATAAATGGTTAAACTAATGACAATTATCTTAGGTTTCTGCTAAAAATGTACTTTTAGAAAACATGAACAATATTTTGTGGTCAACATGAAAACTGACAGCTACAGATCACATGATGAAAACTGATAGATTAATAACTTTAATGACCGTCTATGTGGTCTAATAGTTAGAGATCCTGGCTACAGATCCAGAGGCCATGGGTTTGATCTTTGATGCTTAAAAAATTTATTTGTGAAGCAATGGGTCTGGAACCGGGGTCAAACTCAGTCTTGTGGGGACAAATGAGGAGCTAAGTGAATAAACTAGTAGCAGATAAGGTTTAGAAAACTGAGATTAACGGTTAGAAGGCTCTGATCACATGACACCCTCTATCTGAAAAGGTTGGAACTATAATCGCTAATGACGGTGGTCAATCGGTATATCTCGCTTGTGGGATCACACCATGGAATTTTTTTAGTTACTCTAATAAATTTTTTTTAAAAAGGCCCTTTGTATTTAAATCAAATTGTAGTTTATGCTTTAATATGCTTTTCTACTTCATATTTTGAAAATTATTGCAAAAATATCTGAAAATTCAAATTGCTTTTTTTAAATTTACCTGTCACTCAAAATGCCTTGATTATTTTTTTCAGTTTGTCCAGTGTTCCAGGTACGTATTGACATTGTTAATCTAATTGTTAGAGTCCAATCTAAATTTAAAATTACTATAGTGTAGGCCTAGGTTTAAGAATTGTCAGTTTTAGAAAATTCTCTAACTGTGGGTTGTGACAGGCATTTTAGTTGTGTCTGTTTCAGTGGAATTCATAATTATTCTCAAAATAAAGCTTGTTTTATGAACTTGTTTTGAATACAGAAAAAATTCATAGCAAGGAATATTTTATAACTAGTTAATAATGTGATGTTAAATAAAGACTTTGTAAAGAAAGCGCTATAATAAATTAGGATATTTATTTAGAATATCTTTGTAATGGTTTGCTCACTTGTTACAAAATGTCATATTAGACTTAATATTTTTCTTTAATCAATTTAATATTACAATGCATTTGGATATTTTAGGTTGACTTTATTTAACTCTTTCTCGAAAGGTTATTCTTCTGTGATAAATGTTTTAATGAAGTAATCAAAAATGTGATTGATAGTTCGAACTAATATGTAATTTTTAATAAATTACGACGTTGTTTCCACAACTAAAACCAAAAAGGATTAACTTACATTATATTGCTATAGTAAATATAGATGTATTCTAACCTTAGGCATGTTTTCTTCAATCCTATAATAGTTCGTAGAAAGGGGCTAATCTCAACTTCCTTATTAATTATTTTGACACAAGTTAAATATAATATCATGAAAATACACTCTACTAAGTGATTTGTCTTGAATTTAATCATATCACATGAAATATATTTATTTGACTAAAATTTAGATGAGATTTGTTTTGCAGTAATACTTTCTTTATTTGTGGAGAAAAAAAAGCTATTATAAGGTCCTCTATCGACAATAAAAGTAGTTATTCCTAGGAGAATTATTAAAATAAGATGCAAGTATTCACAGAGAAATGAATTTTATTTGAGAGTGAAATTAACTTGTATTTAAACACACAATTAACATGAAAGTATGTTTGAGGTGCATGTAGGACAACTTTAATGGACATTTTATTAGTTTTTTTTAACACTGCGTCGTACAATACTACCGGACCTGGCTATGCAGATTATAACTACAGTAATGTAGTAGAACTGATGAAATAAGAATCAGGAGTAGGTCTTAAAGGAGGGAATGAAAACTATTGATAAAAAACACTTTAAGAAGACTCTGCCGAGATTTGAGCCCTGACCTTCCTGTCACCAGCAAACCAGACTATCTGAGGCTTACATATAGTCAGCATATCCCCCGATGCCAGTAATTTAATTATAGAAGGCGCTCAACTAAACACACAACTGTACACCATTTAAACATGACCTTACATTCAATTGACTTGTAAATTGATTGACCTCAATTACCATGTAGCTCCGCAGCTATAGTCAAATATTATAACAAGATATCAGACATTACTGTTACTAGGTGTTTTGTATTACGACGGGGCAGTTCCTTTTGTCAGTGAACTTAGACCACTAATACGCCCTGCCCTATGCCTCTTCTTTCAGTTCCCCGAAATTTCTTCTTTCCTCCAAGTAATCTAAAGGTGTATATTCATTTGAGCATTCGCCTGTGCGCGTTCGGTTCGTTCTGTTCGTTCAGAGTAAAATGCTCAAGTGAATACCGGTCCGAGACCACGCGCCGAACGGGACTGGACGAGCCGAACGCTATCGAACAACTGTCGGTTTTTTGGGAATGCTCAAAGGAAGTCAGTTGTTTGCTTGTGCTCAGTGGATACGTCAGAACTGAACATTTTCCATCTCTTGAGAATGCGTAGTTACGTTTGCTTGCGTTCATCCAATCAGAAACAAATGTTCATATCACTATAATATGATAAAATGAATAGATAGATAATAATCTAGCACAACATTTTATTTTATTGACAACTAGCTTTTACCGGTCACGGCTTCGCCCGCAATAATTGATAAAATCTTTTAATTTTTAACTAAACTGTTTTGGTCATAAATCAAACTTTATTTTTTCCAAATATCTATGCGTTTTTCTCAGTTCTAGCTGTAAATAATTTTGCCGTATTTTAATTTTCACTTTTAAATAATTAATAATAAAAGAAATATATATTATTTAAGTTATCAATTATAAATTTTTTATTTTTTTATTTTACCCTCATAATTAGTAATACAAATAAATAAATGAAATAATATTTCTTTCGAAATATATAGCTAAAAAAATCCCATATTTATTATTTATTAGTATTAAACAACGTCACACTAATTACTATTTACTTTAATTACAAAATATTAAATCACAAATTCTTAAATAACATCATTTCAATCACATTATAATCATATATTTATTATTATATAAAATAAAAGGTTGGGAATAGTCCTATATGTTATTCCAGGATATACTCTACCAACGTACAAAGTTTCATTCGAATCCGTTCAGCAGTTTTGGCGTGATTGAGCAACAAACATCCAAACACACAAACTTTCGCATTTATAATATTAGTAAGATAATATGTAGTAGAATATATAACATTTTAAAATTAACAAATAAAACCAATAATATAATAGTTTGTAAAGTTTTTTTATGTCTGAAGTGATGTATGTTGGAAAACTTTTATATGGCTTTAAACATGTAGTCATATTCTATGGCTGTGTATGTATGCTCGTTGCCTTTTATATATTCTTTTTGTGTGGCACTTAAATTTTTTAAATGGAATTCAATTATAGTTATATATATATATATATATATATATATATATATATATATATATATATATATATATATATATATAGTACTAACAGAATTACCCGGGGTTTTCCGTGGTAATCACGCATTGGAGTTCGTGGTTACCCTTGGTATCGTTTTGATTTGCTTCAGACAGAAACCATCTCATCATATTTATGCCAGCCAAATTTTTGGTTAATTTATAAAAATCTAATCCAAATTTTAGAATCCTTGCTTTGAGGTGCACATATTCGTGCATAGGGGCTACTATTGTTTAAAACTTCATACCTCTGTTTGCGATAGACATTGCGCAACACTCATTACGGACAAAATCTTCATTTTATTAATATAGTTAGTTTATAGAATTGAATGAAATGACCTTTAAATAAAAATTGACATTCGGACCACGAATAGCTAGAAAGCTGCGCCACAAATAGAAAGCGTCACTAGCTTAGTTATGAACTATACATTTCAATGGTTGATTATGTTCTGAATGTAGTCCCTATTTGTCAGATAACTATCATAGTGTAGTATTTTAATCTAGCAGCTAGACCTGTTCTTCGCACGATGAGCTGCTATATAAAATTACCGCGTTCAACATCCATCGACCAATAATTTTAAAGTTCCTCCTTGTACAATTCTGAAAGGGAATTCCAAAGCCATTTATGTCAATCAAAGATTAAAATAATTAAAATAATTGGGAAAGAATCTTATCTAGCTCCAAAATTGAGTAATAAACGAATGTAATGTTTACCTGATCACGATAATAAGATAAGTTAAACGATGTAATAGACATTGTTACACAAACGTATTGGTAAAATTAGCATTTTACGGTTCAACAAAGAGCTTACATGAAATAATAAATAATTGTAGATAAATATTTAATAAATGAATATCATGGCTTCCCAAAGAACATCATAGTTCACAGAGCCATTTCACCAGAAGCCTTTAAAAAAAAATGTTATATCGCTCTAGTATATAGGCGCTAGTTTATCCTTTGATATTTAGATATTTAATCACAACGTTATGGATCCCCTTTAAGATAATCTTTACTTTTAGGTTTTATCATCTGTTTATCAAAAATTAAAATTATCTACCATTCTGAAAAAGTTTTTTCTATTAATTTGGTAATTTTTAACCCCCCATACCCCTCTTTAATCCATTTTCCATACTCCTATTGTTGAATTCAAAACTTTCTAACTTTCATGTTAGCTTTTTTCACCAATTTGCTGAAATTAAATTTTCTTCTGCACTGAAAGATAGGCTAATAGCTTTGGAGAGATTTCAAGCCACTATCCCTTCCCTCCGTCCCCCTCCTCACCGCCATTCATACCCGACCCTTTTAGGTTCCTACATCCCCATTTTGAAATTTCAAGATTTATTTGATTATCTGATATGGTTCCTTTACGTGCCTGGCAAGTTTTATATTTTCATCCACACTGTAAATGGTATTATCAATTTAGAGCACTTACATATCTCAGTTTTCAATTTTGAAATTCCATTAATTTTTATCCAGTAATGTATATTTACTAACATGCTAAATTTAATTTGTATTTCTCACTGAGAATTTTTTTTCTATTGTTGTTCAATAAAGTGTGTGCTCCCCATTTCTTGAAACCAATTGTGAAATTTCAATTTATCTTTATTTTTTTAATTTTTGATCATTTAGGGTGGTGATCCTAACTGCTTGAAAGTATTAAATTTTCTAACACACTTAGACAAGTTTTTTCTGAAATAAAATAATGCTTACTTTTCTTTCAATACAAATCTTGATTTTAATTTTTTTTAACTCATACTTTTCTGGTTATTTGTGAACTTTCTATTTTCTACCATCCGGAAGTCTATAAGTTTTGAAATCTCTTCTAATTCCCCATTTCACCATGTACCCTCCCATTACTTATTTCAAATTTTAAAAGTGTTGTCCTTTTGGGGTGCTCTCTTTACCATAGCACCAAATTTCAAATTTTTTACCACACCGATAAGGGGTTGATAATTTTAGTTTTGATAATTTCTATACCTAACCATTTCTTGTAACCCATTTTAAATTTTAAAACTCTTCTGGTTATTTGATTTTTGGCCTATAGATTTAACAAAAAAATCAATTATCTACTATGCCATGGAGTGTTTATATATATATATATATATATACATACATATAACTAATATAAATGCGAGTGTGAGTTTGTTTGTTTGTTTCACTTTCACGCTTAAACTGCTCGACCGATCATCATGAAATTTTGCATACACGTTGTCATGGGTACAGAAAAGGACATAAGGTACCTTTCATCCAGAATAAAAGTACTGTTGACGAGGGATACAGAAAAGGACATAGGGTACCTTTCATCCAGAAAAAAAGTACTGTTCCCGAGGGATAGAAAAAAGTAACTTTTAGATGGTCGTCCGGCATAACAACTCAGCCTACTGATATGAACATGAATTGCAACATGATGCCTGGAGTACAGAAAAAGGGACCTGCGGTTTCCCGGAAGAAAATCTGATATCCCGAATTAAAAATCTGTTCTAGAACTATTTTAGGCACATCTACCTTAAAATGATTAAAAATAATTACATTCAGCTAATTAAGCTCTGTCTGTTCACCCCGTTATGGTAAATGAAAAAATTGTCGTAAGAAGTTTGGTATTATACTGTGATGAACTCAAATAAAAACATTATTTTTACTAGATTACCTTTAACGTTTATTACTTGTAATGCAATAGATTTGACCTTAAGGAGTATTTGAAAGCATTGACCATTTATCATTCTAATTATTAATATATTCAAAAATATTTTACATATAATTAAACATATTTTACTTTATTTAAATTTTACAACCTATTACGTGGCGCTTAAATCACGTCTTCCTCTAAATTATTTACTAATTAGTTCGCGCCTCGTGGTACGATGGCAGCATCTACTGGAGCTAAACTTAAGAGATGTTAACGTCTTTTAACGTAATCCAAACAAGTTAAGATCTTTTAAAGTATTTCCTCTTCGAGAAGATTCCACACGCAATAGGTATTTTTGTTCTGAGTTTGTAGGTGTGTAATTTACCGTTAGAAAGGTTCCTTCGAGAAGCTTCTATTGAACTCAGATATATGTGACTTTTTGAAACTTCGTATTTTACTGTGCAATCAGTCGTGGTCTTGAATGGACGTGCTTTAAGTGATCGGTGATTATAAGTTGCTAGGCCCTCGACATGATCGTGTTTCGATTAGAATATTAATACCAATATGTTTTCAATTTAAGGAATAAATAGATATCGAACTTTATGTGATATATTATCATTTATTAAAGTCTAATGATAAGGAACGAGGCATTATAAGTAAAGCACATAGTTGCGTAATAGAAACGATGATTTACGGAGTGACTCTTAAATGATTCTGTTATGTAATATGACGTCCAACGAGGGGCTGAAAAGAAGTATAACAAATGACTCCCAATCACGGGGCTATCATACGTCAATAAAAAGAGAAGTATAGCAAATGGCGACACAACGTGGGGGTTAATATGCAACTATTAACACTTGCCGCGAACACGAAACATAACAAATGGCGCTACAACTTAGGGGCACGAATACCGCGAACTGAGACAGAGGTGCGTCAACTGAGCTAAAGGAAGAGACGGCACACCAGGAGACGGCACATAATCACCAAAGGACGGCACACCACACCAAGGAGACGGCACAGTCAAGAAACAGCGCAAAGGACTGTTGGATACGGCACACCTGCAAGAGACGACACGCCGACGGCACACCTGCAAGAGACGGCACACCAACGGCACACCATCAAGGAACGGGACTGAGGACCTTTTGGAGACGGCATGCAGTCAAGAAACAGCGTCGAGGACAGATAAGTGGTCAACAGAAGCTGTAACTCTAATTTAAAAAAAAAATTTTTTTTATCTAATTTCAATTGTGTATTTTGGGGGTAGTAAAATTTTGTTTCTATATGTTGGGATTTCACAAATTAAATTAAAACTAACAATATAAAAGTGTATGGGCCTAATTTTAAATTAAATTTCTCACTATAAAAAGTAATTCTTAGATCAATAGTACTTGAAATTTGTCAAGGCCTAACACAAAATTAATTCATAGATCAACTTAAGAAAAATTTATTTAAATTTTCAACATGGCAAACAAGGTGATAAGAGAACCTGAAGAGTATGATGATGAAGACACAATGCCATTTATTTATGAGGAGGATGAAAGGGCAGGTCAATTCAAGAGGGCAAATTTTGAACAGGAACAAGAAGGGAGTGAGGAGGAAGTAGGGGCTAGCTCTGGGGAGGTAGCAAGTAAAGAAGTAATCCTGCAAATGCTGAATCAAAGTGAAGGGGGAACTATAACCTTAGTGGAAGATAGGGTGGCTAAACCAGTAGAACAAGTAGATCTTTTAAATGTTATATTAGAAAATATGAGAGAACTCGGATGTAAAATTGATCGAACTGCATCAGAAAATAAAAAGGATTTGGAAAAAATGGGACAAACTTTAGAAACTAAACTCAACCAAAAGGTCGACGAACAATCAAAGAATATAAATAAAAAATTTGAGAATTTAGAATTAATTAATCAAAATTTTATCCAACAAATTAATGAAATTAATGACAGGGTCTCAGAAAAAAAAAAACAAGGAAATTTAGAGGTTAGGCAGGAAAATCTAAGAAAGGAACAGTTTAAGTTAATTGATCAAATATCTTCAGTGACAAACAAAACAGAGGGTTTGGAGAAAAAATTAGATAAAGAAACCAGTAAACTAGAAAAACAAATACAAACACAGGATATACAGATAGCACACAACAAATCAGCTGTTCAGGTAGTGCAATCCAATTTGGAAATTCAAATAGAAAAGGTGAGGTTAGAAATTGAAGGGCAAGAGGATGCTAATAGGCAATTTATTAAGGAAAATATTAATGAGGAGATTCAAATAAAAAGGAAAGAAATTGTGGAGATAAAAGAAATTGTAAATGAAAACAAAAAAACTGTTGGCACTTTAGATCAGAAAATAAACAACTTAGCTGATCAAGTACAACTTAACAAAGGTAGGGGACAGATAACAAAATTGGGTGTAGTCACAATCTCTTAACCAAAAATGTCAATGACCTTACTTTGTCACTCATTCCTAGGTATAGGGGAGCAAAGGGCAAAATATCTGTGGCTCAATATTTGCAAAAAATTGAGAGAGTTTGGAAAGAAGAGGATTTAAGGGAAAGGAACAAAATTGAAATTTTGCTCTCATGTTTAGAAGGGGAGGCTAGGAACTGGGCCAGTTATTTAGAGGATGAATGGGAGACCTATGAACAGGCTAAGCGCGCATTTTTGGATCACTTTTGGTCTCAAGAGATGCAGGACGACTTTCTGCAGTTAATATTTAATAATAGATATGATTCCAAGAAAGGCACAATGAATGAGTATTTTCATGGTTTTGTTTCTCAGGCTAGGTATTTAAATTATCCATTGGAAGAACACAGGTTGGTGAAACATCTAACAAATCACTTTCCTCTTCAGGTACAAAATGTATTGTTAAGTGTTAGTGCCCAAAATGTGAAGGAGATGGAAAGAGTATTGATAGGATTTGACAATAGGTGGCAAAGGAATGGGGAAAGGGAAGGTAGAAATGAAACACCCAATTTTGATAGAACTAGACAGACCTATAATCCATTCGGTCGTGATAATAAACAAAATAGACCACCAAACCCATTCCAGGATTCAAAGCGTCGAGAAGACGGCAGGCCCAACAGACCTAACTATTTTATAAACCAAGGACAAAATAGGCAAGGTCCCAACAATCATATGATAGGACACCTAGAGGGGGTGAGGGAAAACCCCAGACAAGAGAGCCGAGACAATTACAACAAACAGGTAAATAATAGTCAGACTAGAAGAATAGCAGCAGAAGTACACTCTGCACCTAGCTTTAATGATATTGCACCATTCACAATGGGTCACACAGTCTTTAGAAATGAAAATCAGGGAAACTGATTGCTTGGGCCCATGGCAGTCCACATGAGGTCAACAAAATAGTAATAAATAGGACTAATGAACAGATTAATTATTTGAACTTTGTTAAACAATATGTAATTTTACAAGGTGATCCCATGGAGGATCTATTGCAAGAAAATAATAGTAAAAATTAGTTCTGTAAGGCAATATCCCCAGAGATAGAAGGAAAGGTAGGTAACCTTAAGTTAGAATTATTGGTAGACACGGGATCTGAGATAACGGCTATTTCCCAGGAGTGTTTTGAAGAAATAAAAAAGCAAAACCCAGATGAGGTTATTCCTGAATTGCCAGTTACCAATGTAACCTTAATAGCCGCTACAGGATCAAGGAACAAAAAAGTGAAGAAACAAGTGTTGCTGGATGTGGCGATTAATGAGGTAAAAATTACTATTATTTTTCTTGTGGTGGAAAATCTTAATGTACCTGTAATATTAGAATCAGATTGGTTAACAGGTTTTGAGGTTAATATTGATTATAAAAGCAGAAAATTATCTATAAACAAGAATCCAGAAAAACTACAAGTTTCATTCATTGAAAAATCACATGTGAATAGGGTGCAAATACCGATAAGTAAAGTAGGTTGTATCGAAGCAAAAAATACTGAAAATATCAAAATGCAGCAATTAACATCTTAATTATGAGTCAAACATACCATGGGAAGAAATAGAAAATAAAGTCAATAAAATGAACTTAGATGGGGAACAAACTCAGGACCTACTAGAAACCATGTGGGAAAATAGAGAGGTTTTTTCTAGAAAACCTGGGTTGAACAAACTTTACGAGTGTGAACTCCAGGTAACAAATCAATCACCATTCAATTGTAAGTCATACCCAGTACCATATAGTCAAAGACCAGCTGTCGAAGAGGCACTAGCTCACATGTTAGAGTGGGACATTATAGAAAGATGTAGTTCTGATATTGTTAATCCACTAGTTGTAGTTGGTAAGAAAAACAAAGGAATTCGACTGTGCCTTGATGCACGAAAGATAAATCAGATATTGGTAAGAGATGAGGAGACCACTTCACCAGCTAATGAGCTCATACAAAAATTTGAGGGTTGTAAATATTTAACGTCTTTGGACTTAGTAAGTTCATTTTGGCAGATAGGATTGCACAAAGACTCTAGGAAGTATACTTCATTCATATATAATGGACGAACTTACTGTTTTAAGAGAATGCCATTCGGTCTATCGGTTTCTACTAGCAATTTCATTAGAGGTCTAGAAAAAATATTGGGGCCAGAAGTATTAAGCTTCGTTACACTATATGTCGATGACATAGTCATAGCATCAAGTACTTTCAAGGAACATGTGGAAAGTAAGGACAAGTTCTTCATTTTGTTTTCATTATTAATGACAAATTCAAGGGAGGGAAGCATCCTCTGAAGTGCTTGGTGAAGGAAGGAGTAGAAATGGATTTATTACAAAGTATAGTCAGTTGAGGGTGGGGGTGTACTCGGAAAGCACCAGGTCAGACAAGTAATTTAAGACAAGCTTATAATAAAAATTGAGTTGAGGCAGGTAATTTCTGCTATACAGTGACATGTTGTGATGTCAGGACTTGGATTCTTCGACGTTTGGCAAGAGAGTAGTTTTGTCGCAGAGGTCTGACTACCTTGTGAGTTTTAGGGGGCAGGGATTGAACCTGGGCCACCCGAGTTATGGGAATTTTGTAAGTGTTAGGGGGCAGGCATTGAACCTGGGCCACCCGAGTTAAGTATTGTGAGTTTTAAGGGGCAGGCATTGAACCTGGACCACCCGTATTAGAGTTTTGAGAGTTTTTCTGGGCCAAGGGGTCAGCAGAGTTCTGAACCGCCTGTGGTTACCAGACATTTGAACGAGGTTTGGACCGTTAAGAGAACGCCTCTTGTGTGTTTTGAAGGCCTGAGAAATGGGATTGTCGGTCACTGTATGCCGGGAAGTATCCTGAGGATACGTTCCAGTTTTTGGGAGTTAGCCTTTATTGAGCCTGTTATAAAAATAAATCAATATTATGTCACAAAATTAAAGCAACTTTCTTTTAAATAAAATTTTTAAAGGAATAATAATCATAATAATAAATAATAATTAATTATAAGAATATTTCAAAATGTGAGCTTGTATTAAACCACTAAGGTCTTGTTAGAGATTGTATATACTATGGTTCTCTGTGCTGTGGAGAGATTCAGCATCGAGTTGTTGTTTTTCATTTTGTTTTACTAGGGGTTAAGTGTCATCCTAATTAAATCAATGATACTGTATGATAATAATAATTTTCTGTTGTTAGACAATGTATGTGTATGATATTGCCATTTCTATGATTTAAACAATGTACTTATATGTTTTACTAGTTAATTATGTTTATTTTAATTTGTTATGTTAAGTTAAGCTATTTTCAGCAAATGTGGTGCCCATATAGCAAATTTTAGTTGACCGTTTGGTACATAAAGTTGTAAATGTTTGTGATCATATAGCAAGTTTGGCCAAGAGACTTTTAAGAGTAAGTGTAACAAAGTGTTAAGAGCCTTTGTTAAGTGTGTAAAAAAAAATCACAAAAGTGGATCCGTGAAGGATCATGAAACGAAGTGCAACAATTATTTAAAGAAGATTGTATAGAATTAAGAAAAAGACAAGACATAAAGGAAATGCAAATTGCTTGGCAAAAATTGATTAAAAGACACTTCGATCTGTGACAATTAAATTAAAATTTCTTAATATAATAAACTTAGACTATGTTATGTCAGTTAATTATAATTAGGCTGACATCTTACTTAGATATTTTATTTCATTTAATCATAATTATACTAAATGTTTTACTTAGATTATCTTATTTTAGTTAATCCTAATTATAACTGATAAATTTTATTTTAATGCTTAATTCATATAACTTCCACTTCAAAATATTGAACTTGATGCAATTTTGTTAATTCTATACAGGATGTTTAAAAATATTGAACTTTAAGTAAATTTTGTGAAACTATACAGGATGTTTCAAAATAGTGAAATTTTTGTAAAATTTGTAAAACTTATACAGGGTGTACGAAAAGTGATCATGTCTTCTTTTTTTATTTTGGCAAAGCGTATCAAAAAGTATAAGACTAGTCTCTACTTTCCGATACACTTTGGGGGGTATTGTAATGCAATAGATTTGACCCTAAGGAGTATTTGAAAGCATTGACCATTTATCATTCTAATTATTAATATATTCAAAAATATTTTACATATAATTAAACATATTTTACTTTATTTAAATTTTACAACCTATTACGTGGCGCTTAAATCACGTCTTCCTCTAAATTATTTACTAATTAGTTCGCGCCTCGTGGTACGATGGCAGCATCTACTGGAGCTAAACTTAAGAGATGTTAACGTCTTTTAACGTAATCCAAACAAGTTAAGATCTTTTAAAGTATTTCCTCTTCGAGAAGATTCCACACGCAATAGGTATTTTTGTTCTGAGTTTGTAGGTGTGTAATTTACCGTTAGAAAGGTTCCTTCGAGAAGCTTCTATTGAACTCAGATATATGTGACTTTTTGAAACTTCGTATTTTACTGTGCAATCAGTCGTGGTCTTGAATGGACGTGCTTTAAGTGATCGGTGATTATAAGTTGCTAGGCCCTCGACATGATCGTGTTTCGATTAGAATATTAATACCAATATGTTTTCAATTTAAGGAATAAATAGATATCGAACTTTATGTGATATATTATCATTTATTAAAGTCTAATGATAAGGAACGAGGCATTATAAGTAAAGCACATAGTTGCGTAATAGAAACGATGATTTACGGAGTGACTCTTAAATGATTCTGTTATGTAATATAACACATAGCATTCTAACGTGGGGAGGAGAAATATAACAAATGACGTCCAACGAGGGGCTGAAAAGAAGTATAACAAATGACTCCCAATCACGGGGCTATCATACGTCAATAAAAAGAGAAGTATAGCAAATGGCGACACAACGTGGGGGTTAATATGCAACTATTAACACTTGCCGCGAACACGAAACGTAACATACTATAACAACTCGATAGATGGCGCGGTATCGATTTGTACTATTTAATGTTTTAAGATTTCATTGCTCCCAAAATCCGATGGATGGCGCTGAGCACATTTTAAAACGCGGTATCGTTTTTTATTATCTATGGCTATTTTAAACTCATAATTGTGACGTTTGGAGAAAGGGAAGAAAGGGATTTGAAGGACCGTATCGATGGGAAATAACAATACATGTTTGCGATTCATTTGTTTACAAACATTGATTAGTTACCGTTTATTACTCTGTGTTTAGTCCTATTTTAATAGTATTGTAATTGTTTTACTTTTTCAGTTTATATTGTTCCTTTTTTTTCTTGAGCGATAGTTTATCATTTATTATTTTCAGGTTAGTTTTCTTACTTCTAATTATTTTTTTTTTTTACCTTTATGACCATAGTTTGTTTGTTTTAATTTTTAGGTAAGGTATCTTTTTTTTTTTTTTAAATAGTTTTTTTATTTTTATTTTTTGAAATGCCTCGCAAACGTAATTCTAACTTATCCAGGAGCTCATCGCGAGCCCGGCAGCTAAAATTGCTCGATCCCAAGAATCCTCTGTTCATACCGAATTAAGGAGGCAAGAACAAGCGGAGCGAAAAGCTGCTTTGGGAGCTGATGAGACACCTTCTCAAAGCCAGGAAAGACTGGAGGACCAAGCTAATTAGGGCAAAATATAATCTGTGCCTCCATTTTAACAGGTGTGGGAAAAAGGGAGAGTGTAATCATACCGCAAATCCCAATAATCCCCACTGACCTACCATTTCAATTCAAAAGACTCCAGTTTCCAATCAAACTTAGTTTTGCTATTACTATTAACAAAGCTCAAGGGAAAACATTGCAGGTAGCAGGGGTGCATTTGGAAAAGCCATGTTTTTCCCATGGCCTGCTATATGTAGCATGTTCGCGTGTGTCCAATGCCCAGAATTTGTATGTATTTGCGCCAAATGGGAGGACATGCAACATAGTATATAGGAGCGTCCTAAAATAATGGTCTATTCTGTTCCCATGATTGCAACGGCCAAGAACAAGCGGAGTAAATAAGGGATGTTAATTAACTGTAGGTAAAATTTAAGATGGAGTGGGATTTTCAATTGGCGGCAAGGCATAACCTATGACTCTTCTGACACACACTACGCTACTTCTTTTTTACTCCTACACTTAATCCTTATTTATATTGTGTAGTTAGTATGTTTCTTTATCTATACCTGTATTGGCCAAAAACCTGAATAAGTTCATCGTTTTTATTTTCATACTTTCTATATCGACCGACATCCTGAATTTATTGACAAAATAAACATTAACGCGAGCGAAGCCGCGGGCAAAAGCTAGTATATATAATATATATATATATATAATATATATATATATATATATATATATATATATATATATATATATATCTATATATATATATATATCTATATATCTATATATATATATATATAGATATATATATATCTATATATATATATATATATATATATATATATATATATATATATATCCATTTTGGAAATGTTGAGGGGAACACTTTCCCATTTATGAACTTTAATTTTTAAATTTAATAATGCTCAAATGTTCATTGCAGTTTGAGGTGGTCCTTGCACTTGTCTGACAAATCGTCACCTGAGAATGCAAGTGTTCTATCTCCAAAATTGTTAAACTTGAAATATTTTGTGTTTACGTTTATTTAGAATGCATATTGTTCACCTGCGGTGAAATTGAGACTACTATATAATTATTCAAGAAAATACTAACTCGAGTTGTCATCTAGTAACATTGGTTTTATACACAAGGCCTAACTTCAATGCTCTTTTACACAAAAGGGAAAAATTTTACATAGAACTCTTGCATTCTCGAGTGACGAAATTTCATTCAGCTACCGTGATAAGTAATTTATTCTTTAGCTATGAAAATTCCTAGACATCCTACTTTTAATATCCCTGCTTATAAAGAGAGAACAAATTTAATTTTCTACCTCCATTAAAATGTTTGTATCCACTTATATACCACCCCCCGCTTCCCCCACACTCCTGCTTACTATCTTACAGATGATCTAAACAACGATACAATTCTAAAACTTTACTTTTATTTTAATAGTCAATTGATTTTTGTTACATTTAAAACATTTTTTGATATTTTAAATTTAGAGCCATCATGATGTTTCAAAAATAACAAAGGCAAAAATTTTCATTGCCACCATTTATTAACGTTCCTTCAATGTAATCATATTTCAATTAGTCACTTTGTTTATTAATATAATTCATAGGTGAGGTTATGTATTATAATAGTAAAATTGCTAACAGTAATAATTGTATAGTTGACTTCAATCAAAGATCTTTCAAGGGGAAAGAATACTATAAATTCATATTTTCGCAAATTCACTACTGTTCAATAATACCTATATGATGTAACAAAGGTTTCTAGAATAATTGAGTAGGCCTAAATGTCAACATTTTTCACTTTGGTGGGAAATCCAAACAAATGACACCCAAGCAGTCAAGAGCTCATCTCACGGTCCATTAACCAGAATATAAGACAAAATCACGCTCGAACAAAAATGGAATCCAAGTGTGATTTACTGCATTCTTCTTTAGGAAACGTCCAGTACCTTAGCTCAGTCGGTAGCGTGTCTATCTACTGAGCTAAGAGTCCCGGGTTTGATTCCTGGTATGGCCAGAAATTGATAATTGGTATAATATGGGATCCCCTTCCACAGTGGTGAATTAACGGCTGCGTGTTGTGTCTGCTTTAGATTTAAGCTAGTTCATAAGTCGTGTGTTGATAAAATTAGTTGGCTCGGAAAGTGCATGTTAAATAAGTCAGATAAGGGAAAACAATAAATTTATTAGACAACAACCAAATTGGTATCGGTGAAAAGTTATAAAGTAACTATTTTTTAAATTTTGTTAAAAAAAGTAATCATTTTTTAACTGGTCTAAATTTAATTGTTTTCTAATGAAGACGGTAGAAGACCTCACCACAATGCGACATCTTGTTCGAGCTGTCTTAAGGCGGGGTGCTAGTGAGCGTGAGTTTAGGGCAGTATTTTTGCAGTTTTTATAGCACAAACATCTTTTGGCCAAAATAAATCAAATATTTCTTCTATAGAATCATAGACTTTAGTTTTCTGCACATGCTAATCTCAACAGTTGTTGAATATCTCTCATGAGCATGTCGGCATTTGGTGACAAACTTTTCTATTTATTTAAAAAGTTTGTCACCAAATGCTGCCATGCTCATGACAGATATTCAACAAATGTTGAGATTAGCATGTGCAGAAAACTAAATTCTATGATTCTATAGAAGAAATATTTGATTTATTTTGGTCCAAAGATGTTTGTGCTATAAAAACTGCAAAATTAATGCACTAAACTCGCGCTCACTAGCACCCCGCCTTAATATCCCGAGTTAAACGTTATCCGTGGAATGAGACGAGCTCCAACTAACAAATATGAATCAGGAAAAAAATGCGTTGAAAATGTAAATCCTTTTTTAAATTAGGTTGTAATTCAATCGGAAGCTTAGCTCAATCTCCGAAGACAAAATTCTCAGTTCATATTTCTCTCGAAATATATTTTTAATCATATCCTCTTAATTATTAACCCTGGCCGTCTTGCAAGGATGTTACCAGCCAATTCCTCGGCCTTAATCTGATGTTGTATCCTTTGGTGATATGCAGAGTCGCCTCCATCGTCAGATGTTCCATATCTTCTCTGCTGTTGCCTGGGAGGACCTGATAATGTTTCAGGATCGTTGATAAGACAAACTGCATCACCATCCTCGCATACCTGAACATTAAATATCGCCAACACTTATTGATGTTATTGGTTTGTAGTTTCCAGAGGCGGCTCGTAGCTAAAATTAGTGGGGGTGCTGCTAACACGGGAAGCAAAACAGTGAATTTTTTTACTTCACAGCCGCAAAGCCAACTTTTCCGTTGGTACCATTCAGAATTAAAGCTACAAATGTATTTCTTTTTGCTTTTGCCTGGCTGAGATATTAGAATATCAGGTGTTAAATGACCTTTTTTTTAACTGTAACCCACCTCGGTGACGTAGTTGGCTAACGCGCTAGTCGTGTTGAGCTCGACTGCCGAGGACGGGGAGATCGAGGTTTGAATCTCGGTTGGGTGAACTGGGAGGGGTTTTTCCTAAAT
>JBCFYV010000003.1:58495477-58513696 GCA_039000515.1 Timema cristinae | reverse complement strand
GGGTATAGAAGACAGACAGGCATGCAGAGGGGTAGAAGACATACAAACATACAGACATACAGCCATGGGGACGGAGATAATGGTTATAACCATTTTATGAGTTCATGGGGATATAAATATATAGATCCTCATGAATTTAAATTGACCAGAAATGTATGAAATTTGTGATATCATTAATCTATTAATAGCTTAGACGCAGTTTTTTTTACTGCCCTAATTATTTTATTGGACTTGATCTTTATGTATATAATTTAGTCAAATATTTATTTCAAATTTGATTTGAATCATTTCTACTATACAATTGAGATTAGGTTCGAAACATTTTCATACTAAAATATTAGATTCGGCATTGAATAGATTTGGTGAGCTATTGGAAGCGATTCGATTTCAAATTGCAAATATTTGGATTATCGTAGTCTTAAATATATATTATAAAAATAGCTAAATGGTACAAATATGTATCATCCATCTTCAAACCCAACGTCTTTAAAGATTTAACTTGTAATTATGTTGAAATTATGATATGTAAAAAAATTCTATCTAGATTAATGTTTCTGAAACATGGGATATTTAATTATATAAATTCAAGGTATAATTCTATTAATTAATTCAAGTAGCCCTTAAAATTTCAAGGACGAGATTTAAAATATTTTATTGCATAGCTTTCAATACAACGATAACTTTTTTTCTTCTAAAAATAATAATTGAACATTAAAAAAAAAACTTTTTTGTATGTTGAGTTAGGGAAATAGACTTGTCTTGATAATAAAACTGAGAGTGCCTGAGTACATATTTGAATTTTGAAACCTAAATCTATCACAAAAAATAAATATAAACATTAATGTAGTAATTTTTCTGACTTGAGTGAAATCTTGTTGCTAGTATCCTGGTTTATTGGATGTGGGATACTTTACAAACTCACTTATATCAGTACACGACTTAAATACCAACTCAAATCTAAAAAAGACACAGCACCCTAATGACCCGGCTGTTAATTAATAAACCCCCAACCTGCTTCAGTGGCCGCTTGGTATAACGCTTTACTATTACAGTAGACCAGATTGCCGATGATGGGGAGATCGAGGTTCGAATCTCAGTCGGGTGTACTTAGGTTTTCCCCAAATTAGTTTTCGACTCTCCCTCCACGTAAATGCGGGTCCATTTCCTCTAATTATGACCTTCCTAATCCCTAAAACCATCAACGTAATTAGTACACAAGCGTATAACCCGAATGGATAGTAAGAATCCTCGCTAAAAAAAAATAACAATATTGAAATAACTTTTTAAAAATTATTATTTTTTTGCTGTAAACGTTGATAATACTCAACTATACTAGTGGTTTTATCTTATAGGTATTGATAAAATATATTTAAATCTGAAGGAAGATCACAAGACTTAAAGTATGAACACCTGAGAGTAGATTGAGTAACCTAGATGTCAGATGAGGCTCTTCCTATAAATATTTGACTGTAGCTACCTCTTTGAGACAATGAAAGGGAGGAGTGGGGTTTATACCAACTAGCCTCTTCACATATATTTGTTCTCATCATATTCAGATAAATGGGATTTCGTGGTAGCACGTGTGTATATATATATATATATACACACACACACACACACACACACACACAACACACACACACACACACACACACACACACACACAGGGTGTTTGGAAACTCATAGCAGCCAAACTGCACATATAGCTTGTTTGAACCAAAAGTAATACAAAATCTCTGTACACTTACATTTGGAAAACTATGCTAATACCATTAAGTTGTGTCCAAAGTTTCGGCGTACAGCGCCGGGAGAGCAAAGCTGTTCAAGCATGCGTGTACAACAAGTTGCATTAAAGTTTGGAACGCGGCACTACACACATTGACATCTTGGCTCGGCAACGGAACACCTCACAGTTAATAGTAAACAACACACCAGTCCATCTAGAAATGTGAATACGTTATGAGGGTAATCATTAACGGTCCTACAACACAGAAAGTGCTTGCCATTATTACATGTGCAGTGCCGCGCGCCTAGCTCTTATGCAACTTATTGTACACGGATGCTTGATAGCTTTGCTATCCCGGCTCTGTACTCTGAAACTTTGAACACAATTTAATGGTATTAGCATAGGTTTCCAAATGTCAATGTAAAGAAATTTTGTATTACTCTTGATTCAAACAAGCTATAAGAGAAGTTTGGGCTATGAGTATCCAAACACACACACACACACACAATATATATAATATATATATATATATATATATATATATATATATAAACTGCACTTATAGCTTGTTTGAACCAAGAGTAATACAAAATCCCTATACACTTACATTTGGAAGGGCTAGGGAGGATGGGGGGTCCATATATACGAATAAAATTATTATTATTATTATTATTATTATTATTATTACTACTATTATTATTATTATTAGCATCACGTCTTACTACCCGTTCGGGTTATACGCATACGTATAACTTTTATTGTTAAATTTATGGTACAATGTTCTAGCGGCCCACTCTACCCTCAGTAAAAAATAGATTTCTACACCCTTGTCTACATAGGCCTACTATAATGAACACAAGCATACACTAAATATAATATTAAACAAAATGTACCGATTTTATGAATATTAAATGTTATAAGATATTTATTAGAATAGAGCCAAATTTTAAATATTTCTTTCATACAAAGCTAGTAGGCCTACCTTGTTCGTCAATTTTTATACACTTGGGGGAAGGGGAATTTCCCTAGTAAACCTCCCCTCCCCCCACTTGGTTGCACCCCTGCCCTCAGATTAGTGTAATTCTTGTTTGGTGTCGGTCAGACGTTCCTTGGAAGCGGAGAAAAGACAAGTTGCTGATCAAAGACAAGATAATCGACGATCAGACTGGTACCATCAAACAATTGAAGAGCGCGGTGCAAGACAAGAGTGAGGAGGTCCGGAAGGTCATCAGGGATAAGGAGCAGGTGGAGAGAGAGTTGAATCAGGAGAAGCAGTATCGGCTGAAGCTCGCGGGTGAGGTGTCGGTAAGAAACGAGAATATTTATTAATCATTTGCCTGAAATTTGATCAAAATTACTGTTATCAATTAACCGATTTTTTAATCATTTTTCGAGTTTCTACAAACTGAAATGTATGATATTTCAATTCAAGTTTAATAGGTGGACACTCGGATTAAACGTAAAGTTCAGCTGTTTGGTTTATCCGTGACGAAGACACCGGAGCCTAAATTCCAGTAGGGTCCAGTAGGGATTTTATCTTAAATGGTTGCCCAATTTCCCTCCACGTGAACGAGAGTATTCGTCCTATAAATTTTACCCTCCTCACCCAAATACAATTATTGTGATTATTTTCGGAAAGCACGGCACAATTTAAAAAATGTGTTTTTTTGTATTTAATTTTATTTCTAGACAATATCAATACTATTGGTTCCATTTAGCCGCTCCTACTCAATCCTGATCTCACCGCCAAGTGGTTTACCCCGGGGCTGAGTAACATGGTGGAGGGTGAGTTGAACCCCAGGAGAAAGATAGGAGACTGGGCAGTGGTCAGATTCAAAACCAACAGACTTGGAACAGGGTCTGGCCAGTTGGCTGGGAGTGAGAGGGTTGGTGATTATGAGCTAAGTCATCGTCAGCACCCAGGGCCTCAGGGAAGGTTAGCACCAAGGAAACGTCTACACGAGGACCTATAAGTGCCAGCACCGCTATTCAGACGTAGATCATGACAGGCTTAGTAAGCTGGTGGCCAAAAAAATCAAAGCACTCGTTAAAATAAAGTAAAATGTCGGACTGGAAATTTTTTGACAACCATAAGCTACGAATATGAACGTTGAACATTGGAACACTGACCGGAAGAGTGGAGGAGATTGTGGACATAATGGAGGAAAAGAGATTGGATGTCGGATGTCTTGGGTCTGAGTGAGACCAAGTCGAGAAGTAGTAACATGAGGGAAGTAAGAAATAGCTTCATTTTTCCTTGAATGGGAAACAATGAAGGCAGGAGGAACGGTGTAGGCTTTGAAGTGAGAAAAGTGTTGCATCAGACGTAGGTAGTAGGATTGAATGACCTGCTAGTAAAGGCCTCATTTATGCATGCGTTTTGTATCGGCCAGTTATCGACGATAATTTATTGTCCATTCTCAAATGCCTTGACTACAATGGGTCGATTTATGTGATAGCGTCTGATAATGTTGTCGTTGCGGTCTTGTCGTACCTTTTAGAGAACGTAACGATAATTTATCGTTGGACGAATCTTAGGAGCATTGCTGTGTATGATCACATTTATACAACCGGACGACGATGGCAGGCTTACCAACCTGTCCTCCCTTAACACCACCACATACTGTTTATTCACTCTGTAATCACCACATGTTTATTTAACTGCCAGTTTGTCAAATAACTTCTGTGACAATCTAAAATCATTATAAAACTTATCGTTATCTTCTTTCAATTTTCTGTAAAATTTATGAAATACACTTTCGACATATCTGACCCTGTTAATAGGGTGAACAGACCATCTCCTTCGGCGTCTTTTCTTAGTCGCTTTGCAGGTTAAATAGAACACAACTGGATCCATAGTAGTGCAGCAAGTGAATGGTTGAGTTGGCAGTGCTGAAATTTCAACGACTGACGATACGACCGTAATGCATTAATATACATCTAAAAACGGACGATAAATTATCGTCAACAACCGCACTATATGAAACGCATGCATAAATGAAGACAAAGTTGGCAAGAATGGCTAGAGGGAAAAGGGGGAGGTTATAAAACTGTTTGCACCACAAGCGGGCTGGCAAGCAGAATAAAAGGACAAGTTTGAGGAGGATTTAGAAAGTCATATGAGAAATGAGTGGCATTTAGTAATGGAGGGAGGATCTTTAATGCAAAGGTAGGAAAATAAAAAGTTGAATTTGAAGATTTAGAATATAAGGGTTAAGATACCGTACACACAGTGTGTCTCCTAAACATAAAAATAACATTAATTAATACCAGTATTTTGCAACATATTTCTCACATTTTTTAGAAAATATATAGCTGACAGAGCCGTTTGTCATACGAGGAATGCACCCTTTGACAAAGGTCACTTTTATAATACCGTCAACAAATATTTATCACATAGAAAACTAAACAATAGGTATTTATGGACTTATTTGATAAACCTCTTTACATCCTACTCCATGCAAATTTTCTAAAAAAATTTGATTCCATAGCTTAGAAGATTTTACTGACGGCGATCTGTGATGTTCAATATTTAATGAATGTACTCTTCATTTTAGGTAACTTTTTAGTTTATGCTTCAGAGTGTCTACCCCATATTTCAATATTATTGTGTTGGTTTTGAAGTTATTTATTTCAAATCACGAAATTGTGAATTTTTTTTTTTTACTTCAAACGAGCTAGTTTTCAACTAAAAGCGCCAAAATACAAATAGTTAATTACGCCAATTACACTAAAATGATCAATAATTAATATTTCTTTGTCCTGGTTTAGCTTGTCTGTCCACCATATTAATTTACTTACTGAAATATGATCTTCATTATATCACACTTTATTAATTATTGTGTTTTAGTTTAGGTTTAATAAGTTATATTACACTTGGTAGCCATTTGTGTGAGCGATGGGGACCTTGTGGTCTAGGAGTAAGGTGTCAGACTTTTGTGTTAATAGTCCAAGGTTCAAATCCCTGTTGCGGCACAGATTCATCTGATTACCAAAACCTTCCTTTATCTCTGTCACAGTGTGTGCTTTTACGCTTTATGAATGTGTGGAATTACAAGTCCTCACCGTGGTTCGTAACACACGTTAAGCTGTAGGTCCCCTCTGTTTTCCACCAACATCATTCTCACGTATCGTCCTATAATCTGAGGATAATGGAATTTGCCTCAATGGTGTTTCCACCTCAGAAATGAATTCCTCCATACACTGGGAGAGCAGAGGTAAGACAAGGTCGAATGACCAGATCTAGAGCATTAGCCCCGCGCACCGATCCTCAACCCCCATTTGTGTGAGCTGCATGGTGTATACTCTTATCCTAGACTAATTGTCTCCTACTTATAGGCAGCTTTTATGCATGCCTATTTTAGTTAAGTTTTTTTTACTGAGATCAGTTGAAGAATAAAAATAATTATTGTTTTGTGTCGTATTTTCTTTTTTCACTAGTTCATGGTGGTGAACTATTTTGATTAGTTCATTTGGAGGAATTGTTCATCTGAAATAATTTATTCGAGGACCACACATCTTTAAGATCCTAACGTGTTTCTCACTTGTATGTGTTTCAGAAGGTCCGATGGCGCAAAGAACAGTTGAAACAGAAGGTGTCGGACTTAGAGGATGACCTGCGCTCCTCTGAAAGTATGGACACTTCCGAGATGGTCAAACAACAGGAGAGGCTGGCTGGACTGGAGAAACAGGTCATTGACGCATTCAACCGATTTATGTAAAACAGATCAATGTCATTTGGTCAAATACAGATCTTGATGGTCCTGTTTTGATCCCAGGGATGGTCTCACATAATTTAGTACTAATGAATAAAAGTAGATTAGTGAGGATGAAACTAGATACGATTTTTCTCTATACAAGTATTTATATTTTCATATAATTTTCACTAATGTTTAATATTATTATTATTATTATTATTATTATTATTATTAATATTATCATTATTATTGGCATTGCGTCTTATTACCCGTTCGGGTTATACGCACTTGAATATTCTTGCTCACATAGTTACACGATTTTGAATTATTTCATATATTTGGGTTTTACAAGATTTATTTAATTTTTTAATTTTGTTAAATGTTTTGTATTTTTCTGGGGATTATAAAAGATATGGCCAAAAATTCCTAACTTTGTGTAGAAATCGTAAACAAGAACAGTGTAGACCCCCCAAAAAATATTGTTTTAATATATATCGTGTTTAACTATTATTTATTCATATCTGGTAAATAATTCCAACTCAATATCAATCACAAATTTTGCTCAGTTGGTAGCGTGTCTGCCTGTTGAATTAAGTGACCCAGTTTCGATACCCGGTCTGGTCTAAAATTGTATTATTGTTGAAATGTGGGTTTTTCCTATCACAGTAATGAATGAATCAGTGAGTCAGAAAATACAACTTAAATACCCCAAATAAATTAAATGAAAATCTAACTTAATAGTTCTAAACTATTTTTTTTTAAATAATGTCTTTAGGTATTTATGATGTATATTTAAAATTTTGAGTAATTAGTAGCTCACACCATACGTTTTATTTTCAGGTTGAATCAAAACAAAAGGAGTGGGAACTACAGTTGAAGCTTTTAACGAAAGAAAAAGAACAGGCTGTAAATGCGGCAAAGTGAGTTCATTATGGTTTAGTACAATATTTCAAACTAACCATTTTAAAGCAACGAAATTTATTTTAACTTATTCAAATTGATATTAAAAAATTATATTTACTTTTCAAACCAATAAAATTAAAAGATACATTTAAATAAAATCATGTACACTCTGTTTATCGAATTTACATTATGATCCTATATATTAAAACCTGCACTATAATGTAACCTGCCAAGGGAAGCTAAGATACCTATCAAGGTCAACATAGTGTACATGCAGTTCGGTTAGCTAGATAAAATAATTGGTTAGCTATTTTATTATAAACAAAATTAAACTTTAAATTATATTTGGGTCAAATCTATAATTTTACGAATTCGAATCTCATATTTGGGGTGAGGAATTGTATCAACTCGGACAACTCCGTATTTTATAGCAGTTTGGTTGAACATGAAAAGTTGGAATTGACACAACTCCAATTTCTGTTCAAACAAATATTATGTAGTCTTTAAAAAAAAAAATCCGGAATTGTAGCAACTGTGTGTGAACTGTAAAAACCATAGTCCTTTATAACCCATCAAATGTCTAATAGAGAGCAGCAGGAGCCATTAATATTGAAAATATCTCGTAGAGTGCAGCACCTTACTTTAATTGAAGATTCCTAAAACACCATTTGAAATGCGCAGCTTTTTCTGCTTCTCACTGTTATATCAAATAAATGGTACTACAGAATCGCACAAACTTTCCCATATAGTGTATTATAGTTGGGAACAAAATGTTATAAAATTGGTTTTCAGTAATAAACTACCCCTAAGTAAATCCCAAGGAAAACATATTATCAAGTTAATCACACACACGGTGACCTGTTGGTCTAGGGGTAAGGTGTCGGACTTCTATGCTGGCGGCCGGGGTTCAATCCTCGTTCCCGGCACAGATTTATCTGATTACCAAACCCTTCCTTCACCTCTGACAAGTTATCTTGTGAATGTGGGAATGCCAGGCCTCCACCGTTGTTCGGATTCCACGTTAAACTGTAGGTTCTTCATTTCATCTCATAATCACTCTACCATTACACATTAGTGTAAGAGCGTATAACCCGAACGGGTAGTAAGACGCGGTGCTAATAATAATAATAATAATAACAATCACACGCACGCGCAAGCGCGCGCACACAAACACATACACACACACACAAAACAAAATTGTTCAAACTTAAAAAAACATCAAATTTTCAAAAAATGTATGTACGTACATTCTAAAACTATTTTTCCTCGTTAAGAAATCTTATTTATTATGAAAATTATTTTTAAAATAACCACTTTGAGCTAAATCTAAAGACATATTTTATGATAACTTTATATTTTCCAAAAGTTGTCATAAGTACGCCTCCCTAATTGTATTAGAAAAATCAACAGATATTATTATTTATCGTGTAAAATAGCTCCAAGATACTATTTTGAACAAAATATTTTGGGCTGCTTAAAATCATTCATTAGCTACTAAAATATTATTAAATCAGTTTTTACAACTAATAATATTATACTATTATTTATAACCATTTATAAACTTTCTTTCAAACCTAAAATTAACTTTTGTTTACACCTTATTCTCCCTATTTACTAGAATACAATTTTTTTTTTTTACAATTATTGTTATTTGGCGTGGTTTATTGCCTGTTAATTGTTCACCACCCTGAAAAGTAGGTGTTTCTATTAGTTTTGGAAATTATTAAAAACCTTCTGATTCCCCTTTGTCCAACTATTTCTTAAAAATTAAATTTAGCAATATTATTTTGGTTATGTGGAGATATAATCTCTCCCTACCTATATACTAAGTTTTAATTTTCTAGCATATCTGAGTTATTTGTTTTTTATTTTGACCCTGTTTACCTGAGACTCATTTTGAAATTTCCCATTTTAAGATTTTTCTGGTTAAAAGGGGCAAGACCTGTAATTTTTTGCCAAATTTCCACTCAATACTTCAGCTATATAACTCATCAAATGTCTAATAGAGAGCAGCAGGAACTATTAATATTGAAAATATCTCATAGAGTGCAGCACCTTTATTTAAAGAAAATATTGTTTTGTGATATTTAAGGTGTTATAAAAATTTGTTAGTGATTGCATTCTCACTAATATAAAAATCAATATCCAGGGTGTCTGTTTGCCACACACTTAATACCGAATTAGATTAATTCGTTAATAGGCAATGCGCTAAACGTACCAATTAAGAAAAGATAAATTAAAAGGCGTAAAGCTGTTATATTTATAACTCTATCCAGTCGCACTTGTATTGGTTTAAATTTGTAATATTTCACGTTTTTGTGAAAATAAGAGGTAATAAAATAATTCAACATTTACCTTTGAGGGGGAACTCCCACAAATGTCTAACAAAACGCGTATCACTAATTCCCTAAATTTGATGGTAGTTATTATTTAATAGCTTTGTAAATTTTTCTCATATTAAAATAAGGTTGTTTATTTCAACAAAATTAATTAGATTTTTGTAAATACAACTATAAAAAAAAGATCACACATGTTATTTTCGGGTACATACGAGCACAAATAAAGCACAATGGAATGGCGTGAATAGAATTTTGTTATAGGCCCCTTATTGTTTTTTTCAATATGTCGTGGGCTAGCTTAAGCTCAAGCTAGATAGATCGCCTTCATTAATTGTTGTATAAAAGGCCTATTTTCACAGCACAAAAGTCATGTTTGGGCACAAGCCGGAATGGTGAAAACAGAATTTTGTTACATTGATTTTTCAAAATGCAGCCAACTTAAACTCAATTTTTCTGCAGGTTATGGTATAAAGAAAGCTCAAGTGGGCCCGCCACATTAAATGTTCTCTGGAGTACCTAATTTTAAAGCATGGATCTTTATGTTCGGGCACATATGAGCACAAACGGAGCACATTGGAGTGACTTGAATAAAATTTTATGTTATTCAATATGTGGTGGGCTAGCTTGAGCTCAAGTTAACTACCATGTTAAATGTTATCTAAAAGTGCTAGTTTCAAAATACAAATGTTCATGTTCAGGCACATATGAGCACAAATAGAGCACAAATGATTGAAAAAAATGACAATGTGGCGGGCCAACTTGAATTACGTCATACAAGGAAATGTAGCCATTTTGACATCATTCGCTAATTTATTGAATATAAGAGATATATCAATACATGAATAGTTAAATGAAATAAATGTGTTAATAAAAGGTTTGCTGAACCTAAAAAGCTCGGAACTGATGTCTTGTTTCTTTAAATAAGTTGATGTAGAGGCCTTTAGAAGTTAGTTCCCCAATGAATGATTATTAATCTTACATATACATCCTACATGGATAGTTTTATTTAGAGACAAACTTTTTTTGCAAACCTCTAGCAATCATGGTGAGTACCGTGAGTTTTGTTTCTAACATATTAATTTTGAATATTATAATAATTATTAAACTATACAGTCTATTATTTACCAAGTGTATGATAGTACTTTAAATTAATAGCTAATATAATAATACTGGACATTATATAATTATAGACTATTTTGTGTAATTGCATTTTATGTAGTCCGCCGTATCAGATAAAATAGTAATTGTATGTAATAGTATAGTAAAAAATATTTTGTTATTAAAAAGTTTTTCTTTTTTACTTACGTCGCATTTAGTTAAATTTTTCAATATTAATAATTTTACTATTTTACCTAAAAATTAATATCAATAGAAAATCATTGTTTATTTTTCTGTCTAAGTCAATGATACCGTCTGCAGATATGTAATATTTCCGGTTTTGCCAACAGCAAAGGTTGCGTTACTTTATAAGCCCACTGTCGGACCAGCACACTTCGATAAGAAAATTTATATATTAGTTTGGAATAAATTTTACGAAAAAACATAAAAATATAGTATTGTGCCAAAATCTATATAAAGTCAAAGTGATTTATTTTTCAAGAGGGCGGGGGCCCTTAACCTGGGGGTCTCTGGCATGGCACACGCCTTAATCCGGGCCTGAATATTTCCTAAAAACCTTATAACCTAAATGTCGTTTGAACACAAGACATCTACATAAAGTTTGTATTCAAACAAATGAACAATTTTAAGCTACTTATTTTATTATAGTTACCCTATACTATGAGTTTTGAAACCATATAAAAGATAATAGCCGACTTTAACTAAGTTATATTGTAATTATTCCTAAAATCCTATAAACAAAATTATCATTTTAACATAAACTTCTTTATATACAAAGTATGTCGTTCAAACGAATATAATACAGTTTTTAGCCACCTTATTTCATGATATTTATCGAACTTTCGTCCTAAAAACCCATACATAACCTAAATGATCGTTTGAACTGAAACTTCTACACAAAGTTTGTGATTCGAACAAGTTTAATCAAGTTTTAAGATACTTTATTTCATTATAGTTATTTAACTTTCAATATCCCTAATATGGTTTCTGAAACCAATATAAAAGTTAATAGTCATCTTTAAATAATATATTGTAGCTTTCCACAATGTAAACAACATGGATGATAACTACATACTTTAATATAGGCCCCTACTAAAGATTTATTCGTATTTGTATAATATTTATTACTGTAAAAGTTAATAGTATGTTCTTTAATGTACATGTTTTTTCAACCAAGTGTAATACAATACTTAACTATTTAAAACATTAACACTTTTATTCACTAGAGTTATGTTTTCGCACAAGAATATTGAAAGAAACCATTAAATATGTCCCCTCACAATCAAGCAGATGACAAACTTCATGTCACGCTTTGATCCTTTGCAAGGAATGTGTTTATGTCCATCAGTAGAGTATATGGATCACTGCCTGTCATCAACAAGTTGTGTTTTCAGGTTTGCCACACAGAAACTGCTGGAGACAGTCACAGAGTTCCAAAAACAAGTGGCCTCCAACAAGAAGGTGCAACAGAGCCTCGCTAAGCTACTTTCAGAGAAAGATGCTCAACTGATTGCAGCTACTGAGAAGGTGGGTCAGCGACTAAATTATTAAATATACTTTTTGATACATATAGGGCTTTACAGAGGTTTAAGTGTGAGGATACACCAAAGTAATTAAATAATAATAGAAATGGACAAGGAACAAATGTGCATTTGACACACTTGGCCAAAACATCAGATAAACTATATTGTAGATAGCAGTGTACAAGTAGACAAAAATAATTAGCTTCTGTATTCACCTTCAGAAAATAAGAAATAAAATGAAAGGAAGGTGGAGAGAGGAACAGCATGGATTTAGGGAACAGAGGTCAACAATAGATTTGATCTTTGCCATACAACAGCTGATAGAAAGAAGGTATGAATTTGGGAAGACTTGGTAAAGGTATTTATGGATGGGGAAAAGGTATATGATAGAGTGCATATAAATAAGTTTGAAGAACAATGGAGGAGGCCGAAGTGGAAAGAGAAGTTGTAATGAGAGTGAAAAGCATGATGAGGATAACAGGAGTTGTGTTAAGACGGAGAGTGGGAGGACGGAGTGGTTAAAATTAATGGAGTGAAGCAGGGGAGTGCCTTCTCAACACTAAGATTTGTAATGGTAATAGAAATGGTCATGAATAAAGTGGCAGGAAAACTCTGGACGGAAAGAATGAAAGCCATGATATTTGTGATGACTTGATGATATGGGATGAGAGGAAGAGGAAGTACAGGAACAACTACAAGAATGGAATGAGGAAATTAAAGAGTGCAGGATGAAACTTAGCATGGTGAAATGTGAAGTGATGGTAATGCCAAGGAAGAGGATAAGGCCTAGTAAAGCAATAAAGTTAGATGGAGTAGAGCTGAGAAAAGTACAGAATGTAAAATATCTTAGAGACACGATTGAAATAAAAGTGGAAGTAGAGAAGATCTAATAAAAAGAGGATAGCAGGGAGATTTTTCTACAGGTATGTAAGAGACCTGTTATGAAGAAGAGAAGTGCCCTTGAATTGTAAGTAAGTTTTGTACAGGTCATACTTTGTACCCATTGTCATATATGCAGCAGAAACATTGATATTGAATATTAGAGATTATAGTTAATTGAAGACCATGGGAATGAGGCTATCCAGGATAGAAGATGAATATGGGAAGTACATGAGATAGTAGAGAAAGTAAGACTAAGATGGTATGGGCATGTAATGAGGACGGAGAACGAGAGGATGCCAAAGAAAATTATGGAAATGAAGTATGTAATCAAAAGACTGAGAGGGAGATCAAGAAAGAGGTGGGAGGAGCAGATAACAGAAAGTGTGCAAGTGAGAGGAGAAGAATGGAAGCACTTAAAGGAGAACAAATGGTGGAAGATAGAGAAAGATGGAGGCATTTTACTAAACTGACACAGCCACAGGCTAGAAACGTTTGTGATGATGATTCAGCTTCATGTTTGAAATGCCTTGTGATAGCCATACTTGTTTGTTATTCACGGATTTTCTTTGTTTTATGTCAATGACTATGATTATCACTGAAAATAAAGAATTAATATTATAATTTTCATTTTGTTACTGAGAAGTAGGTCTACTATAATATTCATGACAATAATAAAATTGGAACCAAATAAAATTCTAATTTTGTTTAGTAGTACAGACAAAGCTTAAATTCATGTTTAAAAAAAAAGTTTAATTACCATTGATTTTTGATTGAACCCTTTATTGAAGTATCTTTAAGTATACATTATCTAGTAGTGAAAAGAGGTTAGGCTATTCTCCATTATACAATGCAATCAATTTAAGTAAGATGTTTACACTGCGTTTCATTATAAACTGATGTGTTTTTATTATAAATTGTGTATTATATGCTATACACTATTAGCTATGCATTATGCATGAATATAAACCCAGCCTTAAGCACAGCTAGTCACCAGATAATTTTCTAACAACAAACAATAACTAAAATTCTTCACTTTTTATACTTAAGCATTTATAAATAAAGGTACCGGTACTGAGTTAGTTGAAAAAGCATTGGTAGCTAGTTTCTAAGAGAGTTGATGTACTAATTATCATATAAAGATTCCTGGTTATAGCCATAATTATTATTCAATTATTTTTACTATTACATTGGTGGTAGTGTATTAGTATTATAAAATCATATTTATCCATGAAAACTCCAGTATGCAAAACTTATATTTTTACAATGTCAATACAAGTGGGTTGTTTTGCTCCTGGGACCACTCATCGTGAACTCCGACCGAATTATTCATAAATCATCTGCCTCCACAGCCAACAATGACTGAAACCCCTTCCAACTGGGATTTAAACCACAATATCTCAGGAGTGGTTGGCCAGCTCCTAAATCTCATTTCACGGCCATAAATATTACCTATAAATTTAGCTATACAAATGTTGATATCGTCAATTGTATCATATCTTCAAATATTACTTTTATCGATCCGTTATTTGACCAGATTATTTTGTGCCCACTAATTCACATCAGGTAGAGAGCTTGTCATCTCAGCTGACTAAGCAGTCCACAGATCTGAAGCATGCTTCTTGGAAAGGTGAAAATTGTGAGAAGGGGTTCCGCCAAAATAGCACCTACATAGCACGACAACACAGGTATAAAACACTGGAATATGTTGCCAACATTGATAGATGTGCATTGAAACTCAATTAGTTAACCTATGTCATTGTTTCATGAATAAGTTTTCCCGGTTTCTATCAATATCTGAGAAAGTAGTGGTGGTAGGGTGGAACTAGTTTGGGGAGGGGGCATTGACCCTTCTTTATTTATTTCATCCCCTTCTGATATGCTCAGATGATATAATTAAAATCAAACTTTAAATATATTCTAAATGCATTTAATTAAAAAAAATCTGATGGAGTACCACTCCAAATAGATTCACAGGATATCCTACACAAATATGGTTCCGCCATCATTACAAGATAGTTAAGGTGACCTTTCATCCTGTATTTGAGAATCTCGTCCTAATTTTCTACAGGTCCGAAAAAAAAGTGTATATGTTCTGTATTTTACTATGCGTCTCGTAAATGTACCCCATTTTATTTTAGAAATGATGTGGTGAAACTTCGGTATTTTACTATACTTTGCTTTCAGAGTTTATTAAAACATAACAATGATACAATATTTTTGGTTATAATTTTATATGGACAACCCTAAGTTTGTAATTTAGATGTTGGCCCTTGACGATCCCTGAATTCTTAGTCTATATAATCACTGCTTACTGCATTTCATGTAACAGTCAGTCAATCTGCCTCTAGATCTCAATTAACTAACAATTGGTAATAGTAATAAATTAATAATAGTAAGCATTGTAATTCATTATTCAATAATAATAATCAATAGAGCAGGCTGACTAGCCAACCTATGACAAGATAGTGTCCTGTATTTGTATTGTGAGAAAATGGTCACCTTAAGAATAGTAATAGACCTGATGAAAAGCTTGTGATGATTAAATCCTCAATTACTTTGATTAAAATAAGGCATTGGTTACTTTGTGGCCTACAGGTACCTAGTCAAATGCATTAAGCTAATCCACTCATAGCACTTATATAATAAATTGAAATAATATGTTATAAAAGGTATTGAATGGAAATTCAAGCTTTGGATTTTATTAAATAATATGTGTTTGTATTCTTGATGTTATCGTAATAGTTTTATTGATAGAGCAGGGTGTATTGAGTTAATGTTTCAGGGTTCTAATCCTTGTTTGAAATATGATTTAAAAATATGTCATCTCTACTTAGCTGAAACTTTTTAAGATAGTTTCAAGCAAAGCCATTGTTAAAAAAGTTACAACTCACAATGACTTCCATCCCACTTGAATTGCATCGAGCCAGTCGAGAGACTGATGACATGAAGGAGAGAGAAAAAAAAAGAAAGAAAAAAGAACTAGGAATGAAAATAAATTGTATGCCCTCTCTCTATATATATTTTTAGATTAATTTTGTGTATTACTTTAAAATAACCAAAAAATTATGTGACTGAATTGATCTAAATCCTAAATGTGAAAAAACAATAAGATATTTAGTTAATGGTCTCCTCCTCCTCCTCCTCTTTTACTATTTTTATTTGTTTCATAATATTTATTTTTATTTAAATATTGTCAACCTGAAGAATTTTAAATCACAATGACATCCAATCTAAATTGCAGTATTAATGCAAGCATATGTAAAATATAATTAATTAAGATAATACAATTTATTATTTTTGTTTATTTTTAGATTATGGTCTTAAATATTGAGCTGAAAAATAGTTTCCGGCAAGCCTTCATTACCAAACAGAACATTGAGTGTAAACTTAGCCACGCACGTGACGTTTGTGCTGATGCTATTCATGAAATATCGTCTCAAACTAAGTTCATTTAAATAATATATGTGTTGTCCTTGTAAATGCTGTGTGTGGAATATTGTTTTATAAGTGTATTAAGTTTTGTATTACGAATCTGTGGTAAAAGGTTTTTTTTAAATAAACCTGCTAAATACATTTTTGTTATATTCCCTCATTACTATTGCAATATTTGTCGCTTTCAATAATTTGTTTCCATGTTTGCAGTTATTAAAAAAAATTCAACAACATTTTATTTATTATTTAACTTAACTCAAGTCACTCATATCATGCCATCTGAAGGAAAACAATTTTCGGTCCAGCTGGGATTATTTCTAGTTTTCTATGAATCAAACCTGTGATGAAGGTCACGTGGACTAAATATTAAGCTCATCTACAGTAGCCCCATGGCTTCTTTGGTGCTGACTGACAGCTCACAGCTGACAGTCAACATTTAGCTATATACCTAAATTTTGACTGTCAGAAATTACAGCTGCTAAACACATGTTTTTTGCAGATCAACTGGTTCGGCGTAGGGATACATAATTTGGTCTGGTAACTTTTTAAAGCTGTCAGCTGTCAGTCAGCACCAAAGAAGCCATGGGGGTATTGTAGTTTGGTTTGATGCTGAGAAGAAGGTTAGGGTTCGAATCATGGGATAGGCACTCTTATAGGACTAACTGATCTCGTAAACTAGTTTATGGTACTATCGCTAGGATCAGCTTGCAATGGCGAAACAGAGGAGTGCACACGCATGGACGTGAATTACACAGAAAGTAAATGGGAAGTCTATGTAAAATTAGCTATTAATAATTTCATTACTGTTTTGTTAGCAATACGCCCGTGCCAGATGTATCTGCTGGGAGTTTGGCCGTATTTTTCCTTTTTTGGTTTCTTACTTGGTCTTTCTCACCCCTACCCCATTTTTGTAGATAAATGAACATAGACAATTAGATGTAGAAGAAAGCAAAAAAAATCAGATAAGATTCAAAATACGTAGTTTTTAAACATGATTTTGGGATATTTTGGCAGATTCTGAATCTAGCAAACAAACAACTATATTGATTACTGTAACCATTTTTTATTTTATGTGTTTCTTTTAGATGGTTTGGATAAAGATGTAATGGTATTTTGATAATATAGGATTGAATGGGATAATATAAAACCCTTGTTTCAAATTTATTTGACCATTTTATAATGACACCAGTTCTGACACTAATCAAAGTGTTGTGGTGATTTAAATGTATCTTATTTTGTAAAATTATGTTCTTGTTTATAATTAATTATAATACTAAAAACCTTACAAAAATTATTATTTTTATTTCTTTATTTATTATAAATCCCAATAAAAATAACCAACAAATATTATGTTGATAAAAATTACTTGGAATTAAAATAATTGCAGTTACCTAACATGATTAAAAATTAAGATGATAAAACTCAAAAACAATTTTTTTAGAATGTAGACAAAAGTTAAATTTCATTTAACCACAACACTTTTTCAATTTTTGCATTTAATGTTCTAACACTTCTGCCTCTTCCTTTGCTTTCTGCAAAACTGTTCTTCTTTTCACTTCTAATTTTCTTGTTTCTTCAGATGTTGTTTTTTGAGTGAA
>JBCFYV010000003.1:58484412-58495377 GCA_039000515.1 Timema cristinae | reverse complement strand
GTATAAAACAAATATATTAATGTTGTCATTTCTATTTAGGACGGTCAAGTCCATTATTGAGACATTATGCTTTGTACTAAGTCTCTGACTCTAATATTTTTAGTCAACTCGCTTATCTAACGCTGTGACATGATACATATCGATGTCTTAGACATTGTTTGTTTAACTTAAGTTATTGTTTTGATATATTGTCACTGTACATCAACTATATTTGTGTCAAATAAAATACACTGTTAATTCTCTTGTAACTCACCAAACATTATTTCTGCGATGAAAGGGTGGATTACAATGTAAGCAACAGCATAACATATTTCAACTGTTTAAAATAAATAGTTTTTTTTTAAGACCGATGGTGCTATTTGTTGGAATAAGTATGAAATAAACCTAAACATTTAGAATACTGTGTGTGGTGCCTCCTAGTTTATAAACATAAACTTACACAGCAAAACTTTGCTGGCGCTGATATATCGGCCGTGAGAGTGAGACGACTGAATGGTAGCCATTCAGACATTTCTTAACAAGCACCACTAATAAAAAGTCTGATTTGTATCCATTTTCATAATGTCCACAAATCGTTTTAAAAAATGTCTGAATGTACATTCGATGGATACATCAGGATTTTGTGGACATTATGAAAATGGATACAAATCAGACTTTTATTTGTAATGCATGTTTAAGAAAATGTCTGAATGACTACCATTCAGAATGGATACAATTCAGGATTTTGTGGATATAATGCAAATAATTACAGTGAATACAAATCAGGATTTTTGTTAAAGTCGTTTATTTGAAAACTGTCTGAATGGCTACCATTCAGAATGGATACAATTCAGGATTTTGGGGTATTATGATAATGGATACAAATCAGACTTTTTATTTGTGGTGCTTGTTGAGAAATGTCTGAATGGGTACCTTTCAGAATGGATACAATTCAGCTCCCCTCCTTTGGCGCACTGATATTTCAGCACACTGAGTGTTTAAGGGTTATTACACATAATAGTGATTTTTTTTTTTAACTAAAACTATTCAAGATAAATTAAGTTATGTGAAGAATTATACTTTTGTTATGAATTATTGCAACTAATGTTATTTGGCAACTATTTTTACCTTTTAGATATATATTGTTATGATTAATAAGTAAAAGTATAAAATTCTTTCAACATTCTCAATGCCTAACCCTATATAAGAAATAAAACAATTTGTACCTGTAATTCTCCTTGATGCTGCAACATCAGTAAAGTCCATGATATTGTCTTCATCTTCTTGAATCCAGGCATTCACTTGTTTGGTTTTCTTTTTCTTGCTGGGGCTAGGTCTACCAAACATTTCATCCTCTTCCAAATCTGAATCATCAGACTCTGCTAAGATTTCATCAATACTAAAACAAAACAAAATATACATTAAATTTAATAGTAATATATTTATTTTTTGTTTTTAAATATTACAAAAAGAATCATCTAAATGGTACTGGTTAGAGTCAAAAGGAGAAAAACATGTTTAACAGGATCTGCTCAAAATCGAGAAGCCACAGATATAGAAACAAAGTTTTTTTATTTGAGGTATTTAACGTGCACTTTCTGAATCAACTTATTATATCAGCACTTGATAATTTCCATCAGCAAGAGGGCCTACCAATTTGGCCGGAAGGATATTTTCACATGCCTTTCAGAGTTTTTTTTACATTCCACAATCAACATGGGACCAAAAGCTTTTTTTCCCTTCGAAGGAAGTTGGGCTACACATTTTTATCGCTCAAGAAAATACCAACGACCTTGGTTGGGTTTGAACCCATGATCACCGGGTCCTTTGGCAAGCACTTTACCCCAAGACCACTGAGGTCAATAACACAATAGTTGAAACTAGAGATATTTGGAAGTAAAAGGATGTCTGCATAACTTATGATAAGATTTCTAGACTTGAAATAATGGCTTTTGTACTGTGAGCATGCATAATCACAGAACGGTTGGTGCATGATCCAAAGGTTCATTCGGGGACTAACTGAGGAGAAGTTAGGTTTTTTTTATACTTAATAAAATGATGTAGCTTTAAAACACTTCTGCGTAGTCTGGGAATATTTTAGAGCTATGGTATTTTACCCCAACAGTTATCATATTCATACTGTTAGTATATCATCATCAACTGTTTTTAGCCTGTTACCAGGTCAGCTTAGTAAAAGTAGGGGTGGGCCAATGCCAATTATCAATCTGGACCATCGTCCGGCCGATTACAGCCTAATGGTAACCCGATGATCAGCAATTTGTTCACCAAATCTTAAACTGATCTTTTGTTTTGGGGAGTCAATATCAAAGATGGTCCAACTCACAACTTTGCACTACTGCACTTTGCTGACATCTTCAAAGGCAGAAAAACTAAGAAAGTCCCAAAAATGCAGGATATGACAAGATGTCATTGTAAAAAACATGGTGTCTACTCAACTTTACCAATAAAATCCCCGACCTTTTCCCTGATCAGTTCCTAAAATTCCAGACTAAAAAGTATGTCACATCCTTCTAACCCACCTCCCCCTTTGGTTTTCTATTAATCTTTTTTTATAAATAATAATAAGTTTTAAAATCTAATTAAACAGGTTTTTTAAAATTTGTATCAACATTGTTTACTAGGAATTAAAAATATATTACACCACTACAAACAAAAAATAACAGTTTGAATCACATTATAATTTACAGATTTAATGATTATTGTATTTTATATTTTTAGTAAAACAACATTTTCCCAGATTTTTAATGTAATTTACCAAATTCCCGACTTATTCCCGTTTTTTTCCCCCCAACCAATTCAAATTCCTGAATAGTTCCCATTTTCTCTGATTTTCCTGGATGGTAGACACCCTGTAAAAACAAGGAAAGAAATGGCTCCGAGAAAATATTGAGCGGCTTGATCACAAGCTTATCATCAAGGAATTACTATTGGAGGACTTGCTTGTGTCATGAAATGGCATTGCTAACACATTAAATTTGTGTCCAGCTCAAGATTTACTAGCTGGACAAGTGAAAGCGGTGTTTCCAATGAGAGGTGAGTTATCTGTGAATCAGGCACAAACACATCTTAGTCCCTTCAGTCCATTTTCTCAATAATGTGGGAGCTACATGAACAATGTTACAATGAATTAATGGATATGTACCACTGATGACTTACTGGGTGTCAGCACTCATTCAGTCATGAATATTCACGCTATCTGCACCATATTGTAATCAAGACCCAAGTGCACAGAAGACATGTTCAAAATCTCTATGTGACATAGGTAAAAATTGACAAGTAAAGAAAAGCCTTGCTCTAGGTCACTTGGCTATATGCTGTTGAGCTTACTCAATGAATAAGAAAATGGTTTCGATCAAGAGGGTACAATAGAAAACAACAGGTGGCTGTTATAAGAAAAAGATAATGACCACTCCTCACATTTAAGTATCTCTGGTGGAACTATAAACAAAGAGGAAAGTTTATGGCAATGGTGGTCAACCCCTTAAAAAAAAAAGGCGTAGCGGAAGGAAGTAGATATCGCAGGTTGAAGGGTGGATCTAATGCCTGCTGTGATGTGTTTTGTTATATTTTAGTTGTTAACTTTGAGGCCTGTAACTTTCTGGTAAGTGTGTAGGCCTTGTCCCTCTATCGCCACTTAAAGGCTAATCAAACCTTGTATGTTTTTTTTCCCCAGTAAACATAAACAAAATAAAGTTTAACTTTTAATTTTTGTTTAAAGTGTACCCTTTTAAGGATGTGAAACAGATAGGATCCAACCCATTCCTAAAAATAGCTGCCTTATAATTCTTACGTTTTTGAATAAGACTTGATTAAAAATGGTTCATCGATGTCATCATCAAAATTCTCTTGTTTTCTCTGCTCCTTATCTTTAATTTTTTTAGAATTAATCTTGCGAAGATTGCGAAGTCTTTTGTGCATCACAATGTCAGATGCGGGCACCAAAACTGAAATGTTTTCTGCACCAAACTTGCGCACTAATCTGTCAAGAATATCTCTGGTCTTTGTGCGGAAATGTCGCTTGCAATCTTCTGTCATCCCCACTAAACTTTTAACCTGCAGAAAATAAACATTAATTATTATAATTAAGGTTGAGTGATTCCAGATATTAAGTTATTTGGTTATAGCAATGGAACTTCAAGCGTGGATTTGAATCTGGTTTTATGAAGGTAGTCACATTTTGGAATAGGTTAAATATACAATTTATGTCAATCCCATAATATTTAATAAAAAAAAAATATATATCAATCAATACAATTTCTAAATAGCCTACTTTATATAACATTAGTTATACAATTCATACAAAAAAGTATTAACTATTTGGGCATTAATTCAAATTTTATCGCATTGAATGGAATAAAAACATGTTTAAGTTATCAAATTTATCTAGAAAAGTAGATTTAACTATCTTTAAAACTTAATTCATATGGGTAAATCTAAGTGGAATACCTAGCTAGCACATTTACCTGGGTAATGCTGAGATACACTTACACTTGTATTAAACCAATCACAGGAAGCTTCACCAGGAGTACTTATTCCTTTATATTATCTTTCTATTTAACCTCACAGTAATTTAGTGTAAAAATTTCAACGTGCCTAAACTTATTTTATAATTTAGATCAGGGAGTCGAACAGGAACCGAAATCAGTAACCAAAATTAAGTTATTTTTAAGGAACTGAAATTGGAACTGTTAAATAGTTTTAGATTTATAAAGGTTCTTAAAGGTTCCTAGTTTTACAGAAATGTATATAATTTTGACATGTTGCACACATTTTATTTTTTTTCCTAAGCTTAATTTAATTTTGAAATGCTGTGTTTTCCACTTTCTCAGTAAGTTCTGAAAGGGCTTGATATATTTTAGTTTACTTCTTTGTTTGAAACCTCTTTTCTAAGGTTGCTGTTAGATTCCAGAGAAATTTTGTGACTGTTACATTGTTCGCTGTTTTCTCACTTTAATATCTAAGCTAGAGGTTTAAAAAGCTGTATTTAGCTTTGATAGACAGTAGATAATACCCCATTCCTTAGAAATTGAAATTAAGAAATCATCTCTTTTGGACAAGCAGTGTAATCCTATTGTACTTGGTACTTCCTGGAAGTGAAAACAGATACTCTGGTGGTTGGTTGAACAGCTTATAATAGTGGGAAAAGAGAGATGGAGGGTGGCTAAATGCAAACTTAAAATTGTTTCACTCAAGTTTAAATAAGGAAGTAGCTCAGTGAATGTGTTCCTTGTGTAAGGTGTGGAGGTGATTATTTTTGTTTGTTAGTTAGTGGTTTAAATAATATTGATGAGGTATGTTAAAGAAAACTCACTTCAGAAGTTTTTTTACTATGAGATTTATGGTGACAGATCAAGATGCAAATAAGAAGGCTGCACAATTGTTATTAAGGTATGTTAGAGTATTTTTTTTAAATCTAGCAATATTTTTGATCCAGTGTTATTTCCAAAGTAGTTTTCCACTTTACTTTCACGCAAATGCAGACACACTTCTTCTAAATATAAAAAATACAACCTTCCTCATTCATTAAAAAACATTATCTAAATTAGTACATTAACCTAGCCTGAATGGATAGAAAAACACTGTGCTAATTTAAAAAATAAATAAACTGGAACCAGAACCGGAACACTATCAGGAACCAAAAATAACTGGAGTCTTTATTGTGCTCTAACTGGAACCGGAACCAGAACCAGAACCTGTAAAATGTTTGTTTAGAGAACAGGAACTGGAACCAAACCGATAAAAATTTTGGTTCAACTCCTGATTTAGATCTATGTAGCTTCAATAAACAAAACTGTGGGGAATGCCAGCTCCACCGTGGTTCGATTCCACGTTAAACTGTAGGTCCTCCATTTCATCTCAATCACCTACATTACAATTAGCGTAAGTGCATATACCGGAACGGGTAGTAAGACGCGGTGCTATATAAAATAATAAATAATAATAAACAATGAAAAATTTATGATAGTAATGTATGTTTTCTAAACAGATGAAATATTTGATTGCATTAAGAGACATTTTTAGATGTCATAATAAAAAAATTAGGCCATAACTAACTCATGTTTAAAGCCATTATAGCTATAAATATTAAACTATTTAAAATAACATTAAAACTTATTAAGATAACAAGCACACCTATAATAGGAATCAATATTTATAATTCAAGTTGAATTTTAAGAACCAGAATTAGTATGGACAGTAAACTCTTCGATGAATCATTAAAAAAAAAAATGACATGGTGCAGTAACATTTTAATCTATGTGTGCAAGTATAAGTTGATTATGTAAACAGCCCTTATTTTCTGACACTATGAAATTTTCCAAATTAATCCCACTTGTATAATAAAGTTGGTTTGGGTCAGAAGTAAACAATATACACCGGATAAATATAAAGTTGAACTATTGAGTATTATTGTCAGTAAATGAACAATCTGTCTCATAAATATTGATTTATTCTGGAGTTGCACAGTACATAACAAGAATTACACATGTGTTACAAATACAGCATGGGTGTTATAAAGGGACGGCAAATAAATGTCCTGACCATGGGACAAGCTGATGATCACACATGTCCCCTACTTAAAACTCCAGAAAATCGAGTAGAACAGGAGCTCAAATCCAACTGTTTGTAATAAAAAATGCCCTTTACCGAGTAGGGATTCTACATTTTATAAGGCCTACACCAATCACTACAAAGTTTCTATCAAATGTTAGCTGCACTGAAGTTTCTTGTGTGATTCCTCCCCCAATATGTTTATGCCCCTGGCTAAGAGGTTCGTAAAGACTTTGAACTTAAAATGACACCTTAATCTATTTACTACCCTAAATAAAATCCAAATAAAAGGATGTGAACAGAACAAATTTTTTGGATCCTCACCCAAAGCATGAAAATACAGGGTGGCTACAAAACTTTAATCATAAAATTCCCTGAATTTTATGGTTTTTCTTGGTGGACGGGATTTTTTTTTCATTTATTATATTGATCCCATATTTTTGAAAAATCCTAGGCTATCAAACATCAACATTTTTATAAGTTTTTGTTCATTTTCTAGTATTTAATTAGGTATTATTTGTGGTGTGATGTAAATGAGTTACAAACAAACCCTGTACAACCACTTCATGTTAAGATTGATATATTTACATTTTGTTAACATTTACAAACAAAATCTGTCACTTATGTTTAAATGTTTAGGTGCAGAATCAGTCAATTATTTAAATTCCCTGATTTTTACTTGTTTTTGATTAAATTCCCTGACTTTTCCTATTTCTCCCTGACAGCAAAAAATTCTCTGAATTTTCCAGGTTCTTCATATCTGTAGCTACCATGAAATAATATTGAGGGGTAGGCCTATATTTAAAACAAATCTATAAAATCAGTTTCATTACAGAGCCTACCCCTTTAATAACTAAGGTGTTTTAAAGGACACTAAAATAATGATAATACACTATGATCACTGAAAAATATTCACAAAGAATACATACAATTGTGGAGATGGATGGAGCAACTACAGAAACCGGAAATGATGTAATGTAAACTTTCACGAAACTGAGTGTAGAAGCAACAATCTCTCGTGAAGCAGATGTCATAAGTAAGTTATATTGTCCAACAACAAAAGCCGCATGTCTTCAGGTATCATATCTGAAAATTGAAAACACGTTTGAGTGTGTTAACATGCAGTGAAAGAATGGTCAGTAAAATAAGTATGTCAAATTCAAGCGAAAGAATTGAAAAACAAAACCTGGACACAGGAATCAAATCTGAGACCTTTGGCCGAGTATGCCAATACTCTTACCACTGAGCTATCCAGTAGTCTTCCCATGCCCAAGGTCATTCTTCACTCATATTTTAAGGAGAGTTTGTGAGAGACATGCGGAAATCGTCGGCTACATATAAGGGATCAATTAAGAGCACAAGCTATCAGATAACGCAGCCATCTTTGACTCGAGAGGACTTTAAGTTACCAATATTACAATGACAAGTGTATGAGTGCACATGTCATGGTGGATTAAATAGGGAAGCTCTTATGTTTGTTAGCTATGGTTATGGCCACATCTAAATATCATATTGTTTAAATGCAAAATGATACCTGGACAAGGGAATCGAACCCGGGACTTTTAGCTTGGTAAGCCAATGCTCTAACAACTTTGCTAGCCAGGAGCCCAGGGGTCATTATTCAATTTAAAGTAAATGATATTTAGATGTAGCTATGCTTGGCTATTTAATCCATCATGATATGCATAGTCATACATTGTCATTGTACACTATTGGCAGTATAAAACCCTCTAGAGTTTAAGTTGGCTGTGTTATCTGATAGTTTGTGATCTTATATGATCACTCAATTATTAACTGAAGATTTCCTCATGTCCATCGCAAACTCTGCCTTAAAATATGAGTGGAGATTGACCTTGGGCACGAGACAACTCCTGAATAGCTCAGTGAGTGTACTAAGAGTATGATTCCCATGTTCAGGTGTCATTTTTCAATCTAACGAATATGATATTTAGATGTGGTTATAATGATAATCATCAACTATAATAGCTTGCCTATTAAGTATTTAGTCAATCACAATTTTAGATACATAAATTCTTAGCTTTAAAATCACAGGAAATGAAAATTCTGGCATTTAAACCAAATAACAATGCTATAACTAAGCTGTTTTTTATAAGCAGCCATGGGAACATGAGAAGATTTAAAAACCTTCAACTTCACTTCAAATATCTATCATATTTTAACTTAATTTCAAAAGTAAAATTCCACATCCAACAATAACATAATATAACCTAAAGTATTAAATTATATGGTGTGATTAATTTTATGATGAGATATGTTAATAGTGTTTGTAATATAGACTTTTGTAAATTATATTTAATAGTTAAAGTTATGTAGAGTCAATTTTCTATATAGAAGTGGTAGTATTTAACAGCTAGCAAATATGTATAACTGGTTAAAAGAAAAACATATTTAAAAATATATTGTTTGTTGTGAACACTTTTACTGCCAAAAGTGACAACAAATCAGCATAATATAGTCTCATAGATAATGTTTTGATGAATGGCTAAATGAGAGTTTATCTAGTAACTTTAGTAGCTGTCAATTACCTACACTCTCACCAGAGATGGGATATAGTTATGCAACTTATTTTTTTCCAACATATTTTTTTTTTAATATCTAGGCTTTGATCCGACTTTAAGATTATTTCATATTACTTGATCCAGCTTAGTTTTTAATTGAAAAAGTCAACTTCACACACCCTAAGTGACATATTAGTTTTATGCCATTTCACTTTAATACCAGCAAATTGTAAATGTATTCAACATGACCTTTGCGCTTAAAGTTATTTTATAAAAATCAAACATTGTTTTACTAGGGTCTTTTTTATTATATAAATTTATTTTTTTGCAAATATATTACGTAAATTATTTAAATAAAGTGAAATAGTAAATGTTGAAGAATCAGAATTGGAAAAAAAAAACGGAATCAGGTTTGTTTTTGCCAAAATTTGATTACATTCAAAAAATGATGAATAAAACAGTATTTTTTAAATAGTAAGATAATATTGAGATGCCTAATGTTCATAAATTTGGATAGCTAGTATACCATTTTGATAAGAAACTCCACAAACTGATTTATAAAAACATATTTGAACTGTAAATGGGGATACTCAATTCATTATGTATAGTTAAACTAATTTAACTAGTATAAATAGTTTGCTAACTAGGGTCAACCATAAAACAAAAACATTTAAGAACCAAATTCACTCACCCCTGAACTCATAAATAATTTTAGCCAATGCCAGGATAGTTGCAGAAGCTATGGTAGGACTTGAAGTCAAGCCAGCCATTATGAGACCTATGTAGTCTCTTATTATATCATCAGTAGGCTTATCTAACCAACGCTAGAACAATAGATAAAGAAAAATGTAAGTAATGCAAGTATCAGTAGGTTTAATAAACTATCAAACTATCTATTGGTCAGCAAAAGGTATATTTACCGGTACTAATGTTGTGGTCACTTGTATAACACAAAGCGCTTATAATTGGTGGTTTATCCCAGTATGATCATAAAACAAACCTAACAACCATACCCCAGTCCATTAACTTACCACTTAATTGAATTTATGAACGTTATAATAATCACATAGTTTAAAATAGTGATGATTTAATTGTTAGAGCTATTTTCTATAAAAACTTAAAAATGTATATAATCAAGTAAGCCTTTTAGGTTTACTATGTTTTCTAAGATTTGAATTTGGTTTTGAGATTTGAAGGTAAGGTAAAGATTTGGATTTGTAAAATAGTGAATTCTACCGGGCTCATTTTTCAAATATATTTAACTTAGATATAACATAGCTTTTACAATGAAAAAGAGATCTGTTTCCGCTATAGAGAAATAGAATATAAAAATACTCTTGAATTTTAGGCAGCACCAACTTTAAACAAGGCAAGTCAATAATAACCGATAAGAATAAAGACATAGGCTCAACAATTTAATGTTAAATGTAGATTTGTTACATTATTTCGAGACAAGGTTTGATTCAAAATTACAATCAGATTCAGTTGCCACAAGACTGACCTGCATTGCTTTACCAATCTCTGTGAGCAGGTTGTAGGCGGCTGTTCGACACCTTTCATTAAAATCCTTGCAGCAAAGTATAGCCTCTGGGATGATTTGCTGAAGCATACTGGAATTACATTTCTCTAACTTCATCACGACGTGAGTCAGACATCGGAGACGAGGCTGTGAATAATAACATCTGGTATTCAGCATGAGAAGGACATAACTTTGGAACATTTTATAAAATAAAGCTTTAGTGCCAGTTTTTTTATGAAAGACAATTTAGGCTGTGATAATCTCTAACATTTAAATATGAATTTGTATCTTGTTTACTTCCCATCCATTACCGTTTCCTTCTTATCCTATGGTCCGGGTCAGTTTTTTTTATTAACGCTATATATTTTCCACAACCGG
>JBCFYV010000003.1:58471198-58484312 GCA_039000515.1 Timema cristinae | reverse complement strand
TTTTGATGGCTTTATAAGGAAAAAGATTTTAGGGAATTCAAAATTTCTCAAAAATTGCTTTAACAATTTTGTTCAAAATGAACATCTGAGTAGTGTTTTACATGATAAATCCCAATGTATATTGTTTTTAGGAAAAAAATTAGTTTAAGGGTAGTTTAATGACGAATGCACTGACATTTTCTTTGATGGCGAATGTCTCCATAAAACTGGACCATGTTGAACCATAAGATACATGTGAATGCCATTTATTATTATTTCATCAACTTGCTCAAGCTTGTAGAAGTAATTACTAATAAACTTATAAGTTGAGAACTTTGAATAAATTTAAGATCTGCACTGCAGAGAAGTAATTTTATTTTCAAGAATAAATTTAAGATCTGCACTGCAGAGAAGTAATTTTATTTTCAGTTATATTTTAAATATTTTTGTATTGTGAGCTTTTGTAAAGCACTGGAGAAGCTAATGAGGTCTTAATGAATAGGATTTATTCAAACAGCTAGTAGTTTGACCTGTTCTTTGTACGGGTAGGCCGGATCAAATTCATATCAAAGTAGGACGTTAAACATCTGGATACCATCTTTTTTTTATAGTTCGGCCTTGTACAAAACTGTGTTACTATGGCAATCCCAAAACAATTATATCACTCAATAAATTAAGTAAATTAAATCTTTGTAAATAATGTCTTAGCTTGTCCATAATATGTGTGCACTAATGAATACAATATATGCCTATGCACGGCCATAAGATAAGTGAAACTAAGCAATATAGATTGGAACAGAAAAATGTTGGAAAAAAGAGCAAAACATGTTACCAAAGGCCATATGGTTCACCAAACTATGTGAGCAGAAGTTGTTTATTTTAATTATTATGTTACTCCTAGTTAGGCGGTAGCTTATCCAATGACTTTTAGCTATGTTACCACAAAGTGATGAATCTACTTTAAAATCAATTTTTGTTTTAGTGTTTGATTTAATTTAATTTTTTCATCTGCTTATACAAAATTTAAACTGCCTACAATATTGAGAGTTTTTTTTTTATCAATCCAGGAATTTTGGTGCACCTACCTCTCCCTAACCACCTTTCACCCATTTATAAGCCTCCTATTTTGGAATTCCAAGCTTTCCAAATTTTATGTTATTTGGGGTGGTCCTTTTACCAATTTAACAATTTACTAAATTTAACTTTTCTTCCTCTCCTCAAACCCCTTTTGGGTTTCAACACTCCTATTTTGAAATTTTAAAAGAGTTTTTTTGGCAATCTGATATTGTTCTTTTTCGTCCTGTCAAATTTCAGTTTTCAATGACACCAAAAATTAGTGTTCTGCATGTTTATAGTTGTATTACTTTTGAACTTTTCCATTTCCCAAGTTTCCATCTTTATATAATTCAAATTATTCAGACATAGTTTGGTTATTCAAGGTGATCTATTTACTTACATGCCGGAATTAAATTTTATACAATACAAAGTTGATTTTTTATTAGTTTCAAAAATGTTGAAACCCCCATTTATTGGAACCAGTTTGTACATAGCAAAATGTTAGTATTTTCTCTTTTTGATTATTTGGGGTGATCGTCCTAACTACTTGAAAGTATTTACATTTTCCACCACACTTATAATTTTTTTTACTATTAGTTTGTGAAATTCTTAGCTCTCCTTAAGCCCAGATCTTGATTTTAAAACTAAAAATATATTTCATACTTTCTAGCTATATGTAAAATGTCTAATTTCTACCATGTTGATTACTTTGTCTGATTTTGTTTGTCTTCTATCACACCGATGAGTAGTTTATTATTTTAGTTTTGGAAATTTCAAGACTCCCAATTTCACCTGCCTCCACTTATATAGATAAAATATATAACACTAATTTTGTTATTTGGAGTGTTCACTGTATATTTCCGGCAAATTATAATGTTCTAACACCCCTTAAAGGTCTTTATTTTTATTTTTATTTATATTCTCACCCTCCCCCTCCCCACCAACTCTTCCAGAATTAAATTGTAGATTTTGAAATATATTAATTTTTACCTTAATTTTATGTGTTTTCCAAATTTTAATTCTCTACCACACAGAAAATTTGTTGTTTCAAACCCGCTTCATTAACTGAGTGGTCTAACACGTCACTCTTGTGATGGACTGGCCTGCTGAGGATGGGGAAATTGTGGTTCGTTCGAACCCGGTCGGGTGAACTGAGGGGATTTTTCCTAAATAGATTTCCACTCTCACTCCATGCAAATTCAGGTGCACTTCTTCTAAATTAAACCTTCCTCATCCATTTCACATTAGCGTAGTTAGTATATTAATCATATAACCTAAACGGGTAGTAAGACGCACTGCTAAAAAAAGAAAATTGTTTAAATTAGTTTTGGAAATTTTAAGCCTCACCCCTTCATTATATCCTCAACACTCCACATCCACTTAGAAATGTCAAATTTAAAAATTTCCTTTTCTTATCTGAAGGAGTCCCTCTACCTGCTGGCCAAATTTAAATTTTCTACCATACCTAAAAATATTTTTATACATCAACCTCCACCTCTCGCCCCTTTTCACCTTTTTCAAGGGTCACACTTAATATTTAAAAAGTTTAGGCTCTCACGGTTATTTGAAGGAGTCCCTTTACCTACTCTCTGAATTTATGTTTTCGAGAAGTAGTTGTTTTGAGTATTTTGGAAAATTATAAATGTCTGTCCCTCTTCATTTTAAAGTTACAATTAGAAATTTAAAATTAACACTTATTTGGTTATCTGGAGCCGTTCTTCCACCCATCAGCCAAATTAAAACTTTTACTACACCTAGAAGTTTTTTTTTTTCATTTTGTGGAACCTCCTTATTCCCCCTCCTTATTTCACAGAAACACATTTAAGAATAAACATTTTCAGACTTTAATAAATATTTGGTTTGGTTTTTAACTGCCTGAGGAATCTAAATTTGATTCCACAGTAATAAGTAGTTATTTCTATTAGTTTTGAAAATTTTGTAATCCCTAACACCCTTTATACCAATCATACTTATACATATCATGTATCAAGATTTATTTGTTTGAATGGAGTTGTCTATCTGCATGTTTACGAACTTTTTGTTTTCTACCTCATCTAAAATAAAATAATTATAGCCTCCACCTACATCTCCCTAATTTATTGGAGCTCCATTTTGAAATTTTCAATTTTTTAGTTTTTTTCTGGTTAGATGAGACAGTACCTACAGCTTCCTGCCAAATTTTATATTTAAAGCTCATTTATACAATTATTTTGAAGATAAAAATGTTCCAACTACAGTTGAATCTCTTTAGGGATTAAATTTTGCAAAAACCCCATTTTTCGGATGCCTATGACCTAAAAGGAACCTCCTTGACAAATTTCAAGATTTTAGGACCAGAGTTCAGAAGGTATGGTGATAAGTCAGTGTGTCAGAGCTTTCGTCTTTATATAATAGATTATTATTTGAGGCTATTAAGATAAGATGTGTAAGGGAGTAATCAGCGTTATTAAAAAAATTAGATTAAGAAAGTTCAAATATATATTATATTGATCAAAGTTACAAATGAATTAATGTATTTTCCGTTCATATATTGTTGTTATTTCACAGGTGTTTACAAATAGTATAATAAACTTGATTTCTATACAATAATAATAAAATAAAGATATTCTGTATAATGAAGTAGGTAATTTTATACAATTATTTTATTGTGTAGTAAATTTTTATTTTGTCATGAATTGGAAATAGAAAAATTACAAATATTTAAGTGTTTATTAATCATTTCTAATGTCTATTGTGCCTAATTCATCATGGAGAGAACAAAATGAGGACCGTCATATTTATTAAAAAAGCAGCAAAGAATCTTGGTTTGAACTGGTTGAGAGGATCGGGGATCTAAAACAGGCAATATCCACGCAATACTACGTGTTTTAATATTTTACTCCAACACATTTATTATTCCTTTGATTATTCTCGTTTCATGGCCCACCAGACTTTATTTATTAAGACTCGTGTCAAAAAGAGTTCAATAAAAATGACTTATATACATATTATGTGATTTAGGAAAGCTATTTACATCATATATTTAAACACTATGGATTAATTCCAGACATAATATTGCTGTAATGATATTTCGGTTATATAAAGCTCCGTGGTCGAGCACTAATTAAATCGGTAAAATTAATAAATGTAATAAAGATAACTTTTGATGGCTGTTTATTCCCACACGGTTTATTCAAATGACATCTGTAAATCACTTATACATACTGCAATTAAATGCTTTATAATAATGCACACTTGTGATATTAATGTAAATTATTATATTCTGTGTTAGACTGTGACTGCGAGAGCCAGTGCTAGTGCATTTGTGAGTCCCTAACTGCATTGCTTGTGTGAGCGTGGGTGTGCGGATTTGTGCATTTGGCTGTGTGTGGCTGCACTTAATCATACACACAAACGACTTATAATTAACATACCCCTTGCCTCTTGCTCCCTTCGTCAACAGTGTAAAAACTAACTAATAGAAAGTGTCCTGGCGACAGGTGTTGGGAAGGCTAGCTTCTTATTGGTATAGGGAATTGGCGTCTTTAGACAAATACTGCGGAGTTGTTCTTTTAACAGAAAAAATGCTATAAAAATATATTTTAATGGTGTGATCATTTTCACATTATTTCTGAAAACCGCGTGTTTATTCATGGATGGATCATAAAAGAATATTCTACATATATTACTTTAAAGAAAAATTACATTCATCCATGACTTTTTATATATTTTAGAGTGAACTAAATCAGTATCATTACAATATAAAAAATACAATTTTACAATTGTACACAAAACAATATTTAATGTTAAACCTTCTTTTAAATCTGTATTAATAGACGCAAAACCGGATTATTTAAATGGTTTTAAAAAGTTGCTATCTTCAATCAACCAAAAATTCATTAATACTGGAAACAAAAGTGGTAAAAAAAATAACATGGAGTGACCACTTTAGTAATAATATATATATTATGAATCCTTGGAATACTAAAACATTACCTTGTGTTAGAAAATGGTATATTATTAATACAAACTTAATCATTATAAAAGTATAGTTCCAATAGTGGCACAACTGCAATAACTTTTAGTGACCACTTTGAAATACTAATTGATAAAAAAGAGTAGAGATAAAAATATTATTTATATGACAAAACGGTACAGAGCTAGTATACAACTTTGGTATTAAAAAGAATCATTTTCAAAAGTAATATTAAAAAAATTATCTTGAAGTCACCACTTTGATATGATAATTATTCAAAATGGGTACGGTTACAAAACTTTTTCTTTGAGGTAAAAAAGGTACAAAACTAGTGGAAAACTTTGGCATCAAAAAAAGTTCAAAATTCAAAAGTGGTACAACAGCATTAACCTGGAGTCATCACTTTGATATGCTAATTACTCAAAACGGGTATGGGTATAAAACGGTACAAAATTAGTACAAAACTTTGGCATAAAAAAAGTTCAAAATTCTAAAGTGGTACTACATGTTAATGGAGGTAGTAAGCGAGGCAAACATACCCACTGCAAGGTCATCTACAAGGTCAACTCATTGTGTGGCAAAAGAGATAGACCAGAGAGAGAGTAATTGAGGGGTGGTCAAAATAGAACTATCAATAGTCCAAATAATATCAGGGGTCTCAAAATGCTTAATTCAACATTTCACTCAATGTAAAAAGGCTGAATATTTTCCCAGTATCGGATTCAAAATTTCAGTATATTCCTGTAATTACAGTATCAAAAATAAAATCAAGTATATTTCCAGTATTTCCAGTATTGGTAGCCAGCCTGTAAGACCATCACACCCAGGAACGAGACCACAACAAAGTTGACCCTTCAAAGATGAGTTATGAAGACTTTTCTTGTAGGTACACACCAATACAAGAGGCTCTCCAATACCCAACTCCAGATGACACGGAACTAGAGAAATAACCAAAGAAAACTTTCGGCGCTATGCCCCAGACCATATAATACCCCTAACTTCATCTGCCCCTTTTTAGACCCTAGATCGGCTCCACATAAGGTTACTTACCATCTAAAGGCCCCTAGAATTACACCAGTGCAAATTTACCCAGTGTGTGCCTAGGTCTCCTAGAGCCCTTTCATGAGATGAAATGAACTGGGATTTCACCACTATTCTTAGACAAGATAGCTACGCAAATGAATAATACTCCAGAAGAGCTTCCCAACGCAACAATATAAACTCCACCTGTTTTATTATTTAATACCAGCAGCCAAAACGACACTTTTCTACTCTTCCACACTAGAAGAAAAAAAAAAAGAGAAAAGGACCATATCAAGTCCCAGCATGCTAAAAATAGAACTATGTTGGAGGCTGCCATTTTTATTCAATGAAAAATGTTAGACTGCACATATGAGTACAGTTTTAAAAAGGACGTTTTTAGGAAAAAAACATTGCACTTTATTCAGGCCAATATAGTATTTATTTTCTTCTGGTTAGCATTCCAAAAGAAAGGCTGCCCAAACTAAGAAAAAATTACTATCTATCAAGTTGACTTAAACATATACCATAAACAATTAAACAGTGATAGACACACATCAAGATTGGTGCCTCCATAAAAAAAAAAAATAGTCGAATATTAAAATTAAATTTTAAGACTGGCTAAAATAATCTAACTATTATTAAAAAAATACTTAAATAAAAATTACATAGTATAAACTCCTATAAGTGCTTAACTGATTGTACACTAAAACAACATTTTTAGGGGGCGCCTAAAGGCGTCTAGCCTAAAAATTAATTTCACTAAATTCATTTGGCCTAAAGTCGTTTGGTCTAAAGTCATTTGGCCTAAAATGTAAATTAAAAACCTTCGGGTATCTTCGGAAAGTAAAAAGTAAAGTTGTTTTATCTGAATATAGATAGCACAACTGATGCGAGATAGTTACGATATTTCTAAAAACATTGAAATATCTCCTACATACAGTTCTACCCCAACAAACCTATAATCTTAATTCTATTAAAAAAAAAAAGTAGTTCACAAAACACTATACCACCTGTTTTGTGTATAATGTTCTGATATTATTTCCTTGTTAGTATATCTGATGGTCATAAAGTTAATAGGAATAAAGATATTAGCGAAAAACATAAAAAAAAAAAACATTTTCAGCACCATTCATGCGCGGTAAAATTGAATGCGTACAATCGAATTATGTGGACTTTTGAAAACTTATTTAGAAAAGAAAAATGAAAGTGGAAAGCAATATTCAACCCACCCACTTTAAATTTGTCAAAAGTGACGCTCGATTTTCGTTTTAAGTTACTGGACTAAAGAAATGTTAATTCTATTTAATGGCCAGACAGGGTGTCCAGCCAAACTATATTTCTAAATTCCCTGACTTTTCCAGGTTTTTCAGATCCAATTTACCTTTTCCCAGACGACTATTTATCGATATTATGTATATTATGAAAATAATTCTTTAAGATAACATATTAAATAGGTTTTTTTTTCTAGATACATACACATTCTGAAGTTGTGTCACTCAATCGAAGGATTAAACAATTTCTGCCTATGGGGAAATGGACTATTTTAAGTTAAAAATAGATTTCAGTAAAATTGTTAAGCCATTAAAAGATTGCCTCAAGCAAGAACGGTTTAAAATAGTTGTGGGACAGAGTCATTCTAAGTTCCTTCTACTTAAAATGTAGGCCTAGCCAAATTTTGCGCATGTGATTCAACTTTGGCTAAAGACACATGGCAGTAGGGTGGAAAGACACAAAACTCACTTGTTGACCTTGAGAAGTGATGTTAGTCTGCTAAACAGGGACCATGGTATGAAAGTGATTCCAGGTAGGTATTAACTGGAAGAAAAATGTTATTTTGACTATTGTGAATCAAAATACGAGGCTTTTTATAGACGAAATGTAAAATTTCCAGAAATTTAATAAAATTCCCTGACTTTTCCCTGAACAAGCAAATTCCCTGACAATCCCCTGTTTTCCAGGTAACCGGACACCCTACCAGATATATATACACTTAAATTATGATTTTGAATAAATCCTAAACTTTATTGTTATTATTATTGTTATTGTTATTATTATTATTATTTACAATTAGTAGTCATTTTTTCCAAACAGTGTAACTATTTTTATTACGCCGATATTATTAACAGCATGGGTCATGTTCACACACTAAGTCCCTTGTTTAGAAAGTATATATTAATTTCCCTCCTAATAATCAGCAAAGCATTCTCGCGGTTTATTTCAATTAATACGCTATTATATATATATATATATATAGATAGATAGATAGATAGATTAGAAATGAAACAATAAAACATGATGTGCGAAAAATACAAAGAGTTTTATGAAACTGTCGGTCTTTTTTTAATTCTTCATGAAACGTAAAAATACAAAATGCAGAAGCGTTTACAGGATGATAATTTCCCAGGGCAAGAAACACGTACAATGTAAGCAAGTGGACCTTCGAGAAGCCAATGGCTGCTGCAGAGGCCGGAGGGAAGCTAGCAGCGAAGCAAAGATTTGTCTTTAACAGTGATAGAATACATTCGTTGACACACACTTCAACTATTGGGTGGTGTGGGTAGGGGGTTATAATTGAAAGAACAAGTAAAATATTTTATGACATACGATAAGTTATATACAAATTAAGTTACCCATTGATGGGTGTCGTGGTGAAGTCTCTATGTAATTAATAATGTACAATTAATTAGGCTTACTTTAAAGTTATAAAGGCTCATAACAAACTCGTAAGTACATAGCTAGAATAATTCATAATAACAAAGAACAAAGGTTTGAAACTGGCAGCTCCAGCACAGCAATAGGATAACTTTAAAGTTATAAAGGCTCATAACAAACAAACTCGTTAAGTACAAAGCTAGAATAATTCAGTACACTATAGCCAATTAATTCTAATGTTAACTCATATAGCTCTATTACTACTATATATACCTGCCAGGTTACTAGGTGACAGCCTTTATACTGTTTCTTCTACATTGGGGAAAGTTAAGTCCCAATTAGGACTGCACTGATTAAACATAGCGTCTCGGAGATTCCCCCTATCAAAACTTGCTAGAAAAGTTTACACTAGAACATGGCCACAATCTTTCAAGGAATCTAAAAAAGCCGCCTGAGTGATGTTAAATACAGACAGACATTTACAAGTACCTTGAGAAGCTGCCTTGAACACTTTGGAGTGTTCATAAGCAAGGAGAACACGAGACAATTGACGTTGTCAAAGGCCTAATTAGGCCATGAACATCAAATAGCTAACCCCTAGTTTCTTGGTGCTGACGTTCCTCTAGTAAAAAGGAAGACTGAGTGTCTCAAAATGCAAAAGGACCTAAGACTGTTTAGTCGTGTATCCTAAAAGTGTGTAAACTGTGTTCACACCTAATACAGCTAATTGTATTTCCTAACCACACAATCCAGCTGTTGAAGCGACTTGAAATAACAGGTCAAACCAGACCAGTCTACTACCATAAAAAATTAAATTTTGTTCAGAGGGAATCATATATCCCGCAGTTAGGTTACTTGTAAAATTAGACATCCAGAGAAATTAAATACTAACTAGTGGACCGTTGGAGAGATGGCTGCTAATTATCGCGCTAAAATGTATTAAAAACTTTTTTACTTGAAAATGTTCTATAGAATGACTTGACTTTCTTGGTTAAAGGTTTACTTGTCAAAAACAACTTTCCATTGATTTAGATCTTTCAGTGATTAATTTTAAGCTAAAAGTAAGTTTTTCTTCTTCACCTTACGATTAGAACCATAAAACGTCCCCTCTCCCAGATCTATACTCATTTGTTTACCTTACTACTTAAGTAAAAATTGAGTTATTTTTAAACAAAGAGAAATATTTTATTTACCGATATAAATCATACACAAATCAGGTTTTTATGGTGATGTAAGCAAAGAATGATTGTACAAATGAGCCACTGTACACACAAAAGAAATAATAGACATTTTCTAGAAAAAGTGGGTTTTCTTTAGAAGCTTCTATTTTGCTGACATACTGAATTCTTAGCCCTTAAAATGAGTGACCATTTGTCAAAATTGGTTCAGCCGTTTTTTCATAATCCCATTCGCCGGAAATGGACCTATCAGATAAAAAGTGAGGGTGAGAATGAAATTGAATGTGTAAATGTGTGAGTGAGTATGAGAGGATGGTGTGTGAAAGAGAAAATATGCATGTGAGAGAGAGTGTGATATAGGGAGAGTGTGTGTAAAAGCATGTGTATGTGAACAAGAGTATGATACACTGATAAGAATATTTTCGTTAAATTGACTACTTAACCTTTTTACTTGCGAATTGTATTAATAATATTGATTTAAATGCGAATTAACAATAACAACATTCCAATAAGCATAAATGTTTCCCCAGTCTAGGAAACTAATTCCCTCAGTTAAAAGATATAGGTAAAATATGTGCTGGGACCAGCTATTATAACAGCCATTTTGTGATAGTAAGAATAATAACAATATTTGTTTTATCTAATATAAGAGTGAAACTTGAGTTTGTAAAATAGCTTAAGCTGGTCCCACACCATTTGTGAATGTTAACTAATGTTCGTGTATCAGGTGACTAGTTGTGTGGGAGGTTCACGAATAGTGAATGTCAGTCGAATATTTAGTATTTGTATGAAGGTACCAGCGCGGAGCTGTAAACTGACGACTGATGGCAACTACAGTAGCCCCATGGCTTCTTTGGTGCTGACTGACAGCTGACAGCTTTGAAAAGTTACCAGACCAAATTATGTATCCCTTGGCGAACCATATGATCTGCAAAAAGATGTGTTTAGCAGCTGTCAGTTCTGACAGTCAAAATTTAAGTATATACCTAAATGTTGACTGTTGGAAGTCAGCTGTAAGCTGTCAGTCAGCACCAAAGAACCCATGGGGCTACTTGTATGTATACTCCATTAACGGTAGGAATTACTCTCTGAAAGGTCTTTTTTCCTACCAATATCCTACTATATATTAGATTTTTGCTAAGGAAAATGGCCTTTCAGAAAATTAATTATTTTACTGTGGAAAACCACAAACAATTGTGTTCTGAGGTAACTGTGGTTCAGAGGGAGTATCAAAGAATGAGAATCTTACTGTCAAGTTAAGTTTTACATTTTGTATGTTTAAAAATATATTTAAGTTAATTATATTTAAATTATTTAGATTAATTAAATTAAGTTGATATAACAAGATATAGTATGTAATCAAAACTATACTTCGATTAGCTTCCTAATGTACATAATATTTGACAGCTAAAACAATTCACTAGATCTACTTTCGCGTATTAATACTTCAAGTAAAGTTATCCAATGCTCTTACACTCGAGACAATTGAGTCCAACACTTTTACCTCTGGTCTCTCTCTGCATTGTAAAGGTAGACAACAGGCAACCATAGAGAAATGATTCTATAATCTACGGTCAATCCACAATGGGGAAGCAGGAAGCGGAAATCACTGGTAACCCATTTTGTAGTCTTGGTACAGCAAGGCTCTACTTTGAGTGATGTTGAGTAAAATAATTGGAAATAATTAACGACTTGAGTGTGTTTCAAATGTATATGAATGCTTTCTTCGCACTATTTTGCATTGTTCGTATTGTAGTAATCTATTTATATAATTCTTAATGTTGTAAAGAGCTGTCTCCTATTTACAGCGTATGAGAATGAAGGGAAAATGGTGCTAAACAGAAGTTTTATTTTGGCATTAAAAACAAATTAGTGAGTGGGATGGGCTACGCTTAACTTGCTCACCCCCCCCCCTTTTTTTTACTTTTAAATATATTTTTCTTGCAAAACTATTCAGGTGCAAAATGCCATGCTTGGATGAAAAACGGTGCAAAACAGGACTTTGAAGATGGCATAGAAAAATCCAACATTTTGATAGTGAGGGGGCAACTCTTAAATTGCCCCTTGCCCCCTAAACATAAACAGTCATACTGTCTCTGGGGTTAGGTTGCAAAACGGTACAAAATAGCTGCAAATTGGTGATGTATTTAAATTTTAATATAGCTGAAGTGGGGGTGGGCAGCCTAAGTGATCTCAACTCAGTTGGTTTATTATCTCCAACAAATAATCCAACACAGATTGTTGGCTCTGACCGGTTCTCCTAACACCAATATGTTGGCCAACATCTCCAACAAGTTGGGAATGCGTTTATATTGTAACACAATTTGTTGGGATTGTGTTGGTCAACATGTTGTGTTACAATATAAACGAGGCTTTTAGGAGGGCCGGTCTGTGTGTTAGATACAAACAGTGCTGCCTGACCTGTTTTGTCACCCAATATGCTGATATGAATACTATGATTAGTGTAGAAGAAAGTGAGGTGCAATGGTTATCTTGGGAGATAAATCTATCACAGCAACCTAAAGACAGGTGTGTATTGTGTGCTGATATATTTGTAACAGCAGGATGACCCCCCCACACACACACATTAAATTTAGATCATATAGCCAAATATTAAAAAACAAAGCCGAGGAAGGAGAAAAACAATGTAAGCAACTTATATATTTTTAACTTAATATCCTTGATATAAAACATTTAAACAAACAATTTTGTAATCTTTATAATAATTGTTGCACCATAAAGTAGTGAGTTGGTATTATTTGTATAAAAAAGTAAAATATTTTATTCATAGATATACAACCGTGCACACAATTAAAGGTTACAATGGTGATGTAAACAAAGAATGAAAAGCTGAAAATTCGCTGGGAAAATCGGGCTTTCGTTGAAAATTACTCATTTTACCAACATCTTCGACACCTACCTAATCTTTAAAAATGAGTGGTCGTTTATCAAAATATGTTCAGCCACTTCCCCATAATTTTTATAACTGGAGACTTGCTTATCAAAATATATATAAGATATGATAGAAAGTGAGAGAAAATATGATAGTTAAAATGAGAGAAATTGAGTGAGTTTGAATGAGTGATAATGAAAGCTTATGTGCATGTGTTAGAGAGAACCAGGAGAAGTGGGAAAGAAAAAGTGTGTGCAACAGTGTTAGAGAAAAAGTGGAAGAGTGGGTGTGAGAAAAAGAGAGCGTGTGAGATATATCGTTTAAGTGAAATTTTGGGAGAGAGACTGTGAGCTGTATTGTGTGAAAGAGAGCAAAAAT
>JBCFYV010000003.1:58206172-58471098 GCA_039000515.1 Timema cristinae | reverse complement strand
CAAGCCAAACTTATACTCTGTAACCTTGGGTATGAGGACCGATCAAGATAAACAAATAAATCTTAAAATTTCTCAGTGGGAGTTGGATAAATTGTGGGAAGGAGGGGAGTGGGGAGCTGAACATTTCCAAAACTAATACATTCAATTACTTCTCTGCATGGTAAAGAATTTAAATTCGTTAAGTAGGTATGGGAACCAATACAAATAGGCATTAACATAATAATAATAATAATTATTATTTAAAATGACATTCGGAGAACTAGTGGTGATAGACTATTATAAAAGAAAGCTAATAGAAACAACTACATCTCAATGCAGTGTGGTTAAAAATTGAAATTTATCAGGCCGGTAACTGCACCACTCCAAATAACTATTAAGTCTGAACATTTTAAAATGAAACTCCATAAAATCAAGGGGGGGGGGGGAGGAGGAGGAGCAGGAGGAGGAGAGAGTCAGAAAAAAACTTTTAGGTGTAATAGAAAATAGAAATTTGTCTGGCAGGTAGAAGTACAACTATAGATAACGAAATGATTCTTAAAACTATAAGTGTTTAAATGGGAGTTAAAGAAATTATGATTAGGGAGGAGAAGGGAAAAATTTCAAAAACTAATAGAAACAATTACTAACAGAACAATCTGTTTGATAAGCTAAGGTGATTACTTGAGTGATTCTTTTAAATTAATTAATTTTTTAATAGTAAATTTAAACAATTTCTATTAGTGTTTATTGCAACAATGCCTTCATGTAAAAGAGCCATTGTTATCGTGCTTGAAGTTGTGCCTAGATTTAGGTATTTTTTCAGCTATTTAGAGTTAGTTTGGTTTATTAGATAGTAAATCAAAGCTATTTATCTTGTGTTCAATTCAACAATGTCTATGCGTGATAAAGCAAAGATTGCAAATATTTAAAAAATATATTTTGGATCCTTCTTATAGGTAGTAGTTAATTTGTGGCTTCATCGACATACAAAGTTCGTAGCTCACACGTGTCTGAAATTGTGTTTTTGGTAGCTTAGATCAGGCTTTCTCAAACTGCGAGGCACGAGGGAATTTCAGGTGAGGCGCAGCATTGTTATATCTGTGAACCAATTTTTCACTTTCACCGACTTACCAAATTTTGATAGACTGTAAAAAATTAATATTCTGTTTGACTTATGAAGCAATAAAATTAATTTTGATCTTTGCATCTACACACATTTGTATGAAAGTAATTTCTCAACAAGTATGATAATTTGAATTACAGAAATCGACTGGTAGTTGAAAAAGGCCTTTTTTTGTTTGTTTTACTCGTATGTAAACAGAAGCTGACTTGAACCATCTCTGTGATAGGAAAAGAAACTCATTCTTCCAAATGACACAAATTTTTAATGAATAATATTTCCGTCATAAAATGTTAAAACAAACTTGATATTTTATGAATGTTTTAAAAACTTTACTAGTCTATTCTTAATAAACTACTACAAAGTTCCTATCAGAAAATAAATAAATCAATGCAATAATAACTGTCTCATTTTTGTATTTTAACGTAAAAAAGTTATTTTATTCTAAGAAAGTGAGGTTTAAAAATTACTTTTAATGTTCATGTAAGGCTCACGTGCATAGAGTTTGAGAAAACCTGAATATGATTATTCGCTAGAAATAAATTAATTTACCCAATTTAAATGCGAGCGAGGCCGTGGGCAAACTCGAGTAAGTTAAACATAATTATAAAAAAAATGAATGGTTGATTAATTCATTTACCAAAATTAGTAAAGAAATATACATAGAAAAACAGATAAAATATACTTTAGCACTGAAAATTCAAAATTCAAAATAATACAAAATTATTAACATGGAGTGGCCACACTCATATGCTAATTACTCAAAACAGGTTTGAGTACAAAACTTTTTATTTGTGGTACAATGAGGTACAAAAACTAATACAAAACTTTCGCAATGCGTTCAACATACAAAAGTGGTACTACAGGTTAATGGACGTGCTGCTATACTTTGGGAAGTAGTAAATTGAGAGAAGACAAATGTATTTTGAAACGGTAGTATATACTATTTAACTAAACATTACACACCCTTGCCATCTAGTAACATCATTACAAATCATAACGAGTGTTTTCGAAGACAACACAAACACTTTTAATAAATGGTCTAAAAATTAATTTTACGAAAAGTCATTTGGCCTAAAAATTAATTCGCAACAGGGACTAAAGTCATTTGGCCTGAGGTCGTTTGGGCTAAAGTCATTTGGCCTAAAAATTAAATCCACAAAAGTCGTTTGGCTTACACTTTAGGCCAAATGACGGGTACTCCATATTTAAACAAACTTGCTCATACTAAGAGGCAATTAATGCATAAATGTGCCTAGGTGGGGATGGGCATTACAAAATTACTTTTTATAATGAAGTCGTTTTCACCTCTTTTGACCATACGAAACAATGTCTTCCTTTAATACCTCTAACACTATTGGTTCCACACCTTGAATAAATAGTTTTTTAAGACATTCCCTCGCCTTGGAACGCTGATTGAGAGGAAGCTAAACAATATAATATCAGTGTACGCGTAGAATTAAATCGAAAGTTGTATAATGAATTAAAAAGTTTTCTAGGATCACTAAATTGCACATGTAACCTAAGAAATAACATATAAAAAAAATTCTCTCAGAAATATATATTTTATATTCTTATTTTTGTTTAAATTCATGTTATCTTTCACACACCCAGTTTTGATAAACAATATAAATGTGAAATACTGTTCTACACTCACTCACTCATTCACTCACTCACCCCTTTGCTGGGGACTGCAGACTTGGAGAGAGATTGTAATAAGACATGACAAATCTTCGAAAGATTTTTATCACAAAACTTTTGCATTGTTTAGACTCGTTGCTACAAAGCTCCTCCAGTAGTCTGCAAACAAACACACCACATACATCTGTTAGTACAGAGGATTTAAAATATAGTCTCTCATATTGTTTTGTCAGATTGGGTCTTGACTTAAAGAGTGCTGAAGTGTTGAGACAAGATGTGAAGTTCAGAAATTATATTGTAATAAGCAAATGTATGCCTATTAGCTTTGTGAGAACTGAAATAAAATGAAATAATAAGTACTGAACACATATTTAAACACACATCAATATTTCGATCCTATTATAGGGTCTTCCTCAGGAAGTAATAGTGTCTTAGAAGTGTTAAATGCTTTTACTTTTATTTGGTCTCTATTATTTTCATACTATTCTATCATTGTATTTATTACAAATTGTTTTTGCTCACAAATTATTTTGAACAAGAAATAAGAATTTAGAAATCCCAAAGATCAACAATTTAAGCTCCACAACAGAAAAATAATACTAGGAAAAGGAAATATAAATAAAATAAATATTAAAGCTTGAGCAAAGCACAGTAATTAATCAAAAACAAATTGAAAATAGTTTAGATTACCTATACGCTTTCTTCTGCTCCTTATTGTTTGTAGCGTCAGCCACACTCTTTATAGATCGGGTAAACAACTGTGTAAGTCTTTCTTGGTTCTGATGTGGCAACAATGCACGCAGTAGATCCAACACACTCTCTTTCACAAAAGCATCAGATTCGTCGTGACTAAGTTTCTCAAAAGCCTTGTCAAACAATTCAGCACACAACTCAGGACTTGAAATATTTAAGTAAACCTGGAAACAGACCATCATCAATGCTGCTATTGTTTGGATTTTGTTTTTCATTTAAACTAGTGAAACACTTTTTAAAAATGTCAAAACATATTTTTATAAATAATCTTATATCAAATTGTTCAAAAGTTATGAACATTAAAACATTATCAAAGAAAGAAAATATTTTATCATTAGTTTCAAAGAATAGACAATTGCTTGAATATCATTATTTATATTTATCATAATAAGAATCAATAAACACCTTTAAATTAGGGCTATTGAGGGTTGAACTTTGGAAAAAATTCGGGAAACTGGTTGTCCCAAATCTCGGGTGAGAAAAAGTATTTCCCGAGATTTTTCAGGGAAAAATATAAAAACAGTTACAATTAAGAACTGTTTACCAATGTCCCATTTGTATTTATTTATATTAATATATTATTAATTTATAAAATTTAAATTAACCTTGTCATCTGTTAAGTAAATGGCTATTACTTTTATTTTATAGCCACTTTACAAAACAAATTAACGCAATTAAATAACTTAGCCACACAGCATATAATTGAGGGAAATATTTATCCTTGAAAGGATTTAAGGCAAGAAAACACATTTTTAGCGCAAAATAATGATAAATGTGGATTTTAAATATCAAAGTATGCCCTATATACAAATTCATTTGCATAAAGAGATGTGTATTACATAAATGTTATTATTTGAAATGGCATCCATTTACTTTTGTAACCCAGATAGTAACAGTTTGAGTTGAATAAACAAATATTTTTGGAGTCAAACAGTTCTTTTTGTGAAAGCTTTAGTAACTTAGACTTAAGAGGTAAGCAGACACAGAAAGCAGCAGACAGAGAAATGTGTTTGTTATTCTTATTGACAAGACTGTGTATTACTTTTATTTATTCTAGTTTGAATATCTTGGTTTTTACTTTGTGATTAGTAATTAAATTTCATACCATAAGTGTTTCATCTAAGAATTATTACTATCAATCTTTAAGTATATTTTAAAAATGTGTCTATATATTTGAAACAAAAAAAAATGCTTGATTAAAAATACACAATTATAATAGTTGCATTGAGCCTGAATTTTTAAAATCTGAATACTTCAAAAATCTTTCTTATAACTTTTTTGACAAAACATAATCTAGTTTTTTTAAATTATAATTCAAAGATAAATTAATATAAAATTATTATATGTACAACATATTTCTTTACTTTTAATTTTTTTTACAATATTACAGAACTTAAGATTAATTGTTAGGACCTATAATTGCAACCGAGTAAGAGTTTGTGTCTCTTTTCTGGCCCTATTCAAAAATATTATAAAAATCTACCATTGCATTTAACTTACCGACGACACCTTAGCTCAGTCATAGCGTGTCTGTCTACTAAGCTAAGGGTCCTGGGTTCAATTCCCAGCCTATCTGAAAAAATGATCAATGGTGAAATATGGGCTATGACCTGGAACTCGAACTAATATATCTCGTCACTCTATAAGCAAATGGTTTCCAGTCTGATTATATTAATTTGTTAAGTAAACCTAAATTATAGATTCAAATTTTGTAATAAACCCATCAAAATCGAATCTAAGATTTAATTAAATTCAAAATTTTGAATTGTATCAGAATGTTAAATATTCAGATTAAAAACTTTGAATCAAATAAAATCTTAGTAAGATTCTGATTGGAATTTTAAATTTTGAAGGTCTGCACAGGCTTAGCAAGTTTAAATGAAAACTATAGTTGATTTAAATATAATTCACTTTATCTGTGGTACTAACAAAATTTAAAGATAGTTTTGGTTAAATTGACTCCACTTTTTTCACAATTGAGTTTTTGATAGTTTTATATACAGATATTGGTTAATATTTTAAAATATCCTCAGACATTTCATTAGTTTTAACTAGAGATGGGCCACTCGAATCTTCGAATCCTGACAAGTATTCGAGATTTGAGGATTCGGTGTTTTACTGGATTCGATGATCAAATCTTTCACCTCATAAACAAAGCATAATATGTTGAATTCAAAAATTACTTAGTTAGGCCTACTTGAAAAGCACAACTTAATCCGTATATTTATTTTGTCGGACAAAAGAGATAAACATGAATAAAAACTTTTAAAAAATAAAAAATTGTTAGATGTGGAAAATCTTACCTGCCTAGTACCCTACCCTCCCAACTGTATGGGAAACTTGGACTCAATCGTTTCGGCACATGCTCACTTCTAAAACTTTCACCTCGCAAAAATCTTGTAAATATTTTAATAACCACATCAAAACTATTCAAAAACTGAAAATCAAAACTAGAATTACAAATAAACTCGAAATAAATTAAACAAATTATGGATTTTTTTTAACAGAAATAAGAACACATTACGGATGATACAAAGTCAGCTGCCATTACACACAATATAAAGTCAGTCGCCATGACTTTATGTTTACTCATCCGAGTGATGATTAAAATAAAGATACTGTTGTTAATTCTTACTGCCCAACTGGTTTTAATTATCTACAACTATGTAAAGAACCCCAATTTATTGCATACATCCTTAAGTTAGACATTTTGTTGGGTCTCATGAAAAATAAATACTGTCAACAGTCAGAGTGTGATAAAACTGTTTATTTATCCCTACCGGCTTGTATCGTATATCAATTGTTTGTTTAAAATTGATTCAGGTAATCTGATCACTTAGTAAGCGCTCTAGAGTTTTAAGAATCAAATAACAACTTGGTAATCCATTATTTGTTTTTAAATTGATTTTTAACTTAGAGTTTATTATTTTTTTAAATATGTTATTGAAGTAATAGTGGAAATATTCAAACATAGTCCTGCCTTACCAAATGGGAATGAACATATTGTTTTAAATAGAATGTATTCTCAGAAATCGATATATCACAAGTATCAAATATATTTGTTTTCTATGCAAAAATAGATAATGGATATAAAAGAAAATAATAAAACATACTTAAGCATTATTGAGTTCACTATTTCCCATGTATGTTTAATTGTTAAGCATGTTGTTTTAGTCTTTATTAAAATATCCGTTTGTATTTTTATTTTTGCTATCTTAATACAATAAAATATCCTTTAATGATGATTAAAGTTGATCAAAGGATATCTATGCCTAATCTGTTTATTTCACATGTTTTTTAGAAAACCTAACCACTTCTAACAACACTTTTAAAAATAACTAAAAGACACACAAATGTGGATTGATTTGATTTTTAAACAATAATATGAGTCTAGATTGTTTAATTTGGCTGAATTTTAACCTGTATTTTGCGAGGGCGAATTGTGGTTGATTAAAATTGAAAGTACAATTGAAATAAACCTTAATTCACAGTTTAGGCCTATATTGTGTAATATAGGTCTATTTGTGAATCATTAAAATTTATAACGATTTGCTAGGATTCGGATTTGAGATTCGAAAATAAAATGTAGATTCGGAATCGACCCATCTCTAGTTTTAATTTCCCTTGACTATTCCTCAGTTTTAACTTACCTCTAATCTTCTGAAGTTTTGGCTTCCCTTGAATCTTCTCCAGTTTTAACTTCCTATTACTCTCGACCAGTTTAGCCTTCTCTTGACTCTTACCCAGTTTTAACTTCCTATTACTCTCGACCAGTTTAGCCTTCTCTTGACTCTTACCCAGTTTTAACTTCCTATTACTCTCGACAGTTTAGCTTCTCTTGACTTACCCATTTTAGCTTCCCTTAACTCTTCCCTAATTTTAGCTTACTTGACTCTTCCTCAGCTTTGTCTTCTTGGAATCCTTTCCTCCCCACTTCTCATCCCTTTGTTATTGATGAAAGAAGTAACTGTTTAAAGTTAGTTCCTTGCAACAGAACAAAGGACAAGCCTGTCTGCTAAGAGCTAAACAATGATGAGTCACCTGTACCTGACATGTGGCACCCATTAGCAAAAGATAAGTTTTAAGAATGGTGAGTAAAATGCCAATCTTCAACTTAGTGATTGTGCCATAATCGGCATCAGCCTAGCCCACAGCCTCCGGGTTCAAGTGGCTGCATTTGAGGGAAACCGTGAGTCCTCCAACACAGATATCGCTTGCCGTTAAGGAGCATTTTTTTTTAAAAAAAGGCTCATTTTGAATATGGTTTCGCTAGAGAAAAGACATAAATATCTTTCTGTTAATCAGCCAGCTTCCACAAAGCTAGGTTTCGGTAGCAACCCAATCCACTCTTCATTAATCCTATCTCACAAAGGGCTTACGCATACTGCCCATTACGATGAACATGTTAAAAGTAAGTTTTTAACAAATGCACATTTGGAAGTATTTTAACACTGGGCACTGACACTAGCAAACTCATGTTAATTGATTCACCCTGACTCAAGGAGCGCAGCCAAACTCGCATAAGGCTGAGGATCAGGTGCATACTTGTCTGTAGTCCAACCCAATTATTTACTTATATCTAATTTACCTTGACCGTTTCAAAAGCAGCCAGTCTTTGCCCTTCCTCATCAGAGCCTGTTGGCTTGGTTGTATACACGTTGAACAAAATTGGCACATAATTCTTGGAGAACCTCGCCAGTTCACTCAAACCACCCTCATCTTTGTTTGCTTGGCACCAAGCAATTAATTTCCGCAGAGATGACATCACCACAACTCGGAGGTCCTTTCGCTCAGCTATGGCTGTCCCAAGTGTTTTGGCGATATTCTAAATAATAAAATGTGTTATTAATAATAAAATTAATTTGATGTGCACTTTCTGAAAATAGAGTTGCCTTATATCATAACTTTCAAACTAACTATCTACCTAATACTAAACCATAAAACCCAACCAGAGTGCAAGAATTTTAATAGCTCCGTAGTTATGTTTGGAAGAAGGAACAGCAAAGGTGGGTAGAAACATATAAATGAGGATTAATACAATATGGCTTTTATAAAGAAAAGAAGAACACAGTTCAAAATTTACATTACTGCCATTGGACAAAGAGGTAATGTCTGCCTCTTGAAGAAAATCAATTGTTAACCCTCAATCTGACCAATTAGGTTTCATTCTATCGGAACTGATCAGGATGAAGTGTAAAGTATTCAACGCAACTTCCTAGAAGATGAACCCAAACGATACAAAAGGGAGAAAGAGGGAAATGGTAAAGAACAATGGGAACAATAGATAGGAACATGTAAAATGAACAAATAACATAAAGGACAAACACAGGAAATGAAAATTGGATGGAATATAAAATATATTTATTTAAGGAAAATTTTGTCTGGTTAGTGTGATGATCAAATAAACAAATACTCATCATTATCAACATTAAAATTAAAAATAAACAAATACTACAGGTAACATTTTTGTCACTGTCTGGAAATGCACTAAGTTCTCCTACAACTTTAAACACCCATTTTATTTTAACCTACCTGCAGTTATAATTGTATCAATTCAAATATAATCCTATGATAATTATTTTAATTTTGTAGTCACTAGGATTTGAATATAGAGATAGGTCTATTACAAAAAATTATAGAAAGAGATTAGATTACAGAAGGGTGAGAACAACTTTTAATTGAAAGAATCAAATTCTTAATATAAGATCAACCTATTTTTAAAACCTTTCTATGAGGTATTTTATTCCAAGTAAAAACAACACCTTTGTTGTGTTGATGAGTTTCTTTTTTTTCATCTAATTAACAAAATATATCTAAATTTAAAAAGACTGTTTCCAGAAATGCTAATATTAAAACAAAAATTCTAGTATGTATGAAATAATGTGCATTGAGCAAAAACAATTGGTAATAAATAAAATGATAGAATATTAGAAAATGGAAGATCACAAATAAAAGTAAAAATACTAACACACATTGAAGTGCATGTAAATGTGTTAGTGTTTTTACTTTTATTTCTTAGTTAGGTAATTAAGATGAGTTTGTACCTTGAAGTTATCTTTAACATCTGTGGGGTTGGTGCTAAACTTTGGAAGTAATGACCAGATCTGTATTTGAAGTAGGTCGTAGCTGTGAGATCCCACTTGGTCATTCTGTTCTGATAAAGCTATGCTTTGCTTCCTAGCAAGTAATAAAACAAAGGCTGTATTAATTAATTAATACATTACATTGGAAATAAAAGAAATGATAGAATATTATGAAAATGATAAAGCAAAAATAAAAGTAAAAACACTAACAGGTGTTAGTGTTTTTACTTTTACTTAGAGATGGGTCGAATACACTATTTCTTGAATCCGAATCTCGAATCCAATTCTCCATTTTATTTTCGAATCTTGAATCTCGAATCCGAATCTTAGCAAATCGTTATAAATTTTAATGATTTACAAATAGACCTACATTATACAATATAGGCCTAAGCTGTGAATTAAGGTTTATTTCAATCATGCTTTCAATTTTAATCAACCCCCACCCCGCAAAATACAGGTTAAAATTCAGCCAAATTAAACAATCTAGACTCATATTATTGTTTAAAAATCAAATCAATAAATATTTGAGTGTCTTTTAGTTATTTTTAAAAGTGTTGTTAGAAGTGGTTAGGTTTTCTAAAAAACATGTGAAATAAACAGATTAGGCCTAGATATCCTTGATCAACTTTAATCATCATTAAAGGATATTTTATTGTATTAAGATAGCAAAAATAAAAATACAAACGGATATTTTTAATAAAGACTAAAACAACATGCTTAACAATTAAACATACATGGGAAATAGTGAACTCAATAATGCTTAAGTATGTTTTATTATTTTCTTTTATATCCATTATCTATTTTTGCATAGAAAACAAATATATTTGATACTTGTGATATATCGATTTCTGAGAATACATTCTATTTAAAACACTAACATATTTTTGACTACAATATGTTCATTCCCATTTTATAAGGCAGGACTACGTTTGAATATTTTTACAATTACTTCAATAACATATTTAAAAATATAATAAACGCTATGTTAAAAATCAATTTAAAAACAAATAATGGATTACCAAGTTGTTATTTGATTCTTAATACTTGAGATTGCTTACTAAGTGATCAGATTACTTGAATCGATGTTAAACAAACAATCGATATACAATACGTAGGCCAGTAGGGATAAATAAACAGTTTCATCACTGTCTGACTGTTGACAGTATTTGTTTTTCATGAAATCCAACAAAATGTCTAACTTAAGGGTTGTATGCAATAAATTGGGGTTCTTTGCATAGTTATAGATAATTAAAACCAGTTGGGTAGTAAGAATTAACAGTATCTTTATTTTAATCATAACTCGGACGAGTAAACATAATATATTTCATGGCGACTGACTTTATATCGTGTGTAATGGTGGCTGACTTTGTATCATGCGTAATGTGTTCTTATTTCTGTTAAAAAAAAAAGCCATAATTTGTTTTATTTATTTTGATTTTATTTGTAATTCTAGTTTTGATTTTGAATTTTTGAAGAGTTTTAATGTGTTCATTAAAATATTTACAAGATTGCTCGTGAGGTGAAAGTTTTAGAAGTGAGCATGTGCCGAAACGATTGAGTCCAAGTTTCCCATACAGGTGGGGAGGTAGGGTACTAGGCACGTAAGATTTTCCACACCTAACAATTTTTTATTTTTTAAAAGAAGATTTTATTCATGTTTATCTCTTTTGTCCGACAAAATAAATATTACGGATTAAGTTGTGCTTTTCAAGTAGGCCTAACTAAGTAATTTTTGAATTCAAAATAGTATGCTTAGTTTATGAGGTGAAAGATTCGATCATCTAATCCAGTAAAACACCGAATCCTCGAATCTCGAATACTTGTCAGGATTTGGTGTATTTGAGGATTCTAAGATTCGAGTGACCCATCTCTATAAAAATACATGAATTCGGCTTACATAGACTATATGTCCTTACTTATTATAAAGGCCTATAATATCAAGTGAAAATATATTTAACATATTGACTTTTATCAAAATATATTTTATGATTAATAAACTCAGTGGTATGTCAAGTAGCCCCTGGCGGTACAAGTACTACAGTTTGGAAAACACCACCAGTGCAAAGAAATGGAAAGCAGGTGTTGCAAAGCCAAACTAAAAAAGTTTTACAATTTTACTAAAAGAATAAATAAAACCTGCAGGGTCTTAGGATAACATAGCATACACATCACAAAAATAATGTTAAATTAATATTCATATGAAAAAAACTGACATAGTTGAATTATAAGTTTCAATAGTAACTTAATTTATCAGATTAAAAGGAAACATTACAAACAATTGTGCAATAAAAAAAATCCTAGTGATTCTAGTGCATAAAGTATGTAAATAATCAAAATAAAGTGCACTTGAATTTTTAAGTTTAAGTCACTCTGTCTTGATTGGAAATTGCTTCTACTGATGATGATACCAAAATTTTATTTAATATATCTAGGCTATTCACCCCTATATATTTCCAGAAAATTTGATAGATACAAAAAAAAACCAGCCATATAAAATTACCATCTATATTATAGAAAGGAATAGGAGTCAAACAGTTTATTTATAGTATTAATTTACATTTTTCCCCCCCTTTCTCCACATGGCCTTAACATATTCAACTATTTTATGTAATCAAACTATTAGTACGTTCAACTTTTTACGAGTTTTGAAGGCCGATTAAATAAGTGGAAAATTTTATAATCTCTCAAAATTATTATTTTGCTATAATACCTGCATGCTGTAGCCAACGGTAAAAAATACTGCATAAAGAATTTTAATGAAGAGCCGTCAATGTTTTCTCTAAGAACTGGAAGCAGCCAGCTGCGCTTGAACTCGTAGCTAGTTTCTTCTCCTGTGATCTGTTACATACAAACAATAACAGCTCAACTATTGATTAAATGGTATGAGGCAACAAACAAACAAAAACTAAGGCTAAAATATGTATACACAAGCAAACCAAATGAAGGAGGTAGAAAATATATCTTTTTTTTTTTTTTAACAATGATTTTTATTCTTCTTCTGTATCTTTTGATGTAAAACCAAATTTCATGGACTAAGGGAATTTTTCTTTAGTTAATGGAGTTTTGTTAGCATTAATTTACATTTAAATCAACCATATTGACCATTCTCGCATTCAAGAGGTCAAGCAGTCAAATTTGCAAACATATTTAATTTTGGTCTTGTTTCTCTCGTGTACTATTATTTATATTGTACAATATACTTTAAATATGTTTTGATAGCCATATTAATGTTCTAAGTAAACGTTAATAAGACCGTCTCTAGTAATTCGAAAAGGTAAGACTGTGCTATCTTTAGAGGTAAGAGAAGTGTATGGATTTAAAAACTTTTTAAGTTCCTTCCCTGATAGGATGGCAATGTCTCTCTGGGATAGTATTCAGATCAGCACATTGTAAATAGCTGTACTTCAGAAAGATAGAAAGGGAACTGAAGGTTTGATCTTAAATCATACCAAACTGAATCATAATTGTAGTATATTTGGAAGAAGGTACATATAAAAGGAACAAACCAAATATAGCTTTTACAATGAAAAGAAGATCACAGTTCCCACTTTAAATTGCTGCCAACGGACAAAGAGGTAATGACTGCCTTTTGAAGAAAATCGATTGTTATCGCCCAATCAACTGACCTAGGTTTCATTCCATTAGAACTCATCAGCAGAAAGAGTGAAACAAGCAACGAAACCTCCTAAAAGAGGAAACCAATAATAAAAGGGAAAAAAAGGAAAAACTTAATCATAATTAATTCCTAAGTTACTAAATATTTTAAGTTTATTTTAAAATCAATCTTATTAGTAATTAATAGCTAATATATATATATATATATATATATATTTTTAATTTTATTTACTTAAATATATATTCATTTTTCTTGAAAAAACAAGTTTTACAAGTAACATTATAAAGCTGAAAGTAAAACATACTTTTTCCTTAAATAGAGCCCTACACTAGTGGAAAACATTCAGCTGTCTTTGCAATGAGTAGATATTTCTTAGATTGTGAATAAAAAGATTTAACAAAAATAATAATATATAATAATGAAGACCCAGCCAAAATAGGGTACAGTATGGCTCTGTTTTACAGCATTCCCTAATAGAGTGGTTTTCAACTTTGTATGTAATGGTTCACTTTGTTCGGTGCTTGTCTCGCTCTTCTGGTATTTTTTAAGAATGCTGCATACAGTGAATGGCTTTGGCCACCATTTTATGTCAGCAATTCACTTTGTTTACAGTAGGGATGAGCACTATCGAATGATAAAAACTATAGTTTATTGAATGACCATTCAATAGTTTTCATTCAACTACTATTGTATATTTTTTGACCTAGCTCTATTGCATACGTTTTATATGATAGTTTAAACATGTTATTAAGATTTTATATGAATTTGAAATTTAAAAAAGGCTATGTTTCACTTTGCAACAGGGCCCTGAAACCTAACTCACCATTCGAGCGGGGTCCTACTGTATAAGTAAGAGGGAAGAGGTTTGGAATTGAGAACCCCCCAAAGAATTTTATAAAGGTAGAGAGCAATCTAAAGCAAATATGAAATTTAAGACATAAATAAATGTTTGTGTATATAAGACTAAGCAATTGAAAGAATATTACATTAACCCTTCAGATATAAAATCGAAACCCTTAAAAATGAAGTTTCAAGAATTTAACCATATAAAATAAATGTATGTGAACCAAAACCTCAAATATAAAAAAATTATGCTTCGACTCCCTGCTACATAGTACATATTATTATTGTATGGTTAAACTTCAGATCACATTTTTGTTTTATTTTAATGTTGTTATTGGCATGACACTCTATCCAGTCCTCACCTGTAAAGGAATGACTTGAAGAACCACCTCAGGGCCCATGGATTTAACAGCCTTGCCCACTGCAAGCTCCAGCTCATTTGTATAGGAGAACTTGTAAGAGTCTCGTAGATCGGCAAGTGATTTTAAGCATGGTAACATAAACTTGCTGCATGTTGCACCACATGTCTACAGAAAACAGGAATTAAAAAATATAGATAAATACCAGTTCTGAGCACTATTTAGGGTAGCAACTGCCAATATGAGAGTTTAGTTAGGAATTGAACTTTTCCTATTAGATGGACAATTTTTATCAATACATATACATACCTAATCCCGCAGTTTTCTTACAGGGCAGGCAAACAACTGTGCATATAGCTCCTAAAACAACAACTCTATACTTAATCCATCCTGACTAACTTTATCCACACGTCCCTAATCTTGCATACTCCCTTCACTTCAACAACACCCATACACCAAGTCATACATGCTCTTTTATTCTGACAACTTTTAATGTTTAGAGACCCTGATTTGTGGTAAATAAAGTAAACTTGGATATTAATATAAAACGTAGAAAAAAAAAATTCTTGGGCAGAGGGGAGTAAGGGGGTAAAAATTATAACAAATAATTTTTTTTATATATACGAGGGGGGAGAGAAGAAACTGGACTTTTACTCTAAAAAATGTATTTATTAAGTTTTTACAAAATTCTTTCAGTTTCCTTCAAAGTACTCTCCATTAGATGTGATGCACTTGTCCAGTCTTTTTTCCCACTGTTTGAAGCACCTCTGGAACTCTTCAACTTTGATATCGTCCAGTGCCCTCTGCGAAGCTGTTTTTACAGCCTCCACATCATCAAAACACTTCTCTTTTAGATTTTTTTCATTCTCGAGTACAGGAAAAAGTCACACGAGGCTAGGTCTGGCGAATATGGAGGGTGGGGAATTATAGCCCACCCCTGAGAGCCTAAATAGCGGTTCACAGACAAGTCCGTGTGTGCGGGGACGTTGTCACGGTGAAGGAACCAGTCATCTGATCACCAAAGTTCCGGGCGTTTCCTTCACACATTATCCCTCAAATGTCTTAAAACTTCCAAATAAAAGTGCTGATTAACAATTTCACAAGGGAGGATAAATTCCCGGTGCACAATTAAATGAACATCTTAACATTCAACCTCCCTTGTCTTGCTTTTTTTGGTCGAGGGAAGTTGGGGGTCTTCCACTAGCTATACCCTTGCTTGGTTTAAGGGACATATCCGTAAAACCAATTCTTATCACCCGTAATGACCTTGGTCAAAAAGTTTGGGTCACTTTCAATCTGATTTTTCAAGTCCTGGCTCAAATTTAGAGGAATGGTTTTTTGATTCTGTGTGAGCAGATGAGGAACAAACTTGGCGGCAACACGTCTCATTTGCAAATCCTCAGTCAAAATCCACTCGCACGAGCTCCAACTCACTCCTGTCTGTTCTGAAATTTCGTTGATCGTGAAACGACAATCCTCGTTGATTTTTTGAATGTTTTCCTCGTTTCGAGATGATGAAGGGCGCCAGAACGAGCATGATCTTCAACATTCATCTAATCACGTTTAAAGCGCCCAAACCACTCGAAAACTTGTGTGCAGTTCATAGCATCTTTCTTGAAAGCCTGTTGAAGCATTTGGTAAGCTTCGGTTGCCAATTTTTCAAGCAGGAAGCAAAATTTCAAACACACTCTTTGTTCCTTTAAATTTGCCATAGCAATTTTGCAGGCTGCAAACAAAAACAGTTGAGAAAAACAACACTACAATCAAACATAACCTTCTATGCAGACGTCACTTGGGCAACTGATTTGGGAAGGTTTCTAGTAGACCCACCTAGCGGGAGAACTCTCTACTACGCCTAGGAACGGCAACGCGGTTTCAATCCGGTTTCTTTTGGGTCCCAATTTAAGCTTATAAATACGTGTTTTTAAGCCATTATTTTCTTTTAAAAAGAGAAGATTTTTTTTAATCCATCATAATGTGATTGTATTTGAATGAATTTTATGTTTGCCTTATATATTATTATTATTATTATTAGCACCGCGTCTTACTACCCATTCGGGTTATACGCACTTTGCCTTAATAAAGGTATCGGAACGCCGTTCTGTCACGTTCTGTCAAAAGTTAAGCACTATATATACATATAAAAAAAAATGAATAGAAAAATTACAGCTAAAAGGTTTCATGTTTTTGACTATTCATGGCCTGCTATAAACACACATATTTAAATAATATTAATTTGAAAAAAAGAAAAGTCATCTTTGGAATATTTAAGTTTTATTTCAAAAATACTTAATACTTTATGCAAATTTAATTTTCATTCACCTATTATTCTACTAAATAATTTAATAATAATAATAATAATAATGTTATTTGATAGGGACATAAGATGAAAGACCAAAGACATGAAGATAAAAAGATCTCAATCTAGCTTAACTATGGTGTTAACTAACTACTTCTTTAAATATTTTTATTTGGAGACAATAAGTCTCTGAAAATACCCAGTTCAAACACTTCTCTTACTAATCTTTAGTTTATGGATTTAAAAGAAAAACTTTTAAGTTAGCACTGTTGGTACCCTTTTTTTTCAGGCAATTTCAGGATAAATATAAACAAAAATGATGTGTTTAGTTTTAATACACATTTAAATCAACAAAACTGACCCTAATTTGTATTTAAAAGGCAAGATGGTCAAATTTCACGAAAAGATTTTATTTTGATTTATTTTGCGAATGTATTATTTTTTCAAAAATGCTACAATGGCATTTAAATATGTTTTGATAGTAATTTTAATGTACTTGGTAAAAGTTCGTAAAAACATATCTCGCAACATTTTGAAGATTAAACTAATGTTTCTCTTTTTCCCACATTTGTCTACAACATTTAGTCAAGTCTTACATGACCTACCCTTTCCTTTTGATAAATACACACTACAATTATATATTTGCTTTGTCACTCAATCCACACTTATTCTCCCAACATGCCCAAATCAATGAAAGACGCTTCTTTCTTAAGTTCAGGATGAAATATGTTTATCAATCATCATGTTTGCAATATAAACATTTTGTAAATAAAATTTAGTAGCTAAAATTATACAGCTAGGCAAAATAAATATATATATTTTTTCAACATTGTTAATTTTTTTTAAATATTTGTACTTCAATTTAGCTTAGGGAATATTTCATATTATCAGACTTGACTTCATTGAAGTGAAAAAATTAGCTTTCCCACACCCATACTTTTTTGTTTGTTTTTTATAGTTTACTACCTGTTCAGGTTATATACTCATACCATGTTATATAAGGTTTATATTTTCATTATAAAATTAGGATTCTATAAAAATAGTGGATTTTACCCATATCTACTAAAAACTCCACACACATAACACGAGTTCCTCCTCTCTCAAAAAACCTGAAAACAAATGTACCTCAAACATAGCTGCGAGAACAAGCAGCACATGATTCCATGCTACATTAAACTGGTATTTCAGTCCATTTTCCACTGTGTTAAACATCTTGGCTAGTAGCTGCTCATTTCTGGGGAAAAGTTCTGGTGAGCAGGCGAGAGGAAGACAGTCTAATATCACAGCCTTGAGAGTGAGAGTAGTTCCATTCCTGATCTCGGGCTTCTCCGACATCCACAGTTGAGTCAGTGAAGAGAACAGTCGAGGCACGTGGAACAGCAGAGAGGCAAGTCAATCCTGCAATGACAAATACAAATTGAAAATTATATAAATGAGTATGTGTATTTATTTGCGTGGAAAATTGTAAACACAGAAATAAAGTGAATCAAGCATGTTATAGTTATAAGTCACGATTCCTGTTTTTTTTTTTTTTTTTTTTTTTTCAAATCTTATTTTTGAATTTTGACCTAATATTTTATTTTTTGAATTATATTACCTCAACATCACAAGTGTTGACCTCAGTGGTCTTGGGGTAAAGTGCGCGTCCAAAGACTATATTATGTCCATGGTTCAAATCCAGCCAGGGTAGACAGATTTTTCTCGAGCGATAAAAATCTGTAGCACAACTTTCTTTGGAGGGGAAATAAAGCCGTTGGTCTCATGTCGATTGTGGAATGTAGGTGAATCCGGGACAATGAGTGAAAATAACTTTCCCACCAAAATTGGTAGGCCCTTTCGCTCTCGCTTATAGAAATTCTCATGTGCTGATATAACTAGTTGGTTCAGAAAGTGCAAATAAATAAAAAAAAAATCTTATTTTTAATGGCCTAATTTGCTTAAGATAAAAACCAAGAGGGTTTGATACTATATGGTAAGAGAAAAATATTCAAACAAATCAGCCCTGATTGCGTGTAAGACCACCAGAGCACAATGGTCATGTTGAGTACATTTATAATATTTAATTCCTTCAAATACCAGTTAAAATTGAGAATATAAAAGAATAAAGCCTGACATTCTTAGTAACTGTATTGACCTGAAAATAAGCTGCACCTTATACATTCAATCATTTTGAAAGGGAATAAAATATTTATCTATGAAAATTAATCTACTTTGAAAGTAACCAAATACACCTTATTTCCTTAAGCTTTGCTAATGTCCACAGTATTTAAATGTCTTATTAAGATTTTATTTGTTCTAACTATGTCTTAGTTATAGCAGAAATCTGATTTTTTTTAAAACATGATCTAAAGTGTGTTATTTATTAACACAGCCACCTCATTATGACCTCAAAAATGAGGTAAGTGGGTATAGAAAGGTTAACCCTTTTCTTCAGTTAGATATACCTTTTTGTACTCTTTTTTTCAGATTATATAACTTGTAAAATAACTAGTTGAATTAAGTCATATTTTCATAGCAAAATAAAATTTAACAATCAAAGGATTTATATAATTATATTTTTAAAAGCGAAGTATCATAATAAAATATCTATAATGTTCTAAATTAGTATACAAATACATTATATTCTTGTTACAATAGAATAAGAGTAACTAACAACAGCAAACTGAAATATCTGAAAATGTGTGAAAAATAGTAGTAGCAGCCATAAAAGCTTTGTCTATTTTATTCCGTCAATAATTTTAAATCCAAGCTGATAAAAGCACTATCAGAATCTTTTAAGATGATTGTAAATTATTTTATTATAACTACACGCAGTCCTCAAAAGCACAACATTTGCTATGTATAGGCTAAGAGTGTAATTATAAGCCTCACTAAGGTTTTATAAAGGCTGCTTCTGCTGAAAAAAAAAAACTATTTTTGGGTCAGTACTATATAATATATTACATTTTTTTTACAGAATTCCAGAAAAGGATTACTAAATCAAACTCAAAATGCTGACACATATTTAGCAATACTTCTTCAATATTTTGACACAACGTAGCATCTTCCTTAGAAAGTAGGCCTGATGCACTGATATAGTGAAGATGAGTTTTATAATTGTGATTAATTCATATTTTAACATAACACAATACATTGTGTTGTACTACATCATTAATTCATTTTATTTTTATTATTAGCACCGTCTTACTACCTTCGGTTATACCACTACCAATGTAATGTGGGATTGTGAGATGAATGAAGGACCTACTTTAACGTGGAATCGAACCAGGTGTACCTGCATCACTAAATTAATTACCAGAAATTATACATTGCGTCAAGTGTTTGTAACTGCAAAATAAAAAATAATGCTTTTAACAGGTGTGTTTCAAATTAACAGCTAGCATGCATTTTAATAATAGTGTTTTCCAACTTGTGTTTTGCCCAGATTTAATTTTCATTGTTAAAAATTGTCTAAAGATAACCATATTAAAGTGATTTTTATCAATTTCCAAATAAGAGCTAAATAAGAATAAGCACAATAGCTGTTTAAGATTAGATCAAAAATCAGAAACTAATGTTGAATTTTAACAATTGTTACTTTTTTATCATTAAAATTAAAAAATAGGTTCAATCTGTGGTTTGTCCTTTTTAGTGTTTGATTTAATTATCAGGTTTTATCAAATTGGACAGTAAGATGCTTCCAAGAGTTTTAATAATAATTAAAATATATATTTATTATTTCAAGTTAAGAAACAAATTAGTTGAATTTTTATATTTTATTTGAGATCACAAGAGAAACCAATTCAAATAAAAGAATAAACATATGAGATGATTTATTCCCACCTTCTGAGGTTGATATGAGCCTCTTGCATGACAGACAGCCACGCTAAGGTTGGCTGAGTGTCGTTAGTTGGGGGCTGGTAGTCATACAGAGCAGCAATCAACTGGCCATTCAGCGTCGGAGTCATAGAGAGAGCAGGAGGTTTGGAAGCAAAGAGCGAATGAAGAGCCTGCAGGCTACATGATGTCACCAACAGGTTGCCTAGTGTCATCATCTTCAAGATGCACTCACATGTCGCCTATCAATAAAGAAAGAACTGTCATAGCTTGCAAAGACCTGCATTGGTTAGTACACAAACTAAACATCCAGATCACCTTGTCTGGTTTTACTGTAGCAAGGAGGTTGATGATCGAATCTCAGCTGGGTGTATTGATGGTGGTTTTCCCTAAATGGTTTCTTCACTTCCCAACAAGCACACTTATTCTAAATTATGCCCACCTCAACCCTATATTATTAGTTTAGTTAAATTCATATTTTAATAATTTCCTGAATAATGGTTGAGATGTGTCTCTTTATATGAATAAGTAATAATTCTGAAAAATTAAAACAATGTGTAACTGTGGAAGAGTGAAGAAGTTGGATGTGCGAAAAGTGTAAGAAGAAATGAAAAAATAAGCGTGTTTGTTCCTATTAAGGCCTGAGCTAATTATCCTTTCAGGTTGGCTTTCTCCAATCAAACTATTATGAAACATAGCATACTTCTGAATACTGGTTAGTCACAAAAGGCAGAGTGTTTCAAGTTCAATGTAATTTTGGATTGTGATGATTTTTCAATGTAGGAGAATCTAGACGATTAAAGACAAATGAACTTCCTATTATTTTTTACAACCTGACAAGGATAACATTAGTCTGAAAAAAGTTTTGCAACTGGATCTGACTTTCTGAACACCATGAATCTTCAAGCTTATCTAATATGATCGATGATTTGAGTTCTTTTTCCACTCAAACTTTTTTAGTCAAAATCATTATTGAAGGATGTTAAGTGTTTAAAATCTCTTTTAGAAATTAGTTCCTCAAAATGTCAACTTTCCCAAAAATGGTCAAATGCAAAAATTGTATTGATTTTTTTTTAAAATTTACTTGCAGTTACAAATTTAATCCATTCAACTACGTATCAGGAAAGAATGTCAAATCTATCAGTAATTTTGGATCCTTCAGTTCTGAACCCCTAATTTCGAAATTTGCAAAAATATTGCTTGCGAACTAACTCGCAAATCGCAGGCTGTACTGAAACAGAGCTAATTTTGAAAGGTTTCTATTGTGTGCGAGTCGGTGTAGTGTAGTTTCGCTTGCAGCTGAGTTTTCAATCCAACAACACTGTAAAAACCATGACGTGCCAAAGGATTGAGGCGATGAGATACCACAACACACCATTGTACAAGATAGTAACTGAAAGTAAACACTATTATTTTATTGAGTGCATCATATACAACGATTTGTTTAGTTTTATTAGGAAACCATCTTCCAGTTGTATACATCTAGGCTTGCTGTCTCAAAATTTTCTCAAAGTTATATCACTAGAAGTAAAACTGTTGATTCAAGCAACATCCACTTTAGCACATTTGGTAGCATGCTTGACCCAAATTCAGGTTTTCACGAGTTTAATCCCACCACTGTTACAATATTTTAATTTTTTCACGAATTTAAATCACGTTTTAGTAATTAGAATTCAGTAATATATTTTATTTTTGTAACTATTTTTAAAACATAAATACGCCCTAAAAATTTGTACTTTGCGAATAATAATTAGCTTGCTTAGCCTTATTTTAAAATGGGTACAATTTTATGTAATAAAATCCATTATTTAATTTTTAAATAATCACCTACAAACAAAATTTCAAAATTAATGCAGACCTAGCGTTTTTAATTTACTACCTTTTTAAATTATTTTTAAGGACTAATATGTTAGTCTAAGTTTGGCTAAATACCTTGTATACTTCTATAAAATAAATTTAAAGCATATTAAATGTTTACTAATATGATCATTTGAAATTAAAGTTTAAAGTCTGATAAATATAAAAACATATTTTTGGAGATACCAGGATTTAAACACGCAAATTTTAGATCATGAGATGGTTACGTTACAGACTCAACCAAATTGACGGTTAAGAAAATTTGAAAAAATTAGAATATATAATTATGATTCACCCAAACAAATATTTTTATCGAAGAATTAGCATAAAATGTACAAAGCAATCATATATTTTCTTCTGTAAACCTATTTTATACACTGGTAGGCTTATTTCAACAAAATCACTCTCAGAAAGCTACAACCGAAGAGAGGGATGGCATCTATTTTGTTATTTTATTGCCTATTCGACAGACAAGGCCTGTCTCGCACGGTGTGAGGCTGGCGAGTAGAATCCACTCGCTAATCGATTGTGTGACGTCAGTTTTCACAGTGCAGAAGTTTCAAAATTAGGGGTTAGAGAGATTGTGTGCGAGATGAGAAAAATATGCTAGCGAATCACTACTTGCAAATTTCAAAATTAAAGGCCCTAGGTGGTAGATCGTATCCATTTATTTTGGAAAATATTTCATTTGAGAAAGAAGCTCTTTGAATTGCTGAAGGAATTTGCCTTTATCCATCCAAAGAATAACCAAGAAAAGAAGTTGTTTTCCAAACTGACAGTACGGTTATACTGTAAACTCTCTGAACAATCTCAATTTTTAATGTTCAGTTGCTGTACACAATTCTTAAAACAACCTTTATGGCACTCTCCATGGTTAAAAAATTTCCACAAAGGGAATGAATTTAGGAGCACCATGTATGGTAATGCTGGTTAATTTGTGAACAGTAAAAATTAACTCAAGTATGTATTCTTGAATGTAACAAAAATACAATATGTACCTGTAGTTGTTTTGGTTATTAGTATGGTTTTCAAAAATGTCTCTTTACTTGAAAAATTGTTGATGATCATTATCACCCAAAAAATGCTTGGTTTAACTTTGCTAATAATATCAACCATCCATCTATCTGTAAAATGACAAGAAAGATGAAAATTCTACATTTGCCTTAAGTTGTTTGATAAAATCTGTAGCCATGATCTCAAATAAACATGTCACCATGCACACTTTTAGTTAGACAGAACCCATAAGTCAATATATTTTATTTTGAACTGAGCAAATAGTTCTACAGCAGCTTCAGTAAAGGCCTCTTTCACAAACTCACCATCAGTGAAAGAATTTATTCTTCTTTGCCATCACATGCAAAACTTTTAAAGAAGTTATTGGTACAGTAGCAGAAGACACCTCCAATAAAAGCAAAAGACTAACTATGAAAAGGGGCATGTTCACAATGCCAAGTTTTTTTAAACAAAGTTAAGCTTCAAAAAATAGCTCATTTCTGGTGTCGATGTCAGAGACTTGTACTTGGGTATCTATGACTTATATTTCTCTTTATCTCTCTTGGATTGCTTATTAGACACAGGGCCACAAAGACGGGAACACACTAACATTACCAATTATGAACAATCAAAGATATTTTGATCACTCTTAAAAATTATGTGAACAAATTTTGATAAATATATATATGAACCAAAGATTAACTTATAATCATGATCTAGTTTTCTCACCTGATCAACTAAAAATTGCCGTGCGAGCAACTCGTTGCCGACCCCTGATGTAAAGTGTAAATCATGGTTTTTGTTCATTGTAAAAACCATCTTGTGTTTGATCTTTTAATTGTTCCTAGCCCTCTTTCCTATACCTTATTTTATGTATAAGGAAAAAAAACCTGTTGGTATTGGATTTATAAGGAACAGAGCAAAGTATGAATGTTGATATCTCTGTGACTAGTGCTTTACTTATGGAGACTACAACAGGTTTTGATTCATTTTACCACCCTAAGTTGGTATTAACATGGTAAGTATGTGTAAAGAGAGTGTATAACCCGAACGGGTAGTAAGACGCGGTGCTAAGTAAATGTGTAAGGAGATAAAATGGAAACTAAATCCTACTTTAGCTGCATACTCAAGGATGGCATGAAATGAAACACACACACATATAAATATATATAAACTATTTATCTTCTCCCTTCTTCACCTACCTTGAGCTGAGACTTTGGGAAGGTTGACAATACATCTTGCAAAAATGCGAGTGCGTGCAAGGTAGTGGTGGAGCCGCCCAGACTCCCTCCACTCTCCACTTGTTGAATACAAAACTTGGCCGTGTGGATTGCGGCAGGGTGATGGGGTGGAGGGAATGACACTAGCATGATGGTGCTACCTTTAAGGATGGAGCCCACAGCGTGTTGAGCAGCTTTACGCACCTAAGAAGAACCAAATTAAAATTAGTAAGAATTAATTGGAAATATGTGGGTGGCAATGGAATATGTGAATAAAACCTATAAGAGCTAAAAGAAATATTGATATAGCTCTGTAGACTCGTAAAGACTAATGATGGGTTGCTTGTGAGTAAAAGTTGTTAGCTAGCGTGTCTTGGTTCATGAGCATTAACACTACATCATGGCTATGGACCATTAACCAATAAAGTTTTTACTAGCACCTCCCTTATCGCCTTTGATAGCTATTACCAATAAACATAATTGTTGAATATATGACTTGTGTAGTCTGGTTACTGTGTTTATCTTGAGAGCTCTAGGATAACCATATAATACATACCTATGTCAAGTCCTTCTCTCTTGGTCTTATACATAATGTCAGTTTGATCCCAACATACTCTATTCTGTGCCAATTAATAAAGTTACTTTGTATAGTTAAATGTTAATACATACAGCTTATTATTCTAAGCCTTAACTGGGTATGGCCCAGCAATGCCGTGCGGTGTAAGTGAACAAAGGACAATGTTAAAAAGAGTTGCATGTTATGAATGCACACTAAAACGCTGACACACAAGAGGTGCCAGTTCTAGTGTTGTTTCTTTATTGTTTCTTTGTGAGTGCTTGAAGAATTTCACAGTGATGAATTTGTTTTTGTGAAAAGAGCATCAAGGTCGATTATAAAGTTATATAAAAACAACAATTTTCACATTCAGAAGTTTGATGGTTATAATTTCCAACTTTGGAAAAAATATCGTGCAAAGAAAAATTATGAATACCATCAATGGCAATAAGGGGAAAAAAAAACTGAAGTTGAGGAGCTTAAAGCATGGAACGATGGGAACTAAAGAGGATTGTTGATAACTTTATTGGAACGTTATTATAAAAAGATACAAACACTCATCACATGCAAGACAGCAGAGCAGGCCAGATGCGGAATTGCCTCAAGAACATTTATGAACGCAGTTCTGCAAATGAATCTAGTTTCTAGGACGAATCCAAATGACAATATTGCTCAGCATAAAAGTATAATCAAGTGAATGGCTCTGTTGTTGGTGGCCATTGGAGAAGCTTTTTCTGATGTGAACCAAATCGCAAAAACCCCGAGTGTGTGTAGAACCGCTTAAGCGTGTTCATAGGTATGTGGGCATTCTTTGTCAGCAGACTTCCCAGGTACTTGAACTACTTTATGTTTTCCAAGTGCAGTGAATTTATATAGATAATTAATTAGGTTCAAAATATTTGTTTTCAGGTATTTTGTATTTATGACAATGTTAACTAAGCCCATCATCTAGCTAATCAGAAGCGCACACATCAAGACCATTCCTAACAGACCTTCATCTTCAACCTTTAGACAACCTCGAAAGGTAGGTTTATAAAAATAAGTTACCTTTATATCATATATTAGAATTCATTCAGTTTTAAAACCTAAAACTGGTCCTCTGGAAGTTAATACTCTTAATCTAATTGTCTCTTTGGTTAGTAAGATTAAGATCATACAACATATATTACACCAAAACAATTAAAAATTAGAATATTTAAATTGTGATAGCTAAAACACAACTAAAACAATGACAATATTAACCACTAGTATGGAATGTGTGCCAGGAACTATTAGAAAGTGAAGATGTTGTAGATAAGTCACACATCACTAATTCAGCAGTATGAGGGTAAGGCGTGAATTGCTTGTGCACTCTTTCAGGAGCAAGCCAAAGTGTGAATGATATGACTCATATGAACAACTCATTTGAATGGGTAAATCTGTGTGAGCTAGATCGCTCCAATGAGCCGTTTAGACCTACAAGTATAGACTAAGTGACAATATGCTCGTCTCTTGACGGAGAGAGCTGATGTCCGTACCCCAGTCAAGTATATTGATTCCTTTTACACTTATATATAGTTTTATCCCCTATCCTGTTGAATGCTGTTCAATCACTCCCTAATGCCTCTCAAGTGTCCTCAGATTAAATTGGAGAAAGTTTTAACAAGAGATGGTTTGAATACATTATTCCTTGAATTTGAATCTTAGAAACCATGGTATCTTTCTACAACACTATGATTTTTTTTTCACCTCGGAAAATGATTACATTCACATTATAAAAACTGGGTGTTAAGTTTGTATAGTAAATATATCAAAAAACCACAAGTAGGCAGTGTATTGCTAAAAAAATCCAGTTTAAAATTTGAAAAAATGTATTAAAATTTTTTTTTTCACAAATCCAAAATTTGATTTCATTAAACTCTCACGTCTTGACTTTCTCTTGTATTCCAAGGACCAAACCCAAGTTTTAGTGAGCAATATTTTTAGTAGTATTACAAGTAGATATGGGAATCCTCAAATCCTTAGGTATATACCTCTCACACGGCTTCTTTGGTGCTGACTGACAGCTCTGAAAAGTTACTAGACCAAATTATGTATCCCTACGCCGAACCATATGATCTGCAAAAACATGTGTTTATCAGCGGTCACTTCTGACAGTCAAATTTTAGGTCTATACAAGAAACCTATATGACTGTTTTATTTATTTTCTATATATTGTTGACCTTGATATGTAGATGGCCTAGTATTTATTATTAATTTTTTCAAGAATATATATATTTTTAAATAGCATTTAATCCCATATCAGTTTTTATTGTGATAAATAAATAAGTTTTATTTTAAAAAAATCAAATTTTCTTATAGATTCAAAAATGAGGTGGCCCAATGGCTAGATAATTTTATAATAAAGGAAATTGATAAAACTAAAGAAAAAGGAAAAATAAACTACTAAGAATAAATTTGATGAAGAAAGCCCACCTAGGGAAAGAGGAAAGATGTGGGAAGAATCCAATGCACAAAGGTGACATCTTCTTCCTTTCTTCTGTCTTCTATATTAGAAGTAGTCATACACACATTTTGACACAAATATAATAATATTTCGGCATTGTTGCCTTTATCAAACACAAAGAAGAAGAGAGTACAAATAACACAAACAATGGATTACTCCATTTTGAATTTTGAATTTCTTATAGAAAATTATAAAAAAAATCCAATTTTTTTTTTGTTAATACAATATATATAATGTGATAAATGTGAAAAATCTGAATATCTATTACTACACATAGAAAAAAAAACCAGTCAAACATTTTTAAAAGTATTACAACATGTTGGTGACCTGGTGTTCTAGGGGTAAGGTATCAGACTTCTGTACTGGAGTCCGGAGTTCATTCCTCGGTCGCAGTACAAATTTATTTGATTGCCAAACCCTTTCTTGACCTCTGACAAGATGTGTATTAATCAAAACTTGTGAATTGGTGGAATACCAGGCCTCCACCGTGATTCGGATCCCATGTTAAACTGTAAGTCCTCCATTTCATTTCACAATCACCCTTCCTTTACACATTAGCATAAGTGCGTAGAGCCCGAAAGGGTAGTAAGACGCAGTGCTGTGGCTGCTAATAACAATAATAGTAATAATAATAATAATAATAATAATAATAATAATAATAATAATAATAATAATAATAATAATAATAATGGTAATAATGATGATGATAAAGATAATAATAGATATCTGAAAACATTCTAAAGTAGCATAAAGTAAGGAGTGGTAATAAAGTTAAAACTTGGTATATGGATTAATTGACTTTTAATATTCAAAAGATTGATTTTATTTTGCTTTTAATGAGCTACAAAATGTCATATATAAAAATTTTCAGTAAATTTATATAACGTCAATAGAATAAAAATATGGGTTTACGATAAGTCTAAAATTCACATAAAACATATCAAATTTAGTAATAAAACTTTGATACAACAAATTAGTGAAAAAAAACAAAGCTTAAAGATCTACAGTGTTGTAATTGTGCTATAAAAGTGAATTTGTGGGTTAGCATCTCCCAAAGAAGTGGTTAATAAAGTTAAGAAAATGTTCTTCTTACAACGTTTTTGAAGAATTTAATAATTATGTTATTTATAAAATCTAATCCTTATCTTGGTTCAGTCAAAAGTTTTCCAACGGGGTTCGCAAGAACTTCGTCTACATCATCATATTCGTCATCGTCATCGTCCTCTTCATTGTCATCAGCCAGGTTAATGATGATAGGTGGGTGGGTCTCACTTGCATCCATTTTCATCTCCTTGTCCCAATCTTCCTTGATAAGTCTCTCGCAATGGTCGACATTCTTACTCCAACTGAAACATTAGAATGTACAGCCATAGTAAATATTCTATACACAACTCCACTCATACCTTTTTTTTTTGCATGGATAACATTAGATATGTATAAGTCTGTAACTAAGCATCATCTATGTAATTATAGTGAGCTAGGTAGAATAATAAAAATTGCATTCTTTTATAAAACTATACCTCTCAGAGGTAACTTGAGCAAGGGCTTCCTCCCAGATTTTTCTAACGGTTAAGTAATTTTGTAGCGTACCCTTGAATAAGGAACGGATTAGAAAGTAGCCTGCCAACAACAAGGGAGGGAGTGCCAAAAATTGTACAAATAAGGGATTTTTTTTAAATAAAACATCGAGCAATGAATAGTTTAACATTGTCATTCCACTCACAAGGATATGTAAAATTATATCTTAATGACCTAATGATAATTTGAATTATTATTTTTATTTACACATTATAAAAAAGAGGGACAAAAATTGACGAACATGTGTTTTACCTTTGCTCCATCATATTGTTTGTTTGATTCATTTACTTATGCATGAAAAGTCAACTTTATTTATATGTAGGTTGTAAAGCAATTTACTATCTTTTTTTTAGTATTAATTATCAAAACCTAACATTCCAAGAACAAACAGGTGACAAAAATACAAGTTGATCTATACATTTGCATTAACCTTCGTGATACATTCTGTAGATGACCTGACAAACAGAATTTCTTGTAAAATCATTAAGAGTTTCTACAGATACTCCAGGTCTCGGTTGTTTCTTTCTGATCTTGCCAGGAGTTTCAACATTATCTATTTTCTTGTTATAATAACTGAATAAAAAAAAGAGATCATTTTGTTGGCCTATATTGATAAGGTGACACAAAGTATTGTTTATTTAAAACTTTTATCTTTGTAACATCACTATTTCAAAATATATTAGTTATAATTATTCACCCAAGTTGATGGCGAATCAAATAACAGCCTATTAAATAGATATTTATCAGGTTTGGAAATTGCAAATAACTATGAAATTCTATCTAATCAAGATGCCTTAAAAAGAGCGAGGCGAGCAAAAAACCCCCTCTTTTTAATAATTGATGCGCCTACATTTTTTAATAATTTAAATAAATCTGAGAGAGTATGAACATTTGTTTATGGAGAAAAAAATATTTATAAGTGATAGTTTGTGTACAGTATCCTTATAATTTTCACTACACAGAAAGCATGAACGAACTTCAACCAAGGATGAGAGGAACTACAAGCCTTAAAACAAGTGACTCCATAGATATGTAGCTTGTAATTATGTAAATAAAACTTTTTATTATCCTCACCATCTCACAGTGTCAACACTTGAGTTTCAAGTAGCTTGCTGTTTTTTCTGCCACGTTGAATGAATCAAAGTCGTCCATTAACTCTTATCTAATTACTGCTGCAACGTTGATGATATCCTCTTGTCTCTGATGTGTGCATGTCTCTCTCTTCTTCCTGGAACAGCTTTGCCCCTCCTCCATAGGTGATCCCTGGGTTTGGACAAACTCATACTCTGAAAAAAAACCATATTAATAAATTAACCTAAGTTTTACACAATCTCAGGCTTATGCTCACCTTTACAATCTGTTAAATAATATTGTTTTAATATGTAGGCCTTTTATAATGACTTTAAATAATTTAATAAACAAAAATCAATATTCTAGAAAATATGTTTAGGCCTATAAAATAAATGACAATGACAAATCAAAAGCTATCCTAACTAACAAACATCTAATTCAGATTCACTCCTCTTAAAAAGTTGTAACAAAGTCAATATTCTAGAAAATATGTTTAGGCCTATAAAATAAATGACAATGACAAATCAAAAGCTATCCTAATTGACAAACATCTAATTCAGATTCACTCCTCTTAAAACAGTTGTAACAAAGTCAATATCAATAAATAATTTTAGAAAAATATGTTTAGGCCATAAAATAAATGTCAATTACAAATCAAAAGCTATCCTAATAAACAAAAATCTATTTTAGATTCACTCCTCTTAAACAGTTGTAACAAAGTCTCTAATAAAAATACTATAACTTATAACTTGAAGTCTTACCTGGTATTTATTTAATCAGCACTGGAGAAAGACTCGCAAGTATTTTTATTTCACTTCACAGGTTTTTTTGGAATATAAAATTTTTAAAACTCGATGTTTAGCCTAGAGGGCAACACAACACAATCTTGGGTTTAAAGATTTATTTTATAGTCTTGGTAGACTTAAATTTTCGAGTATTTACTGAGAAACACTGCTATTTTATTTTATCACACGCTTTAATGTTATATTAGATAATTATTCAAAGATCATCAAAAAACAGTTTATTTTCCGGGATAACACGCTCGCACACCGAAATAATATTCCAAAAGAAGACACAGATTACTAACTAGCCGAATTAATATACAAAAAAGACACTGTACTATTCAAAAATATAACACAATTATTAACGGGTAGCATAGACACGCCTAAATACAAATAATAGCACTCAACTATAAAATATTTTGTTCTTCAACTTGTTGATTCAGCACGTGGTTTTATTAAATTTAATTTAAACGATAATTCAATGTTATACTGTATTTTAAAATTGTTAGATTTTGGTTAGAGAATAACCGTTTTGTTAGTTGATTAATAATGAAGTTTTCTTTTGCTATTTAATTCAAATTAATTATTAAAAGCAAGAGAACGTTAAAAGTGCCTTATTGCTGAAAACAAATATGGCCACTGTGTAAAATATGCTGGTTGATGACGTAGAAAAAAGAGAACCGTTGAGAGTTATGAGGTAATAGTGTTAATTCACATGTTTACAAACAGCAAAATTTATATTATTTCACAAACATTTTGAATGTTTTTTCCTCTTTACTTATCACAAACCATTTATTTATGTTAGATATGCGAAGGCACCTATAAAAATATTAATAACTGAATATGATACCATTAAATGTAAAATTTCAGGCTCTATTTAACCTGTTATTACCACAAGAGTTAAAAGAAAAACTAAAATGAAATTACTAGACTTTTTTTTCTTAAATTTGATTATGGAAAGTAAAATTATACTGTAATCTTTGGAGAAGTATTGTTAATGGTGATTTATAATATTTTTAGATAATAGTAATAGTAGTAATTAGTAAATAATAATTAATTTCCAAATATGGTGACAAAAGTTAATTTTAGACAATGTTGGCGTTACTGATACCATCTATTTGCTAGCTGATCATCGAAAACCATAGAAGTGGTAAGTCGCCTATAGATAGTTGAGGAATTGAGAGTAAAGGGAACTTAAAAAAATTGGTTTTTTTTTCCTCCAAAATTTAAAGTTTGAATTTGTTTTAGAGCTCTAATACTGCTTAATGGCGATTCAGCACTAAAAAAATTATAGGAAAAACCTTACAACTCAAGACTATTAATTTAATACTTAATTGAATGTATAAATATTATATGAGTGGATTTTGGCAAAATTATGAACATTAGTTAATATTTTTATTTTCAAATGACTATTCCTATTTCCTCTTGTGTTCATAATTTTTTCCAAAATTTTGATTAAAATTTGAAATTAGAAGATAAAGTAAAGATTTGGATTTGTAAAATATTGGATTCAACCCATATCTAAGACTACTCCACATTGAGGCTTTATGAAACTGATTACTTGGAAATAACCAGAATATAAAGTATCTTGGAAGAATGATTGAGGCAAAGGATGGGAGTGGAGAAGTTCTAATCTAATAAGAAGCATGTAGCAGGAGGAGATGTTCTATAGGTGCGTAAGAAACCTGTTATGGAAAAGATAAGTGCCCTTGAAGCATAAAGAAGTGCTATGTTGGGTGTTCTTCGTACCTCTAGTCAAATAGGAAGCAAACACATGGGCATTGAATATAAGAAAGGAAAGAGGATTAGGAATGAAGTTATCTAGACAGTAGGGGAGGCAGCGTGTACAGAGAGTATGTGACAGTGTAGAGAAAGCAAGGCTGAGATGGTATTACCACGTGATGAGGAGTGTTGTTATTAAAATGCTACCTAAAAAAAGTAAAATATATGTTTAAATACATTTTATCATCCAACATTTATGGTTGTAAAGAAGAATTCAGTTTTGTTTAAGATTAATCAATATAATCAATGATAGATTAATCAGTCAATTCATATTCATTGGCATATAATGAATCTGTACACTTTTACTAAAGTAATATAATTACAAACCAATAATAGAATCAAATTTAACCAAGACCTATTTCAGTGGTTGACTGGTCTAATGTGTCAATCTCACAATAAACTGGACTGCTGATGATAAGGAGATTGGGGTTTGAATTATGGTTGAGTGTTAGGTGAGGATATTATTTCCTATATGGTACTGGTATCCCACTCTTTCTTCAACAAATGCAGGTACATTTCATCTAAAATGTTCCCTTCTGCAGACTACTCCATTGGCATAGTTAATAAAAAAAATTACATGCTTTTACTTGGTCAACATAAAAATTAATGTTAACATCTCACCTGTTTTAAAGAAATGTAAAACTCAGAATAAACAAATAAGTAGTTTCACAGGTTGTTCTTTATGGTTGTGAAACTTGTTTTCTTACCTTACATGCCAATAATACATTTAGTGTGTTCAAAAACAAAGTAATCAAATCTCATAGGTTACGATGGGCAGGACTGACATCACGAATTGAGAAACTATAACCCCATTCAAGATATTGACTGGCAAACCCAAAGGGGAGATACCATTGAGAAGACGTAGATGCAGATGGGAGGATAGCATTAAATTGGAACTGAAAGAGATCAGGTTTAATTAGGTGGACTGGAAAGAGTTAGTTCAGGATCAGAATAGGTGGAGCATGCTTTTGTAAGTTCGGCAATGAGCTTTCAAGTTACTAGTGCCAAAGAGTAAGTATAACCCAAACAAGTGTGCTATGGGGAAAATATATTAAAAATAACTTAGGCCTGGTTAAAAATTACAACCTGGACATGGTAGTGAACCCAGGATATGGTCAAGGGCCACTTTTCACTAGCAGTATTGATTCTAATTGTGGTCCAAGCATTGATTCCAGTGTTCAGGTTGTCATTTTTTTTCTTATATTAAACTTCTACTAAAGATGAACTCGATTTAAGTTGAATTTGCTTACTTTGGGCTTTGAGTGTGTTGCAAAGGCCAGGACAGAATTAAACACCTGCAGAGTGGAAGAGTTGTTCCAAATAGCCAACTCTTGAGCTCGAAGCAAGACCGACAAGCATCCCAGCAACTGTAAAGTAATAGTCAATTTAATCCTATTATTAACATTACAAGAAAACATAGATAAATTAACAATATATATGCACCCTGCTGGACATTATGTTTATACTTAAAATGTGAGCAAAAAGTTCAAACATTTGTATATAAGAAAAGAATTGAAAAAAACAAAGTTTGTTTTTCCTTTTTCCCTTGCCCAACTACATTTTTATTTTAACAGCTTTGTGATAAGATAAATATCAATATAGTGTTACCCACTTTGGTGTCACATGGTCTAAGATGCTACTCGAATCGCAAAAGACTAGAATGCCGGAGACAGGGCTTGATCTTGGTCGGGTGCATTGAGGGTGGTTTAACCTAAATTATTTTTCACTCTCAGGTGACCTGGTGGTCTAGGGGTAAGGTGTCAGACTGCTGTGCTGGCAGCCGGGGTTCAATCCTCAGTCCCGGCACAGATGTATCTGATTTCCAAACCCTTCCTTCACCTCTGACAAGACATCTTGTGAATGTGGGAATGCCAGGTTGCCACCTTGGTTCGGATTCCACGTTAAACTGTAGGTCCTTCATTTCATCTCACAATCACCCTACCATTACACATTAGCGTAAGTGCGTATAACCCGAACGGGTAGTAAGACGCGGTGATAATAAAAATAATAAATAATAATAATAATAATAATAATAATTTTCACTCTCCCTCCAAGCAAATATGGACGCACTTTCTCTAAATTAAACCCTTACTTTGATTATATATATATATATAAAATGGTTGTACTACCGTTGAGGTTATTTGCCTATGTACTAATTACACTAATATGTTAGGGATTAGGAAGGTTTTAATAAAGAGGAAGTGCTCCTACATTTGTGTGGGGAAAAGTGAAAAACCAATTAAAGGAAATCACCCTCAGTGCATCTGACCGAGAACGAGCCTCGTCTCCAGCAGTCTAGTCTATTGTGAGAGTAACACCTTTTACCATGTGGCAAATGAAGCAGGTAACACTATATTAATATTTATCTTATCACAAGAGTTCAAATAAAAATTTAGTTGTGTGAGCAATTTTTTTTTTTCATTTTTTAGATACAAATGTTTGAATTTTGTGCTTATATTTTGAGTATAACCATAGCGTCAAGCAAGAATAAATAATAGCATATGGTAAAACAAAATATGAATGCACATTTAGTTTCAGGTAAACATTTCTGAATAATGAAAATTGGTATGTCTGAAAAAAAAAGATGGTTTAAAGCAGTGGTGTGCAACTCTTGAGTCACGACTCCATTTGGGGTCCTGAACAATCAAGGGGCCACCAAATTTCTTTTATGGATGACAAAGAGGATACACACAACTCTTGTTAAGTAAGATGCAGTTTTTGTAATCCTTTACGTAAATGGTGTGTGCAATAAAATAACTCTGACTATAGACACTTGAGAGCCTTAGAAACATTTATACGGAGCCAAAAATACATTATAAATGTAAAGTTTAAGAGGAGAAGGTCTCGTGTAAGTGGTAGGAAATTATTTTATTTGCGTGATGGCATGGGGTCTTCTAAATAAAATGATACCTAAGTGGAGTCTCACTTACATAAAACTTGTGCACAACTGGTCTAGAGTACCAATTGCCAAACTATGGTATGATATGCAGGCGATTTCTCAGTAGTACAAAAATAACAAGTATAATATTTTAAAATATATTTTTATGTGGAGATTTCTAAGCTCCAAAGTTAACAAATTAAAAATCCACAATTAATATTCATAAGTAAGGGGTATATAAAAGTGGTAAATTATACATGTATTTTGTAATATTTAATTAGGTATTAGATAGAATACAAAATAGATTAATATATAAGAAAATAAGTTAAGTAGGCCTGACTTACATATGTTTGTTTTCATTAAATATAATTATCTATGGACACATTTTCTATTTATAGTGCTAAAGCGTACAAGTCGATACAGTTTAAACATGCTACATAATATACCTCTACAGGAATCTGCCATTTTTACTTAGTAAACATTTTAAGGCTCCACACATAACATGAATATATTTTCCATTTTTAGGACATTTTTAGAAGAAAAACATCACACTATATACAGGCCAATATGGTAATCAATTTCAGGAAAAGATTCAATTTTGTTTTATTTCACAAATGTATAAAATATTCAAAAATGGTACAATCAACTTTAAAAATATTTTGATCTTAATTTAAACATGCTATGTTCATAAAAACACATCTCGTGAATATTTTGGTGTCCCTAGCCACCATGCATTAAAAAGTTACACAAATACCTCAAATGGATGCATGCCCAATTTTTTTAAATATATATAAAACATAAGTTCCTTCCTATTCTAGTACAGTAGGACCCCTCTCTTACGGCAGGTTAGGTTCCAAAAACCCGCTATAAAGTGGAAATCGCTGTAAAGCATGACATGGCCCTTTTTAACTTTCAAATGCATATAAAATCCTAATAACATATTTACACTATCATATCTATCATATCCTAAAGTGCACTATAGTTTATTCAGTCAAATAAAAATGATTAGAAACAATAAAAAAAAACATCGAATAGAAACTATTTAATGAACCTTCAATAGTTTTCACCAATCGAGAATCAATAGTTAAAATCATTCAACAGTGGTCATCACTAGGGCCTACTGTAAAGAGACTTAATTACCAACATAAAATGGCAGCTCAAGCTATTCACTGCACGTGTCATGCTGAAAAACACCGGAAGAAAGAAACAAGTGGTGAACATGTATATAAGTGAAACCCCCTGTATTAAAGGAACACCACAAAGTGAAACGCTGTTAAGCAGGGCAGGGCCCTATTGATATTAAAAACAGATTATTTAGAAACAATCTTTCCACATGTTTATCCAGTATGGCCATTTTTACAAAACGACCAATGCTAAATGTGACATATTTTGATGTTAAACAACTTTAATACCTAAGGGAACTAAAGGATTTAGAGACCTGGGGCAAGACTCATTTTTCTGCTATTAGTGTGGATTATATCTAAAGTAATTGTTAAGTTTTATTTAATGGAGCATGTTTAGGCTGAAATTTGGCCTCAAATGCAGCAAAAGTTTTGTTTAGAAATCAAGTTTTTTAAGGCTATTAAAACCTATGAAGGGGATAGCTCTATATCTTCTTCAAATTTTCATTGTTTTTTAACCTACCTCAAAAGTCTTTGTTTCTTTAAAAAAAAAAGGGGGGGGGGGGGGTGGGTAAATATGTTGGCAATCCCCTGAATAGAAAATGGACAAACATTATTTCTAAGAAAAATCATCTGGCGTCGCTGGTCAGAATTAAACACTTGCCTTCCAAGTCAGAGAAAAGAAAAATATAGTAGAAATAAGTGCATTTGAATTATTAGCTCTAATAATTCACATGCAAGTATGTGTTAAATATTATTACTATTATTACTAATACCAATATTATTATTTGAAACTTACTGATCTTAAAATGACGCTATTTTCACTTTCAGAAAATTTTCCTAAAAGATCGCAAAAGGTTTTAGATGTTTCTGGAAATTTAAGCTTCAGTACATTCTCAGGAACTTTTTTTAATCCCATTCCAAGCAAAGACATTACAGCAGTGATGGACTCTTCTGTTTCACATGCATCTAATGTTGTCATCTGTAAATAACAGAAACAAATTTAAAATGTACAAAAACTCAATGGTACTGAAGATTTGAAAGCACTAGGCTATGTAGTTTAAAATATTATGCTAAGACCAATGAAAGTCTCTTAAAGGATTTAAAGCATATTCTAACTGGGAACATCAAGTGGAGTTAGTTGTATTGTTATGTGTACACAGCGTCTTACTACTGTCTAGGCTAGCTGTGTATTTACACTGATGAGGTGGGTATGAGGAATGTAGAATCTTGGGGAAGTGGGAAAATATTTAGGGAAAATAACCCTAAATACACCCGGCCAAGATGTGAACCCTGACCTTGTCAACAACAACAATCAAGTCTATTGTGAGTGACAGTTTTTACCACATGACACAAGGATTGTATCTTTGTTTTTGTGAAAAATTTAAACTAATTTCTCTTGCTTTTCATATATGTTGATACATATTTAGGTGCTATTGTCTTAAGAGTGCAGTAATTAATTATGAATTATTATCCAAATATAAACCATCAATTTTATGATATTTTATTTTAGTTCTCCAGTAACTTATCTTACACTTACCAATGCAGCAAAGTATTCTGTTATAGATTCTTTCCCTCCATTTGCTTTGATCACCTCAGTTATAGCAGCAAGTACTGCCAACATTTCCTTATGAAGAGCAGAGTCCGAACGAAAACCTTTTAACAATCTACATACAAATGAAAATAAAAAATAAGTAGTTTGAACTATGATTGAAATAATTACCACTAAGACAATTAACAAAAAGATGAGGGATAGGGAAAAATTGAGTTTATGGATTTATTTTATGGATCAGGTGAGTTTAACTGCTAAGCAAGCAATCTATAAGATTTCACGACTTATAACAATGATCTTAATATACATCACATGACTTTTTAAATGTTTATTAGAACTAACTTCATAGCTTGAGTAAGTATTTTGGTTTGGTGGTGAGCGAGCAAGTAAATAATCATATCTATTTGTTCAAACACTCTATTCCCTCAGTCTCTGAATGTAACACTCTTTCAGCTTATTACACTCATCAAAGAAATTATGATAAAAGAATAAAGTCACAAATGAATTCTAAAGCATGAAAAGTTCTTAGTAACTTATAAGAATTGAGCTTCCATCTATTCAGTTCAATCTGTAGTTGATGAAGTTGTTGAGTGGTCTGTTTTTTCAGCCACTTAACAAGCCATGTTTGTGTAAGTTAAGATCTACAGATTATATTGGACTTCAAACAAATTACAACTTAAGGAACCCAACCAGCATTTAAAGATAAGCCCGTAGAGATGTTCAATAGTGGTAGGCTAGTGATTAAGACTGGAGATTTAAAATTCAAAATGCGACAAAATTAACATCATTAGATTACCATAATGTAGTCTACCTATTAAATGAGATATTGGAGCAGGATGTCCAATCACTTGCAAATGTCTGAAATGTCTTGAAAGTTCCACCAAATGTACCTTCATCATCAACCATACAATGGAGTCATCTTCCTTGATTCCTTGGAAGGCATCATGTTTTTTAATAGCTTCTTGCGTTAATCCTCCTTGGCCTAATAAATACAAAAATGTGTACTGGTAGTTAAAACATAAGGTTATAGCCTAGGGCCTATATAAAATTACATCATAATATGATTTGTTATAAAATTATTATAATTGGTTTTGAAGGGTGTCGACACAAAGGGATCAATGTTAGAAAAACTTACGCTTTAAAAATAAAAATGTATGTCATAGTACCGGTACATAGATTTTGTTTAGGGACATTTTATTTTTTACGTTACGAAGTACAGTTTTCAATAGGACATTTTTAGGAGACAATCAACACACTATATTAAGGCCAATATGGTAAGTAGGCTATATAAAGTAATACAAAAAATATAGGCCTAATAATTAATTATGAAAATGAAAGGCCCTTTATTAGTGCTTACATTTTTCTAACTTATTCAAAATTTCTGTAGGTAGGTATGTAAATATTTATCCAAACATTATTTATATAATAGTCAATCACTCTAAAAAGGTATTAAAACCTATTCTATAGTATTTTTCATAAACCACTTGACTGTCACACCAGTAAATAATTTGCTTATATTTATATGTGAGTAATGAATAATGATGAGATTTGTCCCACCTTGTTTAGTTTCTATTCTATACAGTAATAGCTCTGAAATTACAGAACTTTGAAAGAAAAGCAAGGCCACCTTGGAATAAATCAATTTATATGATTGTTAAATATGTGTTTGTACAAAAATCTACCTTGGATTGCCTTAAAGTAGTACACTACTTTAACAAAACTTATAGCTTGTTAAACAAATTGTCATAGCTTATTCTTAATTAAATAATACTTACCACACGGTTAAATCTTAGGCCCAGCTGTCCATGACAGCTCAATGTACAAACACCATATAAACAAATTACAAAGTGTGAGATGATGTAGGCTGTATCCAAAGAACCTCAATGATACTTCCGACCTTGCTCTTTTAACAGAGGACTGATTAGCTTATTTGAAAATAGTTTACACATATTTACAACCATTCTATTTTTATACAAAAAATCTTGCAAACTATGGCTGCAGCCTATCTGAATAGTCTATAGCCCCAAGGGCCTTTGTGGTGATCCTTGCGTCATCATCTTGATAAAATATATATTTGTCACACAGCTTTGATGGAAGAATGCATCAGATTGTTCAAACAAACTTGTGTGATTTATTTTTTAATGTAATACAAACTTGTGTGATTTATTTTTTAATGTAATATGGCATACAGCTTATGTTTATAGTACTACTCAAGCAGAGAAAAAAATCATTAGTTCATCTGCCTATGATATCACAAAAATCATACCAAGATAGCGTGAGGATGTGACGAAGACGAGTTATCAACCTTGAACTAAGGATATGGCAGTATATTGGGACCTTCAGTGATAAATTTAACTGCTCTTCACTAGGCCTAAATTTGCCCACATCCTTACCAATTCAAGTAACATGGGCGAAATCTGAGGACGAATAAGTATAAAATTCGGAGAATAACTGTAAATCCGGCAAATTTATTTTAGTCTGTCCATTCATTAGCTTATGTTTATATCAATATTAATGTTTCTTATCACTATGTTGGCCCTATAGCTGCTATAGTAATAATATGGATAACGTAACCCTAAAGTTACACTCACCCAAGTTTTCTTGAAAAAAACCGCGACTTTGCTATTTCTCTATATTTTTTGATTTCTGGATTACTACTGGAACTTTGACCTTTGGGCCATCTCTTTCCTTTTCCTTTGCTCTTGGTCGAAACTTTCCCATTATGTCTAAACTGAATTATATTTGAAATAGCTACTAAATGCGCTTTATTTCTTATCGAATATCCAGGTTATCTTGAATTTACAATTGTGTATACTGTATAAGCCTACATATCACATTGTTCGCACATGTAAAAACCAAACAAAATTAGATGTTCCTTATCTATGGAATTACCAGAGAAACTATTGATACTGTTTAAAGTTTAAACTCCTTAAAGTTAACTCTTTTGTATGATTATCTAAGGCCGTTGATTACGCAGATCAAATTAACACAATGTTATTTTATAAATACAACAATATTATGGATAATTACGACTACACACTTAAATACAAAAGAATAACTATGATATATGTTATAATAATTTTTATTGGTGTGTCTTACAAATGTATGCTTACGATGAAAAATATTAGGTAAATGTTGTTTTCAACAGCTACCGACTTTGTTGCTTCAACGCTAAAATGACTAGTCACTTGTCTCTCAGCTGACTAAATGTATTTACATATAAAATTAATCTGTGGAGAAAATGACTTGGTAAGAGCTAAAAATAGGCTTATATATAATTGTTTGAAATAATTTAAAAAGGAATAATTAGATAAATCTACTAGTTTATTTAAAGTTGAACATAGCAATGTATTGAACTAAGTAAAGGTGCCTTGGACCCACCTAACCTAACTCCTAATTATTTTCGTTTTCACAAGGGAACCTTTTCTTAGTTTTGAGTATTCTTCTTATATTTTAACCCCATCCACAACGTGTCCACCACTACATTTTTGCTGGAGCTGTTTCACTTCAAAAGTTCGTTGTCATTGAACTGTCAACAAAAAAGTTGGTACATTTAAAAAAATCTCAAATAGGCCTTGTAATATTAATAGTTTCCCTGATTTATAATAAATTAATAAGCAACATATCTGATTATTTACTTCTGACCGTATTGTTAACAATTCTTTAAGCAGGCTACTTGTTAATCTTCCGGCACCTTTTAATATTTCTCACGTTGCTATCTCCCCTTAGTGTATATAGCCTAGATAAGTTTAAGACACGTTACAACCTTAACCGCCTTAAAATAAATGTACACCTTTTCCATATTTGCATCAGTCCAACTATCACTATATATTTCCGAACACAGGATGTCTACCATCTGAGAAAATCAGGGAAAACAGGAATTAGCAGGTAATTTGAAGTTGTCATGGGAAGAACGGGAATAAGTCGGGAATTTAGTAATTTACAACAAAAAATCTGGGAAAATGTTGTTTTAATCAAAATATGAAATATAATAATCATTAAATCAGTAATTACAATATGATTCAAACTTTTTTTTAGTAGCTGTGTAATATATTATATAATTTTATATTTCCTTGTAGACTATGTTAATAAAATAAAAAAAACATTTTATTTGGATATTAAAACTTTATGAATAAATCAATGAAAAGGGGGGAGAAGGGGTAGAAGGGTATGACATACTGAGTCGGGATTTTTAAGAATTGATCAGTGAAAATCAGGGAAAAAGTCGGGAATTATATTGGTCAAGTTGTATAGACACCACATTGATTATTATTTTCTCTTTTTTCGTTGGTTGCTTGCAAAAAGTATCTACTAACTATCTTAATTTACTGTCTAAATTTGGTATTTTCCTGCACCACAGTCACAATAGTTCAACTTTTTCAAAAACAGTGTGTCCAGCAATCTGTAAAACCTGTAAAAAAGAGAATTTCATCTAATTTTTGGAATTTTCACATATTCACAAAAATTTTTTTTTTTTAAATAATTATTATTTAGTCTTAGTACCCGTTCAGGTTATACGCTTTGAAGTACTAATTATGCCAATAGATTAGAAATTCGGAAGGTTGAATTAGAGGAAGTGAACCTACATTTGCTTGGAGGGAGAGTGGAAAACCATTTAGGAAAAACCACCCCCAGTTCACCCAACCAAGATTCCAACCTCAAACTCCCCTCCTCAGCAGTCGAGCTCAACACGACTTGTGTGTTAGCCAACTACCCACCGAGGCGAGTCACTAAAAAGTATGCAACTTTTATTTACAATAGTCAAAATTACATTTTTCTCTCAGTTAGCAATACATAGGTAAGTTACCACAAATCTTTCATCAGAAATGTTTAGAGATTTTATTCACTTTGTTATATACACAAGGGTACATAGAATAAATTATAACCCAAATGGGTAGTAAATTATGGTGCAAAAAAAGGTTATGAAACTTACAGGCCTTACAATTAATTTTTGTTTTTCAATGGTTTTAAGGAACCCCCTGCGTAGAAACAATCTAACTACTAAGCCAAGTCCAGCTCCTCATGCCATAAATAGAAAGAGTGATGAAGAACTCTTATCACTATTTCAAAAGCTTCAAAGGTGAGCTAGTTAAATACTATCAGTTTTTCTTTGTCATCTATAGATTGAAATTAATCTGCATAGGCCTAATTTTTATATTTTGTTTTAGAACTGAAGAAACTGCTAAGAAATTTCAAAAAGAAATGAAAAAATACCTAGAAGCAATGTCTAACTCAAGTAAACTGGAACAAAAAATCTCTTCAGATTTATCCAGATGTCCACTGTGTTATAAAAGCTCAGAACTTAGAAATCTAGTGGAAGCATATCATTCAGTTACCTCACAGGTGAGCAATGGTCGGATTGTCATAACCAAATATTTTTATATAGGTCTACCAAAATTATTTTCTTCCTGCTAGGATTTAGCTAGTATCCCTTATTACTTGAGCACTATAATGTTATGCATTATATGTTATAAAATAATGTATATTATATTCATACCAAATATCTCAAATAGTTGATCATGAGACAACCTACTAGAAAACAAGTAGATGGAAAATAATTGTAAGTTATCACACTCCCCTTACAGGTTATTAAAGTGTTATTAATTAAAACCCTCTTAGGTAGACACATGTCTAACATGCTACTCTTGCGACAGACTTGTCTACCAAAGATAAGAGATTGGGGTTCGATTCCGTCGGGTGCAGTGAGGTGGGTTTTTATTCAATGGTTTTTCACTCTCTCTCTCTCTCTCCACACATGTAGGTGCACTTTTTTAAATTAAACCTTTCTAGTCCCTAACACATTTGTGTAATTAGTACTTAGGCGTTTAAACCGAGTGGTAGTAAGATTTGGTGCTAAACAAAACCATTATTATAAATAATAGCCTACATTTTATTAAAAAAAATCTGTAATCATATTGAAAGTAAACCTAACAACACCTAACTCACACTAAGGGCCAGTTTCATTCAGAGTGAATACGTTTCAAGTGTAGTGCTACACTAAATACAGGATGACAACTACCTAGATCACATTGGAAAGGGCCAGTTTGATTTCGTGAAAGCAAAAGGACCTACCACTTTTACAGGAATAGGTATTTTCACATACGTTAAAAGATTCTTTAAAATGCCACATTTGACATGAGAGTGACGACTTTATTTCCCCTCCAAAGGATTTTTATCGCTCGTTTAAACCCATGAACATCAGGTCATAAGGCAAGCCTATACTCCAAGACCACCGAGGCATCTGACCATGAGACTGGCCCAAAGTGTAAAATTGAACCTTTGGTACTAACTTGGGTAGAAATACACAACTAGATAAACTTATAATGACAAAATAACAATGATAACCTATCTTTCATAAAGCTGAACTCTGAAAGTCTAAAAAATTTAGTTAAATTATATCTTTCACTAGCAGTCTATTTTTCATAGGAAAGTGCCTTTAAAAAATATAAACATATTTTTGCTGTGGTTGACAATGACAAAGTTGAAAAAATCCAACTTTTCTAGTTTTCATATAAGGTTCTTCCAATAAAAATTGAACTCTACTAATTGCTTGTGAAACATTGCTCTGTTTAGTTGACTATATTTACATAATTAATAAATAATATAACATAATAAATGTTGATTTTGTATAATATTATGGGTTAAATATTTGCCTTAAATTTTCAAGTGTGTTTGGTAAATATATTTTGTAGCCAAAATAAGCGGTACTATAAAGTGGAGATACTTAGTGACAGTTGAGGTATCTTTGTGACAAAGGAGGGCGTGACTCTGATTTTTGAATTTTCCACTACCAATTTAGTCTGATGCTCTCTCCAGTTTTGTTATGTGCTTCCATAGGTTTCAAATCTTGGCTGTAACTGATTTGCTCACTCGCCAAACTAATAGTCATGCCCCATCTGTCACAAAGGTATCCCACCAGTCACAAAGTATCCCCACTTTACAGTTCATTTGTTGACAAAGTTTCAAGAATATTAACAACAAATTTTATTTCACTGGCAAGTAGTAAGGGTGTATGGTATGCAATTTTATGAACTGTTATTTATATCACTCACCAACTATTTCCATACTATTTCTTATGATAGAGCTGTAAAGAACAAGCTTAGGTAGGAAGAAGTTGCACCCTGTATCTACTTAAATGTCTTTGTTTCTTCAGAACCTTTCTCATGGCTGATTATCCATCATCATCAATCCTTTCCAGCTAAATGTTTCCTACACAAATGTGGGTAGATTACCTCTAAAATGCTTCCTTCCTCATTCCTACACCTTTAGATCATTAGAGTAATTATCATCAATGCATATATATTTGTACTTGAAAAAAAAATCCAGTCTGATTTCACTCTCCTTCCTGATCCCCCCCACCCCCTCCCTCATACATTTACTTGAAGTATTTAACATGCAATTTCTGAAACTAACCTAAATCTAGAACAGACATGACATCTCCAGGGCTCGGCCGATAATGCATCACTGTGAAAGGGGAAACTCACATTTCACTAATGATAAATTTTTCAGCCATGCCGTGAATTAAATCTGGGACCCTTAGCTCATTAGACAGACACGCTGAGTTTCGGCGCCAGACCTGATTAACCAGGAAATTGTATCTAAGATTATGCTTCAACCAGAAAACATATCAAAGTGCTGTTTTTTTTCCATCTTAATTTTTAATTTTACGACAGAAATATATTTGGGATCAGCCTAATGTTTTTATTAAATTTCTAAAATGACTTTTTTTTTCTATTTAAATATTCTTAAACTGTTTCAGTGGTTTAAAGATCACTTTTTCTAAAGTAAACTACTAAAAACCACACCCAATGCAACGTCTGGTTCAAGCTGTATTACCTATCTAAGTCAGGTGTTATCGATCTGGTGGAATGGGCTCTTAAAGGGGCTAAATAAATATCACCTAGAAATGAAAAAGATGAAAAATATTTTCTCTTCTCTCCATCAAAAAGTAATTATTTCTTTCTTACTTTTAATTCTGTCAGAAGGTGTATGCCTTAGTTTGTTTGTAAGTGTTTTATTATTTTTCCATAAACAATATATATATATATAACATGAATAAAAACACGAGAAACATTTAGGGACATTTGACACCAGCCCCCGAAAGGGCTCTCGACAACACACATGCATTGAACCCCATGAATAAGATGTCACTGTATCTTTAAAAGTGTGTTGTGACAGTTTGTCTGTTACCCTCATGGCTGTGTAAATCTTTTGTTCTATTTTGTGCCAATGTGCAGGGTCTTTTTGAGTTTGACTTTATAATATAATTGAACAAAACAAGTAGGTTAAAGTTTTAATAAATCTATTGGAATAGTTTGGAAGAGGATGAGAAACTATACCCTAATATTCTACACATCTGACAGCTAGAAAAAGTTTTTAAATCTACTTTAACATACTCTTCTGTCAAATCATAGGATCTACAGCTATCACTTTTGATAGAAATTATCAATACCATAAAATAATACTAATTATATAGCAAAATATTCTGAATGTTGGTCACAAAATATATGTTTGTGTTTTTCTAAAAGGTGCTCCAAATGTCCATTCATAAGAAAATCAAGGTGTACGTTGTAGGAACACTTTCACATCCCTAGTGCTACTTGCTAAAATCGTGCTATCATATCCTGTGTCAAACTCTAAGGGTGGTAACCACTGATAGTTTATCTTATGGCTAGTTACCTAGGACTAAAAATAGGTTTTTCATCCAAATTCATTTATAAAAATCAATTTTTAATTTCTAAGAAGACTTAGAAATATTGATTATGAACTACTTTGTCAACAATAAACATTTTGGGTTATCCTCAACAGAATAAAAATGTAGATCTTATATAGTCGTATATTTTTTTAGTAATAAAACAACAATTTTCCTTAAATTCTCTTTTGTTATATATTTTCAAAGGTGGCAGAAAGTGTTAAAGAATTGTCGAATGTGTGTCCACAAATATTGCAAGACCCAATGAAAAAATATGTGAGCCTTTTTATTGGCATAGACGCAGGCTTCCACCGGCGTGAGCAATTAGTTCAAGAATGGAGAAATGTTGCCACTAAAGTCGCTAAGCTTGAGTCGCGTGACCGAACAGCCAGCAACTTCCTCAAGCTGGAACGAGAAAAACAATCTTTGGAGATAACTACTAATGAGCTATTGGCCTACCATGGTGCATTTCTTTCAGAACTCAATCAATTTTTTGAGAAAAGGGTTGAGTATTTCAATCCCTCGCTCCAAGCGTTCATAAGAGCACAGTTGGATTACTTTGGTAATATGACCCGCCTGTTCACTCATCTTGCTCCGGTAGCCGCCGAAAAAGGTGCTTCCCCATCTTCAACTATGATACCTGAAGCTGAGTTTCAGCATCGAGTCCAAGACAAGCTCTCTCGTATTCAAGCCTTGACTATTGTGAAAAAGAAGAAATAATATATTTTAATATTCAATAAGTACTGTGATATAGCTGTTATTCACTTTAGTTGATTCATTTCCATAATACTTCAAACATTTTGTTATTATTTTAACCATTACTAAAAATTTGGAATGGATCATTAAATAAACAAAGCCAGTAAACATAGTTTATGTATATTTTAAAAGTATAATTTAACTGTGCTGGAGCGACTTATTGAGAGAATTATATTTTAAATGCCATATTTACTCAAAATAATTACAATCATAAAAATGGATAAAATATGAAAAATTCAACATTTGATGGAATGTGTTTGAAACTCTACATATTTAGACCTACATTTCTTTTATAAGCTCCTTTATAAAGTAGGCTGTATCTGTATGGTATATATTTATTTTATATAATTTAAGTAATGCTTCAAATCATAGCTATGGTGATCTGATCAAATATGAAAGCATTTCAATGAGAATCTTTAATTGCCTCCCATTTTCATGTATAGTAGAAATAAGATTAATACTGTAACTGTGTTTAACATTTTTATGGTGACCTGGTGGTCTAGGGGTAAGGTGTCAGACTTCTATGCTGGCGGCCAGGGTTCAATCCTCGGTCCCGGCAAAGATTTATCTGATTACCAAACCCTTCCTTCACCTCTGACAAGACATCTTGTGAATGTGGGGAATGCCAGGCCTCCACCTTGGTTCGGATTCCACGTTAAACTGTAGGTCCTTCATTTCATCTCACAATCACCCTACCATTACACATTAGCATAAGTGCGTATAACCCGAATGGGTAGTAAGACGCGGTGCTAATAATAATAACATTTTTATGCAGCTCAAATTAACATAATCAAGTGTGAATCAAATAGCCAAATCTATTATTTATGATTTTTAGTAAGGATTACACCATCTAGATATAATTTTCTGAAAATTGTAAAATAACATCTGGACACGGGAATCGAACCCGGGACCTTTGGCTTAGTACGCCAATGCTCTTACCACTGAGCTATCCAGGATTTGTCCCGTGCCCAGGGTCATTCTTCACTCATAATTTTAAGGCAGTCTCTTTGATGGATGTGCGAAAATCGTCGGCTACAAATGTGTGATTTTATTAAGATCACGAGCTATCAGATAACGCAGCCACCCTCGACTCGGTAGTTGGCTTATTGATTGAAGAATGACCCTGGGCATGGGACAAATCTTGGAGAGCTCGGTGGTATGAGCATTGGCGTACTAAGCCAAAGGTCCCGGGTTCGATTCCCGTGTCCAGGTGTCATTTTTAAATTTTCGGAAATGATATGGTCAAGTGTGTTCATGGTTTTTAAAAGGTCCAAGGATATGTTTGCTTCTTTAAAAAGAAAACAAAGCATTAAGTAATAGGAAAAGTGTGAACCTTTGACCTATTTTATTTATATGAATTTTCTACACCCCATTTTTATTTCTATGAATCTGGCTTATCTTATGGTAAATATTTTTTTCAAAACTGAATTTTAACTTTAAATTCCGGTTTTTGACCTTTAAGAAATTAATAAGCTATTTTACTATAGTGAAACAATAGCCGGAACTATTGTTAATGCATTTTAGTGAGGATAACACCTCTCCGATATCAGATTCTGTTATCCTCACTAAAATGCATTAACAATAGTTCCGGCTATTGTTTCACTATATATGCAATCCTATACAATTATATATATATATATATATATATATATATTATATATATATATATATATATATATATATATATATATATATATATATATATATATAATATATATATATATATATAAAAAAAAATTGTCCAATGGCTGCAAAATTGCCAACTACCGAGTCGATAATGGCTGCGTGGTCTGATGGCTGTGATCTTGTGTATCACGTGTTTATAAAGCTGACGACCTCCGCACGTCCATCTTAGACTCTGCCTTAAACTATGAGTGAAGAATGACCATGGGCACGGGACGAATCCTGTATAGCTCAGTGGTAAGAGCAGTGGCGTACTAAGCCGAAGGTCCCGGGTTCGATTCCCGTGTCCAGGTGTCATTTTTCAATTTTTAGAGTATTTTACTATAGTTGGCTACATCAACTTCAAATGATAAGACATAATTATTGTCATTAGCGAACAGATCCACCAGCTACTTACTGATGGATGGAAAAGCTTAGATATGATATTGTCATGCTTAATGTCACAGTGTCATCTTTTTGTATGGATCTCTAATTTATTAATCTTTCGTTTCAAATATTTATTTTTGAAAATGTGTTCATCTTTTATGTCCACCTCAGCAACATAATAAAATTTAAATATTTTCTGAAGGTAAGTGTCCATTAGTCCACTTCGAATGGACCATGCATTGGCATTTTGAATTCCTTACATTACATTTAATGAGAGTGCATTCACCTATCCACATTGTATGCAACAGACGGCTGCAGTGCTGATAAGAATTCCAGAAAACTGATTAAAATCTGCTTTGTGTGGTGCGTGCAGATGACGTCACCTGGAATGCTGGGTAATACATAATCACCCCATTATTTGCACCACATTCAGAACTACCAGCTTTATTCTCTTTATTTAGTCTAGAGATGGGCGCAGTTGGAAACAATTCAAAGTGATTTAGTTCACTGAAAGAAGTAGCTCATTTAGTTAGTTCATTAGTTGTGGACTACATCTTTAAGTTCAGTCACTCACAAAATTAATTGTTCATAACCAATAGAAATTCAGGCTGTAATTTAGTTGTTTGTGTCTGACATATATGTTTCAGTCTAGTACGCCAGTTTACAAACTACTGCATGTGAGTGAGTTATTATTTCTCCCTCACATCACTACTTTATTAGTAAAAGTCCGCCATTTTGGAAATAATTTTAAAATGTATTTAAGTGTGCTCACAAATCAAGTCTATAACTGATTATTTTATCAAAATAACTTTGATAAGCTTAAAAGCAAAGCAAAAAAGACTTAAAAAACATATTTTTGATCAGAAAAAAATACTTTAAAGTAAAATTAGATTAGTTACAACAGCACCAGATGTTAGTTAATGATAGCTTCCTAGGGTGCAGCTAGAGTAATCCACTATAGTAGCATAAATCCTAACGACCACCTGTGCCAGTGATGTGAGTATAGATATTAGGACACACAAAAGACACAATAAAACTGAAGGATAGATGTTGAGAAATTCGAATGCAGTGGACACATTACACTAAATAAATCTGATTTGTGCGGCCCTTTGATGCAGGCTAGGGGATATTTGCCTTTACTTATTAGTTTTACAAGTATAAAACCACCCTTGACCATATCTTATTTTTAAACTGTACTTTCTTAATTTCTTCAGCTCTGACATTGTCATAATCACTTTCTTTGGATTGTCTTCCTTCTGGCAAGCTTTCTTCTTCAGATTATGTACTTAGTTTGTTAAATTAATTTCAATCGTGTAACATTTATTTAAATTTGAACAAAACTAATGGCTGTTGGCATTATTCTTGTTAAATAATGCTAATCTTTTTGGAAAATCAAATTGAAACTTTTTGGAACTCTGAATGTTAAGAAGCCAACAGTGAGTTTTTTTTCCTTCTGGAAATACAAATTTTCTGAACATTTTGTAGATATCATTCTTTCCTTTTTTACTTTCACCTGTTTGGTGCTGTCCTTAAATAATGTGTAAGTTTAAAAAAAAAAATTAGTTCTGACAACCCTCTCTCCTTCACATACATAAGCGATCATAAGATTTTCCATCGACCCCCCATACTTACCACATCCATCTTGTGTATTTTTTATGATTTGATAAATTAGATTATTTCAATTGATACATTATTTTTAGACATAAGGATTGGTAAAAAAGTAAGTGATACACAATTTTAGAATACTTTAATTGCTGTAAGTAAATGAAAATAATATAAGTGATATTTTATAGTTAAGATTTTTTTTTCTCTCTTAGATTCTGTCTCCCCATAAAAACTAATAAAATTAAACCTCACATAAGATGGATGATTCTGACTCCCCGGTCCCCTTTACCTGTAATTAAATGCTAGAAAACACTGGACCCCCTTCTTCCACCCTCTCCACCCCCCAAAACCCTATATTATTTAAGGATGACCCCTTTTTGATCTCACAAAGAAAGTTAATTTTATTTAAAATAAAACATCTTTAGATGAAAAATATCTTGAAAATAGTGCCAAATTAATGATTTTTTTGCATGTTACAGTTAAGGGGGAATTATAAGATTATAATAAGTTTATGTTAATTGGGCTTTTAATGAAAGGTTAACAAATCATTATTATTATAAAATGTATTTATTGTAAAAATAATATCAACATAAGTAAGCTCATGTAAAGTTTGTAGTAGTTTAAGACCTTTAGTAAACACATATAACACTAACATGTAATTTATTAGTTTTCATGAGGGACAGTTCACTTCATCAGGTTTTTAATATCACATTATAATTTAGAAGACAAGCAACACTAGAATCAGCTGGTTGGTGTCTCTGATCTGGCCAGAAAGCAAATATGCACAGTGACGGTGGGAGCTGATAAATGGCAGCAATTATCTGTGTTTTACACTAACAATTCAAATATTCATGTATTATTCAAGGAATATTATTATTACATTAGTATGTATTTGTGTAGAAAAAATAAGAATTAAAATTATAATCTAAAAAAATAACACATTTCTATATTTGATGATGTATTGAATGGCAAATTTTCATTTTAAAAGCTGTTGCTTGCACATTTCTTTGCTAACCGACTAGAAAATCTTGAATAGATAAAAACTATGTTTCCATTGGACTAAGTTCAGTGTAAAGTCTTAATCTTTAACAATCCACACCCTCCCTCTCTAAAGAAATGACATCATACCACTAGAGGCACAGTAATAAGCCCCTGAACACACCATTGCGGCAGTACTGGCCTAATCACACAATGATTACACTACTACTCCTTTCACACTACAACATTAATGATAAGTTTCATAGTCATACTTAGTACGCCTCAAGTGCAACAATATACTAAATATAAGACGAGCTAAATAAAGTGAGCCAGTTTCATATGTGAAACTTGCACATTTATTCTGGTTTAGGTATTTGTCGTCTTGTATTTAGTACACCATCACACATTAGGCGTGCTAAGTCTGACTATGAAACTAGCCCTAAGACTTCCCTTACACTATTGGTCCACTCAGCTTTGTTCTTGCATACCATCCTTTGTGTTGTTTTGGTGCTAGTGTACTAACTGGTTTAACTGTATAGCCTTAGCTTGCCACTAAAGCACTACTCACACTTTGACACCATTTCTTGGAGGAATGACTCTGCACTTCTATTAAGCAAATCTCACCACTAGATCTATTTCACATATTCATACGTAAAGTCACATGAACTGCAACTGTCATGTTTGATGAATATTATTAATAGATACCTATAAAATAATACTCAAAAATAGTAAAAGCTACCAACTTTGGCCAAAAAAAATGTGATTGTATTTTCCAAAAGGCCCTTCCTATGGAAATTCAATTTCACATTCTTTCATACTGCCCTAAGATTATACCAACAATGCACTAACACTCCAAAGCACTTACCTCTTTCCTAATGCACAGACTTAAGTTTCATCATGTAAAAACTTTGGTTATTGAGTTTCGTTCTATGCTGGTGGGCAGAAAGAAAATATGGAAGCAGACCTTGCAACGTGTTTGTGTTATATTTTTTTACATTTGATACTTGCAAATATACTTTTGTGACTTTGATAATTAGCATTATTGATAGGAATTTGAAGATCTGTAATTACGCTATCCATGCAATTATGTAACCTTCCTGTAATTTTCTTAACAGGCAAACATTGAAAAATTATATGCTTATGTGCTATACTCAAACTTGATTAAATATTTTAACATTATAATTTTTTACTGTACAATGTGCCTGGGAATATTAAAAAAATTTGTTGATAATAACAACTAGTTTAGCAAAAAATTTTCTGAAATTTTGCAAGTAATACTTACAGCTAAGATTTAACAAAAAATGTGGGATAATTTATTGACCACTATCACATTTTTTTAGGGTCTTTCAAGTTACATATACATAAAAAAAACTTAAAAAAAAAAGCCATTTTTAAAATATTTAAAAATAAATACATTATATAGCATATTTGTGATAGTTCGAATTAAAAGGGACTAGGACCATCTCAGACGATTGAAAACTCAAATTACCTGATAGAGAAAGAAAAATGTAAAGACTTAATATTTTAAGAGTAAAGATACTTCATATATACCTTGATTACATAATAAAGAAAAAAGTTATGTGAATATAAATATTTGTATTTATTATTACCATTTTTTAAAAAACTATCAAGTATTTTATATATCTTTTACTAGCAATCATGGTTTTGCTGCGTGACCTCGTATTGTTCATTCCTCCTAATACATTCTTGAATTTCCATCTATTCATCCATGTAAAAGGATGTCAGCTGGGCTCATCCTTACTTCGAACTATCGATATTCAGCATAATCAATACTACTGTATTTTAAAACTGATGTTAGTGTGAAGGGGAGGGTGGTGTTTTGTTAATTTCCCTTGTTAAATTATAACGAACAAGCAATCTATACAGTTTATTTGTAACGAACAAACAATCTATATTACTCGTACAATAGACAACTTAAGTGTACGTGTGTGGCAACATTCATTTGACTACTAACTCTCCTCAATCACCCCCCCCCCCACACACACACACACAACAGTATTACTTTCACTGCGCACACACACCTGCACATCACATGTCACTAGTCATTATATATACATTTGCTGAAAAGATAAATTTACCAATATTTTAATACGCCTCCCTTAAATTTATATTACAGTCCAACCTTAATCATAAACCAATTTATATCACATTCATTTCTTGTCTGAATTTTTCAAACTTATTTCGACTTGGTAAAAATATCAGCCACATTTTCATCAGAATCTATTTTGACAATATCAATTTCTCCTTTCTCACTTTCTCATAACTCTTGTTTACAAAATGATAATGTGTCTCTATACACTTCGTATTTTTTGTAAAATTACCATATTTAGCTATATTTATTGCACCAAGATTATCTTCATACATTTTTATCGGGTCACAAACTTCAATATTAAAATCTAGCAAAATATCTTTCACAACTTTTAATTCACTAACACACTCAGCTGATGTGGATGATTTTGTTACACTACTTTGTTTCTTAGATTTCCAAAAAATCACATTTCCATACATTTTAATAACATATCCTGTCGTCGATTTTCTGTCAATAATATCTCCTGCCCAATCAGCATTACGTAACAATTTAAGATCTCTGCATTAACATTTCTATTATAGGTTAACTTTAAATCTTTGGTCAAAACTAAATACTTTAATATCCTCACAGCATATTTATAATGAGTATTATCATAACAATTTTGAAATCTACTTAAATAATTTACGCTGAAACTTATATCAGGTCTTGTTCTGGAACTAATATACAAAAGAGCTCCAATTATATTTCTATACTTCATTTCATCACATGTTGATTGTGCGGTTTCTAATTTTAATTTTGTTCCATCAGAGTAGCATACAATTCAATTCCATATTTCCTTGCTAAAGATAAGATATAATCTCTTTGATCCAAGTCATTTTTCCATTATCACATTCATAATTTATATTAATACCTAAATAAGTTATTTATTTTACCCAAATCTTTCATCTGAAATCCTTTAAACAATAAATTTTTAACAATATTTAACTTAGTTTTATCTTTACAACATATGAGCAAATCATCTACAAACAAAATTAAATAGACATTATGATTGTTATTATCGTTTAACATATACAAGCAAAAGTCATTCTCGCTTCTTACAAAACCTAAAATTTTCAAATAAGTATCGAAACACTCATACCAAGCTCTTGGGCTTTCTCTCAATCCGTACAATTCTTTATCCAATTTTAGTACTTTATCGTACCATCCTCATAACCTTGTGGTTGTTTAACATAAACTTCTGATTTGACTTTTACATTCAAAAACGCTGTTTCTACATCCATTTGCTCAATAATTAAATTATTCTGACAACAATATGATAATAAAATTTTTAACGTTTGCATTCTTGCTATTGGAGAGTATATATCATCAATTAAATTATTCTGCTGGTATCCTCTAGCTATTAACCTAGATCTATAAACATTATTAGCCTTTTTTGTATAAACCCATTTTAAATCTAATATTTTTTTATATTCTGGTTTAATAACAGACATCCATGTATTATTTTTAGCTAAGCAATTAATTTCCTTATCCATTGCATTTTTCCAATTTTTAGAATCATAACTATTCATCGCATCATTATATGAAACAGGATTTCCCGCATTTACATAGTTTACATATACAATATTACTATACACAAAATTATCATCATTAAGTCTAGCAGGTTTTCGGTTTTCTCTGGTTGATCTTCTCAATCCTAAATTTACGTTTTGATCATTTATATTTCCATTCATAATTTCATCTCTCTCATTTTCATTTTTACCTTCATTTAAACCTATATCATAAGCCTCTCTTGACTCTTCTCTAAAACTTATATAATTTGTACCATCTTCAATCTACATGTCTTGCTACGACTATCTTGTCATTTAGTAATACTCTATACCCAACATTTTCATAACCTAACAAAATACCTAGATCTGCTTTTCTGTCCCATTTTGAATTTCTTTTTTGTTCAGGCACTCTTACAAATACTTTACTTCCATACATTCTTAAATGCTCTATATTAGGTTTTTAACCAAACATTATTTCATAAGGTGTTTTATTTTTCTCTACAGTATTAGTAATTGTCCTATTCTTCAAATAAGCAGATGTTTTGACTACTTCAGGCCAGAACCTATTAAGTACTTTGGCCTCTGCTAATAAACATCTAGACATATTCATAATATCTCTGTTATACTTTTCTGCTGTCTCATTTAATTCATGAACATATGGTGGACAAGGTTCAATAGCTATTCCTTTTTCCCTAGCAAAACTATATATATATATATATATCACTATTTATATATTCCTTGCCATTGTCACATCTCAGTCTTTTTACCCTTTTTCCTGTCTTACTTTCAATTATATTTACATAGTCAATAAAACAATTGTATAGTACACTTTTTGATTTGATACAATAGATTTTAGCTACCTTGCTGTAATCATCTATAAAAGTTAGAAAATATTTCTCACCGTTTAAACCCGTAGTACTGTGTGGCCCATTTAAATCAGTATGTACAATCTCTAATATTTCTTTAGCTCTAGTTCTATCATTTTTAAATGGCAAATTATGCATTTTATTTTGCAAACATATTTCACATTTCAAATAATCAGACTCTAGTTCCTTTGGCAAACCTTCAAGCATTTGTTTATCACAAATTGTTTTTAAATAATTAAAATTTACATGTCCTAATGTTCTATGATATCTTTCCTTTTCTGTCATATTTAATTTGATTGTTATATTTGATTCAGTTTTAACAATTTCACTAGTCATATGATACAAATCATTTTTCTCACAAGCTAAAGCAATTAAATTTCCATTTAGATTATATGTTTTTGAAATATTTCCTACTGATACAATTTTATTTTTATTTGTAACTTTCCCATAAATGATTAAATTTCTATCCATTTCTTTCACATAAAATACATTTAACATATTATTTTCTACCATTTGACCATAAACATTGAATTTGTGTAAAACATTGCCTATTTTAGTTGCCTTTAAAAAACGACCATCTCCGACTTTAACATTTACTGGTACTTTGAGTTCATCAAATTCATAAAAATATTCATCATTATTTATGACGTGATCAGAGCAACCACTATCAAATAACCTTTCTACTTTACCGACGCAACTGTTAGCTTCAACGTACAATTTTTCCAATCCGGGTCTTACCTCGATTTCCGTATTAAAACTGTTCGTATTACCATCTTCATTTTGCTGTCCTTGTTGATTTTGCCTTTGTTGCCAACCGCCAGCTCGACGATGTTGACTTGAACCTCGACCGGCTCCTCTTTCACCACCGCCACCACGATGTTGCCAATGTTGTTGTTGTTGTTGTGATTGGCGTCCGCCTCCTTGCTGTTGAATGCCACCTCTGGGCCTTCACAAATTTTCACTTGGTCTCATGCTCGTACACTGAGCCTTAAAATGTCCATATTTGCCACACTTAAAACACGCTTTGTCTTTTTTTTTTCTTTCAGCCTTAAATGCACTTGAACTGTTTTTGCTTCCTTCCTCTTTTTCTTTTAATTCAACCATTTTTATTTTACTTTTTACATACTCAACAGTTTGATCACTTTCTTTTAGTATATCCAGGCCTCCACCGTGGTTCGGATTCCACGTTAAACTGTAAGTCCTTCATTTCATCTCACAATCACCCTACCATTACAAATTAGCATAAGTACATATAACCCGAACGGGTAGTAAGACGCGTTGCTAATAATAATAATAATAATAATAATAATTTTAGTATATCAATTAAATCACCAACATAACTTAACGAATTTGGAAGCATTTTAATCATATAACTCAGTTTTTCTTTTTCACTTACATTAGCTCCTGCACTTTTAAGTTTGTTCACTAGCTTTTCAAACTCAGTAAAGAAGGCACTTGAATCTTCAAAGTCTTTTAACCTCAATTTATCTAATCTATTTCGTATACAAATTAGCAGTGCAGTAGATTCCTTTAAGTAAATTTCGTCGAACTTTTTCATAATTTCATACGCAGTCTCTCTGTCTTTTATAAACTGTAACTGATCATTCGAAATACCACTGTAAATCACATTGATTGCCTTCAAGTTCTTTTCACTCCACTCATCCTCTTTATCTGTCATAATTTTTTCTCTCTTCACTGCCTCTCCACATTTCTTTAACTTTAAAATCAATGTGATTCGCTTTTTCCAACACTCGTAGTCCTTACCATCAAAAACAGGAATTCTCTTTTCATCCGCCATCTTAGGGTTATCTTTTTTATAAACCACGGACTGCTACCATGTTAAATTATAACGAACAAGCAATCTATACAGTTTATTTGTAACAAACAAGCAATCTATACTACTCGTACAGTAGACAACTTAAGTGTACGTGTGTGGCAACATTCATTTGACTACTAACTCTCCTAATTTCCCCCCCCCCCCCCCCCCACACACACACAAACGTATTACTTTCACTGCGCACACACAAACTGCGCATCACATGTCATTAGTCATTACATATACATTTGCTGAAAAGATAAATTTACCTATATTTTAACATCCCTAAATCCAGGTTGAACATTATCTTGGAGAAATGGATCTTCAGCCTTGTGAAATCAAGAAACACTTTAGCTATTTACACCATTGATTACTAACCATAATAAGTGGTGCCTATGCACTATCAATTTTTAACTTTCCATAATTTATTGCAACAAAAATTTTATTTTTTGTAAAATTTTTTTGCATGTAAATATGTATTTATCTTAATCTTTATTTATAAAATAGTTAATAAAAGATACACTAAGCATATATAAATATATTTACAATAATAAGACTAAAACTGAAACCAACTTTTATTAATATAACATCTGTATTAACATGTCTCATGCATACATATCTCTTGTATTCTTGATTAGAGGCCACCACAAAAATTATGTTTTTAAGGTTAAGACACATCTTTTAAGGGTAGTTCACATTTTTTGGATTTATTTTGAAGTTGTCAACAATTAGAGAAAAGTTGTAAATCACTTGATTACACAATACCTTAACCCATATTACATGACTTCTATTATTTTCTTAATTAGACATATCCACAAGGGTTGACCATACAGATAATATATGTTGACAGCTGTAACACTGCTTTAACTCTGAAGTCATTGTTCATACCATTTATAAATATTTTATCTTGGGTATCTAGAGTATTTTATATGTATAAAACATTTATATTTAATTGTAGAAATTAATTTTCTATTATTAGTTATGTCTTATTTGTTTATTTATTATAATTTTAAAATGTATTTTGTATTAAAGTAAAATTTTATTTTGGTATTACATAATGTATTTTGGTCATTTTAAAATTAATAACTGTTATTTGCTAGGCTACCATGCAGAGATTTTTCCTTAATGGCTTGTGCTACAGTATATAAATATTTCTCTAAGGCAGGGATGGCAAATCTATGACGCACATGCGTCCGGGTGTTCAGCGTACACAATTATTTCAGTGGTATGTCAACACGAAAAGAATGAACACTGAATAAAACTTTTCCTATTTTGTTATAATTGTATGAAGTCATTAATATCTCTACAGCCGTGTTATTCCCATGTCATAATGAACTTTGTGAAGTCAACGGTTAGAATTCATCTTGTGTGCTGTTTAAGACAAGTAATGAACTGACGAGAAATATCTTAGTTTGCAACCTAAAACATATGGAAAGATAATGTAAGTTTTTTATTTTAATATTCATATAAATTTATTGTATTTTTCCTCTAAGGTGTTTTTCAATGTTTTAATTTTAATTTTATGAGATAATTTTTCTATAAGACACTTTGACAATTTAATCAATTTTCCTTCTTTAAAATTAGGCATTAAGCATTAAGATAATATTTAAAATTTAATTTGAGTTATTCATTACATTTCATAATATTCAACATGTTTTGATTTTTAAATACCCATTAAAATATGTAAATAAAAGTTGGACACTGGACTAGCTCAAAATTCAGCCAATCATTAAGTGCCATACTTGTCGTAGAAGTTTTGCCATCCGTGCGTTATGGAAATATTTTCATGGATAACATGGATAAGAAACACAAAAAATATTTTTCCTATTGTGTTTAATTTAATATTATGAAAGGGATTCTTCTGTTACATACTCATGTTAAATTATAATTATTGTTTAATTGTTAAGCTCGGCTTTAGTAGGATTCTGGCAGGAAGTAAGTTTTATAAAACACTTTTTTTTTCATTTAACATTGATATCCTACTTCTTTACTTAAGAGTAATATATTATAATTATTGATAATATTTATCAATAAATGATTGGTGCTCGGTGTACAACTATTTGAGAATAATAAAGTAACTTTTGTAATTGTCATATACTGTTCTTCCTACCATAATACTACAATATACATTTTTGTAAACACTTTCATAAGGTTTATAATAATATATACTTAGCCATACAACCGCTCATTACTAATTTTAACCTGTGCCTTAGCTTACTGATTGTACTTAAGTCATATTAAAACATCAATTTCTCTTGAACATTAATATACTTTAAGTAATGATTTATTGAAGGCCTTATTGCTTATTTTTATTAGTTTTTTGTGAGTGAAACTACAACTTTTTCTGAAAGTTAATGTACTCTTTTTACTTTAACATTTTATGTGGTGGCTTGAACAAAAAGATGCCTATTTATGTTTTATTGTGTCATCAAATTAATATAAGATTTTAACTGTGCTTAATCATTTAGTTTTATTAATACAATATAATCTCATTTTACTTAAAACATCAATATATCCATAATAAAATATTGTGCACTATTTTTATACTTGTTATAAGATTTTGAATAAATTATTTACTTTGTTTGGAATTTTTCTTTTGTATTTGCTTTTGTTCTTGTGTGTTCAAGTGCATGCTTTTGTGTAGTGCAGTAGTGTCACAATAGTTCAAATTGAACGAGACCAGACCCACCTTTGAACTATCGAAAGTTCTAACTACTTATAATAACAACAAAGAATGAGAATAATCAAATGTTTTTCATTTTCTTTTTTGAATCTCTGTATGGGCGAAATCTTAACATCCAGGAAGTCATTTTATAAAGGTCAAGCTTTCAACATAATTTCCTTTTAATGTCATCATTAGTACTTATAACAGTGCTATGTAAAATGATGTGTATGCAGGGGTGTCATGGGGGTGCAGGGGGTTGAGGGTGTTACCCCCCTCTCCCCCTCCAATGTTGGTTAAAAGTTTGAAAGTTGCGATTTTTGTGAGATTTGAGATCTGGAGTTGAGAAATTTTAGGCTTATTCTGTACCCAATTACTTTCTATTATGAAAGTCCTTAACCACAGACTTGTACAACAAATTTAAAATTTTCCCAACTGTTGATCCCTAGTCTACAAAAAATCCCAACTTCAAAAATCGTCAAACATTTTAAGGAGATTCCTTGTTTAGTATATTGTAGAAAGATTAGTTAATCAAGTAGTTTAGTATCACCATTTTCAGTAGGCAGAGACAACGGCCGGTGAGTGTATGCTGAATGAGGTATGGAAACGAATCATAAGGGAACATCAGCTGCCCAGTAGCAAAATTTAACTCAGCCAGCAATGCTTGAAGTGGCAGCATTGTCAGCCAATGTTTTTTTATGGTTTAGTGTTTTTAGTTGTGACTTTTAGCTGCTAGACTGTCACAGTTTTATTATTCAAATTATCATATGCTGTAAAGCCAATGCTTTAATTAGGGTTTTATTAAATTTTGAAGGCATTAAGTTAGTGTTAATGTTTGACTTCTGAAATACACATTAATTTTTCTATCAAGTATTCATACTAGTTTGAATTGAACTAATGTATCTTATTACATTGTTTATTAAAATTGGCTTTCATGAAAGCAATATTTAAATAGGCTCAAAGCAACAATGAAGGAAGACGAGTAATAGGGCTCTGTTACATTGTACAACTCTTATAATTTTTCATTTGATTAAGTTGTCTACATTAAACAAAAAATTAAGTTTTTTTTTCCACCCTTTGACATTTCCAAATCTGGGATACATTTTTTAATTCGTTATTTAGTGTTCGATTTGCATGAAGTTTTGTATGACCATGTTGTTTAGCGTGCTAATTTCGAATTTGCTATAAGTTATTTAATAAATGTCAGGGGAAGCCCCTTTACCCTCATACACTAGATTACAATATGTTTTGAATAGTTTATTGGTAGACAGGTATCAAAATACTGTAGACATATTGATCAATGCCATTTTTTTATGAAGTGAAGAGCGAGTTCTAAATCTCCAGGAGCCTACTAGTTAAATATTGCTTCCAATTTAATAAAGCAGTGGTTTCCAACTTGGGGGTCGCAGCGTGTTTTGGACGGGGTCACAATAGAGAGGTTTTAGCTTTATATTTACTTTTTCAAGGATTTTTATGATTATAAGAAGATGCAGAATTCTAATAGAAACGTAAGTTGTTAAATTGCTAAAAACGATCTAGTTACTGCTTAGGTTCCTTTTGGCTATTCCATTCTGATAGCTTCTTGCTCACTTGTTTACTGTGGCAGCCTTGTAATGCTGCTAGCTTAATATAAAATCATCCCCTAACCCCGGGCCTGTTGATTGTGTTTTAATACACATTAGTAGCATATAATCATTATAAGCAATTTATAATAATTAAAACAAGCATTATTGGACATGTGGGTTTTAATGTCATGCTCTTTTAGTTTGTTTGTGATGGTGAAGTAAGGATTTTAATTCGGGTCAGCAGGGCTATTATGACCACAACGCAAAACAAATTTGCAAGACGCTAGACTTTCCGTCAAAAGTTATTATGTCCAACCAATTTGCGAAAGAAAAGTCCTTGCGAGCGCAAATATTTTCCTAGTAGAGTGATGCTAAGTTGCGCACACATTTTACTTGTCCTTTGGTTTGCATTATGAGGTTATGTATGCTAGGTTTTTTAATTTAGTAGGTGTTTTGTGTTACCCGATTTAAACTTGCCATCCCACTAGCCCTATATAAAAATCTCAAAAAGTGTTTGTGTATGTTTCACATAATCTAATTTTAAATAGGTCAATATCATAATGTAGGCCAAGAGTAAAGATGGTACGCTTACACTGAATGTTAAATGAATATTTTCCTTGAAATATAACACTATCAAAATGCTTTATTATTCACCATCAACGCATTGATAATTGGGACATTCTAATATTAAGATTAATTGTTTGTAAGTTTTATAGTAGTTGGAGCTTAGTTAGGCTTCAACATATTTGGGGTGATAGTAGTCTGTTTACCCACCTCATGGGGAAACATTGACCAATTTTCCGGTGGCGAAGAGGTTGGGATTTGGATCCTAGCTGAGAGTGGTGAGTGATTTTATTTTCCTAAAGGTTTTCCCACTCTCCCTCTACACAAATCTGATTACTTTTATTCTATAACTCAACCTTTATCATCTATACTATATTAGGGTAATACACATGGACAAACCAGTTGACAAGACAATAAAAAGGTAGGCCTAATCTGTTTAAGATGCCTCAACAAAACTTTAATAATGTAATCATATTTAAATTGAATCGTACATACAGTACATTATATACATTAATGTAAGTTGTAGGCCTATGAAATATTGCAGCCAAGACTGGAAATAACCAAAATAGGCTCTAGCTTAATGCTTACATGTTTAGCTAGGTATTTTAATCATAAAAGATTTACTAAATTTATCTGAAACTGATAATTAGTAATTAGACCCCTTATTCTGAAGTGAATAAATTGTTAACAACTCATTATAAAGAAATATAATATCCTTCTATTTTTAATCACTTAACTAAAGTTTCAAGAATTCCCTTTAAATAAAATAGGCTTATGCCTTTTATTATTTCTAACCATCCATACAACCTTGTTAATTTTATTGTTAACTTTAGTAGGCTGAATGAGTATAAATGTCCATTGTTTTGACATTAAGTTGTCGAAAATATTCGTGTAAACAACAATTATATATTAAACTCCATTCACGGTAGGAATTACTTTCTGAAAGGTTTTTTCCTGCCAATATCCTACTATATAATAGATTTTGGTAGGGAAAAAGGCCTTTCAGAAAACAATTCCTATCTGAACAGACTTTAGCTCAGATGCAGGTAAACTGAAATAAATAATAATTCAAGTTGCACTGAAAAAACCTTGTAGCTTTAAAAATCCAGTATGAACAAATAAACAAGACTGTTGCCGAGGTGGGTGGGTCAAACCACCCCAAATTGTATGAACAAAATGTCTTTATTTATGGTTCAAACAATATCAAAATTAAGATACAAGTACAAATTAGGGGGCTGTGTTACCATAAAAAACACTTCAGACGGCTACTAGAGGTGTTTAATATTCAGAAATTTTTCTAGCCTTCAGTAGTTAGGGGATTGTGTTGCCATAAAAAAAACCACTTCAGATAGCTTCTAGAACTGTTTATCAATTAGAATTATTTCTAACTTCCGGCAATTGAGAGATGTGCCTGCCCCCCCCCCCTTGAGATTATTGGCTGGCTACGGCCTTGCAAATAAATAAATACAATTGCCTAAAAGCTTGGTTCAAGGCTTGATTATCATCCCAAACTAAAAAAAGAAAATTTGGGATGCCTCCCCCAGGTTCTAAACATTGACCTTCTTACACTTTCAAAATGCTTAAGAGTTGGGAAAAACCTGGTTCACCCCCCTCCCCCAAATATATTTCATGCACCCCTGTGCATATGGAACCTTTAACTATACAGAACTTTGGAACATTTGAGACTACTGTAATTTGAAAACAAATTTTCCCTCTTAAGCTGAATAAATCTAACTTAAAACACTCTAATACTATAAAAAAATTAATTTTTTGAACCACAGTATTTTTCACCTATTTAACACATTCTCATTCTCAAAATTGGAGTAATGTGAAGATGCCTCACAGCTTTGTTATATAGTTTCACTAGTACCAGCCATATTTAACAGTTTCAAATTTGTTTTGTAAGTAAATGTCACAATATCATGTGTGTACCTGTATGTAGACACACAACACAAACACACAGCTTTATACCCTACTTTAATCAGTACAATGCATATCCAAAAACCCTATTTAAAGTGGCAATGTCGTGGAACGTGTCCTATACGCTGTGTAGCTCTTTGGAAATCCACTAATATCGCTCGTGTGACACATTGTTTGTCTCACATGGGGTTAATGCAATTTTTGATACCTTGATTCTTAGTTCTCAAGTGAAAAAGCAATAGTCAAAGTTGTTAATTTCTTATTGTGTTCATAACTAGTTTTTTTATGCAGTTTAACTTAAGTACTCTGACAAATTGTAAATGTATTCAAAATGAACTTTGTGCTTTAGTAATCTTGCGCAAATAAAACATGTTTGGATAGGTATTTTCTTAACATTTATACTTTTTAGTGTTTTTTTTTGTATTTGTTTAAAATGCATGCACATGAATAACTGAGAAACCTACAATCTTAAATCTATGGTCCTAAACTGTAGCTAGCAAAACTTCTTTATTTTTTACATCACTGTTAGTAATTCTTCTCGTCTCATTTACAGCAGTTTGATACAGAAAAACATCCAGAACATACACACTTTTCTCAAATCAAATTATCTTGACTTTTTAAATGCTAATAGTAGCAAACCTTAGAAAAACCTCTCAAAGGTGACTTATAAAATCGACAAATTTCTTAGAAGTGAAAAGTAATATGAGTAAAATAATTAGTGTTGGGTTGAGTCCACTCTTTTACTAAACCGAATGAATCTCCAATTTAATTTTGAATCTCGAATACTAATGTTGGAAAAAAGTATGGACACAAAAAGAAATATAAATACAATGGAATAATGAAAAATACAAATCACTAAATGTTAACACTCTTTCTTTAATCCATTCATTATAACAATCATCATTCAGTTAAGTGTTAAATTACTGGTCTGGGGCTTGGTTTAAGCTCACCCCATAGTTATAACTGGTTCTGAACCACCAATAAGCAATATTAGAGCTCTAAAACAAATTTCAACCAAGTATTGAAAAGAAAAAAAAAATTATAAGATACCATGTAGAAATAATCGTAGTTTAATTGTCTTGTTTAGTACTTTTAAAATTCTACAACAATTATGTGTTAAGAATTTTAAAAGTGTTTACAACATTTTAGCTTGATTTTGATCAAATCAATTAAAAGATGAATCCATTAAGTTTAAAAATAGTATCAATTCTTTGTATATTTACACACAATATTCACATTTCTGAACACAACTTTGTGTTTATTACCTTATAATAAATACCACATCGTTATATAAAATTACCTAACTAGATTTTGAATTCTAATATAGAGCCATTTTTTACCAACTCAAATTCCATGTGAATGTTTCACCTTATTTTATATCTGACAGGGTTTGAAATGAGACTTCAAAATCAAGAGTATGCTATTAAGTCAGTATCAAGCATTTGTTTAGAGTTTCGGATTGGGAAATAACTAGTTTTGAAAGAATATCCCAAAATTTTCCTCTGGTGACTGTTTATAATCTCAATTCTTTCAGCAACTATGTTCATAATCTATTTCATTTGTAGAAAAAATTGGTAAGGTGCACCACACAGACTTCCTCTCTCTTTAATTTTAAAATAGAGATGTATACACTGTTATAGAAACATTAATAAAAGAGGGGTTGTCCATCAAAGAGCATAACAATCAATTTCATATTTCTAAGTAGTCCATGAAAAATGTATATGTTTGTTAGTATTTGTGATAGGTACTTAAAAACCGTTTAGTTATGGACAAAAGAAATATAGTTTTTATGATCTAGGCTTATTTACTTTTTCATACATACATCATGTTTTCTTTAAGTTATTTTTGGGAAGATATATTTTGCATGGTATGTTGTATTTATATTTCAGGCTTAGTCAAAATAAGTATCAATCGAGCTAGTAATAAAATTAAACAGCACATCTTATGTCAATTTGCAGTCAATTTAGGTTTACATAAATTAACCTACCAGCTGTCATATCTACTTTACCCCAATGCCATTTTTGTTTATGAAAAATTATTCATAGTCTTTTTCACACTTCACCTTGGTCAGAACCACTTGGTCAACAACACTCAACACCAAAACGTAACCAAGGCATTTGTGAAAACTCGCTTAATATAATATTCACACCAATAAAAATAGTGATCAATTTAATTTATTTGATCTTAAATTTTAGCCATTACTATTCAAAAGCAAGATGCCATTGTTTTTACCAAAAACAAGGAATTTATTTAATGTATTTTGAATACCAAATTATTTTTCTTTATTGTTTAAATTTTTTTAAATTTAATTATACATTTTTAAAATATATGTTTTATACATTTGCAGAATTAAATATGCAAATTTTGAGTAAGCACATAGATAATGAATTATGATTGTAATTATTACATTATAATTATAAATAATTACTTTTAATCATTCTTATTTTCTAATATATACTAATACACTTAGTAATGTCAAAATTTAATAAAGTATACTTAGTATAAATCATAGTCATGTATAATATATGAAAACCACTTTTAATAAATTAGTATATAGCCTTTTTAACTATCTACACATATTATTGGTTGATATAATTGACTTTTTATCTGGACTAATAAAATATTTTAAAATCCTTTACTTCCAACTTGTTGAAATGTTATGATTTTGATGTTTGTCTGCAGATAATATTGAAGTTTTAACGTGTCAACACCAAATCGGATGAATTATATTAGAGTTTCATTTTCAAGAGGGCACAGATTTATTTTTAGTAGCAGTTGGGGGAAGCCAGATTGGTTGATAGGCCTTGCTCTTTCCTCCACGTGGCGAGGCGATGTGTATACCAAGCCTAAAAACACACAGAATAGAAATTAATAGTTCCATCACTTTGTAACACTTAATAGAGATTTTGTCACATTCAATTAACTAGTGGACATGTGAACATGATTAAGGTTTAACCAGACATCACACTAAATTTTGTTTTTTTACATTCTCCTCCTAACAAAAGCTACATTATTATTTTTTTGAAGTGCATCATCAGCCTCTTCTCATCATTGTCAAGGCACTTTGCTTCAGACAAAAATCTTATAATAATTTGATTTCAAGACTCAAAAAAGGACAAAATTTAATCTTAATGCAATATAAGAGCTAGCTTTTTTTTTAGCATCATGTTTTATCTGTTCAGGTTGTACACCTATGTACTAATTACACTAATATATTAGGGATTAGGATGGTTTATTTTAGAGGAAGAGTGGGAAGCTACTTAGGAAAAAAACCTCGGTGCACCCGACTGGTATCGAACTTTAATCTCCCCCTCATTGATAGCCTAGTCCAGGACTGTCCAAATGGTGGCCCAATGGCCGCATTCAGCCTTAAGCAGCATATTTTGTGGAAGACTTTATCAACAAACATAAATCCACACATTAAGGGATGTATGTAGTCTTAAAGTTTTTAAAAATTATAGTTTTTTCAAGCAACTCATTTAAATTCCGATAGAGCCTATCACACAAATCTTAATAAGAAAATACACACAACCTTTTAAAAAAAAAAAATCAACTAGTAAAAATGTAGCTTTATTTCTATATATTTAAGACCAATAAAACCTCTGTTCTCATGTAAATTATTCTATAATTATTTTAAATTAAATTTAACCAAAAGGGTACCTGTTGATCAAGCAGGAGTAGGCCTACCATTTATTGACAATGTAGCTCCAGTAACAAAGGTGAGTCTATATCTAAATTTAATTTTATTGAAAATTAATATGGAAATATTTTTTTTTTTAAAACCACTGCGGCTTATTAAAAAATGTTGTACAGTAGGTTTTTTTACACTTTGTATTATCTAACAAAAATTAATATGTTGCCAAACAATGTGTAAAGCTCTTAATTTTTTCTAACACATGTCAACATATAAACTTTTAAGTTGAAAAAAATATTAATATGTTTTCTAATAACACACTAAAATTGAAATCAAACATGATCTTACAAATGATATTATACATATTTTACTAGGATTTTTTAAATTATAAAGTTATTCAAAATATGCATATGCAAGAGCGTATAATGCTAATTATTCCAAGGTAGGAGTTCACTAGAAAATTGACTTGTGTTGATTTTTTTATATTGCTATAAAGTTGCGTCCACACCGCAGCAACATTGTTGACAACATTCATGTTGGGAAGTGTTGGCAACATATTGACAGTTTCCCATCATTGAGCGGTAGACCTCAAAGAAATGTTAGCGGCACTGTTGAGTTGCATCTACACTGTATCAACATTGTCAACAAAAATGTGAAAAAACAGTTCTAAGTATTCACAACATTCATGTTAGGGAGTGTTGGCAACATTGACAGTTTCACGTCAGTGAGTGGTAGACATCAAATAAATGCTGGTAACATATTGGAGGCATTGTTGAGGCACATCTATACTGGAGAAACATGGTTGTCAACAAAGTAATCAGCATTTAGTTTGCAGAGGCTCCACCTGACAAGGTTGTAGATATAGATTGTTTCTATATTTTGAAGAGATATGACAAACTTCGATAAGAGTTTCTTTAGCTAGAAATCTCAGGGTAAAGTTCAACCTTCCTGTGGCAGGAATAAACTCCCTGTAGTTAGTGTTGCTTGCTTATTTTCCTCCCAATGTTCTTGAGAAGAAACTCAAAATCTGAACTTGTAAAATTCTTAAAACTACCTGATAATATTAGTTCACCTATTAAAAGTCCATAGTCATCACAATTTAGATCCCACAATAAATCTCGTCCAGCATACCTTTGGCGAGACTGTAGAGAAGGACGGACCGAAAATCGACGTCTAGCTGGAGGCACACTAAAAATTACAACATTTTCCGCAGTTCACCTTACTTTCTCAGCATCCTTTACCCAAATATGTTCTGACAACAATGTTGATTTAGTCTAGACGCCTTGTTGAAGAAAAATGTTGTCGACATCAACACGATTTGTTGCCAACAATGTTGCTGTGGTGTGGACACACCTCAAGTAATCTCAAAACATGTTTATATCTTGTTAAGCACAAAACTGAAGTTTGCAATGAAGCCATGAGATGTCCATAACATCCTGGCCTTGACTATCACCTGCACATCCCGCTCGTCCAAGCCCGTCTCGGCGGCTAGTAGTACCAAGTCTGTAGGGTGTGGGTTCTTGATCCGGCTAAACTGCGCCTCCAGGGTTTGTTCTTGGTCAAGACTTATCCTGATGACTCTGCTACCAGCACCAGAAGGGGAAAGCTGGGGCGACACTGACTTCAACATGGTGGACACCTGGTTAGGGACACACAGACCATTCGTATTGACTCAAGTTCACTCTTCTTTAGAGTTAGTAGAGCTAACAACTGTGTAGGACTAGATATAAATGTTACAGAATAAAAAATATTAATGTTTTATAATAAAAATAAATTATTTTCCTTAAAAATAAATTAAAGAAGCAGTGGTGTTGGAACAACAGATGTGGGTAAAGATGTGCCCCCTCTAGATGTATTTCACTCCCCTCTGATATTCTTGGATATCAAGCTGAAAAATGACCTTGCATCAAACATCAAATAGCTTTCAGAGTCATCCTATTTTCAAACATTTCCCAGGCGAAGATCACTCCGATTAAATTATAAAGGAATACAATTGTTGATAGAAACCCGGGCAAGGACTACCATTTCTTGAGATATTCATTTTTCTGAAATTTGGTTCAAATAGATTGTAAAAAACATGCTTAGGTGGTCGAATGGTTTATGGCGTCAGTTACTCTCATAATTGCCTATTGCGGAGATAACGAGGTGCAAAACACGCTCAGACGTACTGAGGGTGTTTATCCTGAATGATTTTACTCTATACGTAAATGCTGGTACATTTCCTCTAAATGTAACCTTTCTCAACCTGAACGCGAAGTAAGACGCAATACTAAAAAAAGCTTTTAAAGGATTATAATTATTTTTTTTAAAGTCCAGGAGGCCTTTCTAAATAGCTCTTATGGACAGCCAAATTAAAACATATATATTGGTGAGTATCCTTCCAAAGAGCTTGTAACTTTTTGCTAAACGTCCTGCTCCTCTACCCAAACATAATGCTACTGAACTGAAGTGCATTAAAAAAAATTTAATACAAAAGTCAAAATCAACTCAAACAAATCATATATATATATGTGTGTTTCATTGAAGCTCAAGCAATGATAGTTGAAAATCATCGACCAACAAACATTGCTGGCAAAAACCTCAAAGAAAAGCGTTTGGAAAATAGTGTTTTATTGATGCGTTTAGCATTATGGATATTAACGACTTAATTTAAAGAAAATAGGTGGGCAGGGTTAATTTAGTGCGCCCACATTAGTATGTAGAATGTATGAAAGACCGCAGTATTAACATCCGTACCATGCATCTTACTACCGACATGCATCTTGAGATAAAATTTAGAGGTAACGTATCCACATATTGTGGAGGGAAGATGGGAAATCATTTTGGAAAGGCTACCCTAGTGTCTAGGTTCCAAACCCCGACCTTCCCGTAAACAGTGCGGTTATAAACATGTTTAAAGAGGCGTGTACGCTCTACAATATGTAAATGAAATATCAGTTGCCGACTTGTGTGTTGATGTGGTCACGGAACTAATGCCGCATACAAATAAGGTCGCGATGTCGGGACATCAATTTTTTTTCCTTCTCGGTCTTCACGTTACAAACATAATTAAGATTTTCTTTTAAAGACGAAGATGGCAACGACTTGTTCCATCTACGTCATCGCATCGCTCTGGACTGAAGATGACTATCTCCATGTAATGAGTTGCGCAGGCCAGGTTGAGCATGCGCGGTCATCACGACTGGCGCTGGCTTTTTAAGGCCTGGGTTCGATTCCACCTAGTTTCTTGTTTTCTTTTGTGCTATGTATATTGCCACCCATTCGCAACTTAAACTAATTTTAAGGGCACAGGTTGATTGAGGTAAACTTTTAATGAACTCAACACCCACGTCTTACTATCCATCCGGACTATTTTCATTAATAAGGTAGGGAAGAGGAAATTAGAATTTAGAACAGGTCTACTAGAGAGAAAGCGGGAAGCCATTTCGGGAGAAAAAAACCTCCATACACTCGGAAAGGATTTGAACCCCGACCTCCTCGTTACCATCAGACCAGACGAGTTCGATGCATTAGTCCAAATGACCACTGGTATGAATTTAATAATGTTTTGCATTGCATTACATTTCGTTTATAAATCCAACGAAAAGCTGAAATAAAATATTTGGGAAGTTTTCCTGGATAGAGGATCTAACGTCTCACCGCTCCAGTGGCTGAATGGTCTAACTAAGCCCTAAGGCGTCACTCTAATGTTATACTGGCCTGCTGATGATGGGGAGATCGGGGTAGGAGTCTCAGTCGAGTCTACTGAGGGTGGTTTTCCATAAATGGTTTCCCACTCTCCTTCCACCAAAACGCTGTTAGATAACCTCTAGAATCAATTGGACCTCTTCAATTCATACTTAGTGTCCTAAATTCAATGTATAGTTAAACTTTGCTAAAAAATTGTAGCAAATAGCTCGTCCTTCTCGGCGACGTATCGTCATCTCACGATAGCCTATATCAGGGGTCGGAAACCTTTTGAGCCCCGAACGACTTACAAACTGGTCAAAGATCCTGTGATCTAGTTTGATTTTTACTAACTCTTCTTATATGTATTCATTTGAGTCAAGCTTTTCTAAAATACTAATGTCCTCAACTATATAGAAAAAAAACCCCAGAATAAATAAAATGTACATTTTCATATTAAACTATTTAATTTTACCCGCCTCGGTGGCGTAGTTGGCTAACACGCTTTGACAAGCTCGACTGCTGAGGACGGGGGGATCGAGGTTCGAATCTCGGTCGGGTGAACTGGGGGTGGTTTTTCCTAAATGGTTTTCCACTCTCCCTCCACGCAAATGCGGGTTCACTTCCTCTAATTCAACCTTCCCAATTCCTAATCCATTAGCGTAATTGAAGCGTATAACCCGAACGGGTAGTAAGACGCGGTGCTAAATATTATTATTATTTAAATTCTTATAACATACCCTATTATGACCTATATCAAGGTTATTTTGGTCACACTCAAATATTATTTGAGAGTACTTGGTATATTTGTGCGTTTAAAAGACTCAAAGATCGAATTATGATGACCAGTGGCGGCTCGTAGCTAAAATTAGTGGGGGTGCTGCTCCAGTAAATGTTTAGTCTTTGTTTTAAACTGTGCAAAAGGAAAAATACATGTATAAAAAGAAAATGTTCTCAGGAACTTACTTTAACTTAAATTGTTACAGTTCAAGCTTGATCTATTCATTTAAAAATGAAATCCATTCTTCTTATTATAATTTGCGTAAAAGTTCAATAATTTTCTCCTTGATCTCTGGATGACAATTGAGGAATTTTTTTTCCATTGAAAGTACTGCAGGCGCATTTAGTCTTTCTGTTAATTAAATAACCGAAAAAAAATTAATCAAATAGAATAGCTGGAAGCAGAATAATAATCTAATTCTACACTCTTATACACTTTATCACATTCAAAAATATGGTACACGGATTTAAGCACAAAACACGCTGAGTAAATAAAACTTCCTACCACCATCACGCCAGAGCCGGCACTGCGAGAGCAACAGTGCTCTCTCTACCTGGCAGTCTTGCCTTCCCCCCCCTCCGCCCCCTCCTATGTGCGCATGCGCACAACAGTCAAACACCACGTCACTGGCACTGTGAAGCGCACAGTTCCATACAAAGATGTTTGTATCTTTTTTCATAAACTGGGGGATGGCTACTGAAGTACTGACATTAAGCTTAAGGAATATATATTGTACTACAAAAAAAAAGAAAGAATTAAAGAAAACAAGACTCATTATATTAAATGTTATCGATAATATCAAGAGGAAATGGGGGTACTGCAGTTCCGCAGTGCCTATACACGAGCCGCCACTTGTGATGACGATGTAGGTTTCTTACGTGCTCGACTGAAAATTGCCGCGAGATCAACAGGCCCTGGTCTATCCTCCCACTTGGAGATACAGTGCCACACTAGGCGACGCATTGTATTTTCTACTAATAGTTGAATGCCGCTTACAAACATGGCTTATAATTGGTTGTGGATTTATATCCATAAAAAACTGGCAAAAATATACATTTAACTATTCATTTAAAGCTGAAGAAATATGCAATAAAAAATATACACAAATAAAAGGACAAAGATCATAATTAAAATGTTATTATAAAAATATATACTCAGCACCGCTTCTTGTTACGGTACAGGTTATACGCCTATGTAATAATTACACTAATGGATTAGGGACAATGAAGGCTTAATTGAGAGGAAATGCACCCGAATTTGCTTGGAAGCTGGAAATACATGTAGGAAAATAACCCTCAGTGAACCCATCTGGAATCGAACCCTGATCTCCCAATCTTCGGCAGTCTAGTGCAACAACCAAATTAGCGCATTATACCACGCAGTCACCGAAGTGTAGAATGTAATTATAAAATTATAAGTTACATCAGCTTACTGAGTGTTGTTCTGATTTCAATAAACAGCTAGATATTTCTCAAATCAGGAGTGAATCGCTTGCTGTTATTGCTTAAAATGCTCTTATACGAGTACGTTTAAAAGCTCCTCTCTACATCACACGTAGTGATGGTACAATATCTTGAAGCTGGCCACCTCTTTCATTTCCTCTGTGTTCCCCTTGTAGAGGTAACCCGGCTAGTCCCAAAACACCGAGGATTGCATTATTTTTCATTATGATGGGAAATGTCTCTGCCGTGGCTCACCAAGATTTACCCTGGACAGTACTATCTGGCTATTTGTAGAGTGCGGTTCCAAATATTCAGATAGCTGTAAAACTCGCGTTTCAAGCTTGGTGATGATGCCAGGAAAAGTTCCAAAGGGTGGCTGCATGAATACAAGGTTACTCTGTAACTCATTCCTCTCACAAGCGCTGATTGCAGATTTTAACCAAAGCTTGATTCACACGTTTGCCGAAAATATAAAGCAGAATCTTCCTCAGTGGCACAGAAATTCACACGCTGTAAGTTGACCCATGATGCATTGTAATGCTAACTTTAAACAGCTTATTATAAACAAATTTTATTTTCTAGTAGAGACATATATTTTAGATCATTGTCGTGATGGTTGTTTTCAAATTATAATGCTATGTCGTGGTACAATCCAATACATCAATAAGCACGCTTTACATAAACGGGTTATTTCAAATCTCCTCACAACATTCAACTAAGCTGTCTGCTTGCTTCTGGCTGTAGAGCGCAGGCGTTGTCAAATACTCATGCGCACTCATTTGAGATGGTTGGTTCTGAGATTTGATTGGTTCTAATGTGCCGAACATCTCAGGCAGAATGGATGAAGTAGAGATAAGTTGAACTTTGGCGGAACAGCTGGCACCGATGAGGCAGAAATCTTGTGATTGGCTTAAAGCTCGTCACGTGACCATGTTTCTGTTCTGCGCTAGTTGGTGACCGTGTGAATCCATAGTAACTGGTTTTACAGTATTCAGCAAATTCAAAACATACAACCACCCAATCACAATAAATCTCCCTTACCCTCCTTTCTCCAGTGTCAATCTAAATTCACCAACAATAGTGGTAAAAGTTGGACAGCTCACCCAACGAGCATAGTTGTCCTTTGCACTACCTACTCGAATCCATATATAGGGTCAGTTTTATAAATAGCCTATATAAATGGAGTTAAACATATGCTAAGAGTTCTAAATTTTTCTTGACAAATCAGGAAAATGTTAATTTAAATAGTTAAACTATGGCGTTTATGCAATGATATAAATGTCGGTTGGATTATGTATTTGTAGCTTAAATATGCACCATTAAACTGGCTATGTTTTTAAGATTTTGGTTGTATAAAATAAAGGTCTTTAAAGTTGACATATCAATATCAACAAAGTAAAAATATAATATGCATAAAACTATGTAAATCTGCAGGCTCCTATTAACAAATGAAAGTTGTTAACACATTATTGAGTTGCAAACAGTTATCAGGCTTTCTCCTCACTGTTGCAAACAGTTATCAGGCTTTCTCCTCACTGTCGCAATCACCCCACCATTGTTAGCTCTATAAATTTCTAGGTAGAAAGTCGAAGAAAGCCTAGTTCATGACATCCACGCTGTATCGCTATTTACTCCGTATCTTATGAATAAGCACTTGCTCAGCAACAGGAGTGACTCCTTTCTTATCTACCAACCACCACACATGTAGTAATATAAATGCTGACATAAGGCCTTGGGCACAGATACATTTTGGGATGGAGCAAATAATACTGTTGTCAATGGTTTTGTTTCAACTATGGCAAGCAGTTAGTTCTCTAGAAGAAAGTTGTGCTAAGTCACGGAATTTAAAAAAAAAAATATTTTAAAGGACCAATGTTGAACCCAGAATTTTTTTAAAGTTATACTTCTTTAGGCGCGTTATGAAAAAATATGAGAGTGAAATTTGAAGATGCGCGCGCATCACTGTAACACAAAAGTAACAGGTTGAAGCTAAACCGCTCATTAAGTCTCGAAAAAAAAGCTACCAACAAAATAGAAATAGAACCTCTGTTAGTCGCGCATGTTGGTACGCTTGTCGCCTCTGATCACTGTTTTCATATATATAATATTTATCCACATGTTTCTAGTTTCTACATTCACAACACGTGTTTTAGTTTCATACAAGTGCGAATTATATATGTGCTAATAAATTATATTCAGTAGTGATTTAAATTTAATATTTTGATTAATATTATTTACTATTCGTAAATATTTGTGAAAAAAATTGTACTTATAGACTTTTTCAAGTGCTCCAATATAATTGAGGTTAGCTATCCGTATGTATTATTTATTGATATAAATTAAAATATTATTATTTAACATAATTAATACTAAATATTATTAAATTATTTAATTATGCCAAAGAAGTATAACTTCTCACGCGCGTACATAAGTACACACACCCATTTTTTTTGGGGGGGGGAGGGACACAATGTATTGAAGCTACTATGCCTACACCTTTTTCCGAATGTGAATTTTAGATATACTTTTTATATGCGTAGCAGTATACCTTTTGAGTAAAAGGTAAATTTGGTCTTATAATTTAGTTTTATATATTTGACACATTTGCGTGGCACTATATTATTATTTTACTGAACACGTTTTAATATTTTATTAAATTATTTTAGATTGATGGAGAAGAATATTTTAAAATTATGTAAAATCAATTTCCTGCTCACAACAAAAATAAATTAATCGAGTCATTATAAAGCATAATTATTTGTTCTAAAATGAATCAATAAATCTTACAACTAGATTAGTGCTCTCAAATGGTGGGTGCCAGACAATCACCAAGATTAGTTTTTTTAATAATAATTTTTATCTTGTGTTTGAATTTGTTTGCTATTTTGCTATTGCTATTTTGAGATTCTAATCTTAACAAATATATCTTCACTAAATATTACCATAAAACTAAAAATAATAATAAAAAAGCAATATTCCGTGAAAACCGGTTTAACGTAGACGATATATCGCGTATGATATAAAAATCATTCAATTTCCCAGCCCTAGTACCAGCTGTTAAAAGGGGGCGTCTGTTACGAGTAGATTGAGTGGACAGCTGCAGTACCACCAGTCACTGCCATCATAGTACGTCTAGTTCATAAATAAAAAGCTGCACTTTTTGATTGGAATACGCCACTTTCTGTGGTCATAAATGAGGTCAAAAGAGACCTTTTCAGACAGGGAGGCACATCAAAATCCATGTAGGACACCAAAATGGCGACTATTTATAGCTACCATTTTGGTGTCCTTGAATTAATTGTATCTCAGCTCCTAATGGTTAAAAATTAATTTTTCTTTTTTTTTTTTTGTTCAAAAACTCTTATTAAGTACAATTTTTCTTATCATATTGACTTTTCCCTAAACCTTAATTTAAGGTTTCCGCAAAGTTAAAAAAATATTTACTTTGATTTTAGAATAATAAATAAATTAGCACCTTAGTTTTTTTCTGATGGATCATCTCCAATATGCTTGTTGATTGCCAATCCACATAAAAGAATTACAAGAACTAAAAGATACAGCACCCAGTGTATATGAGTACTCTATCAATGGTCAGTTTGTTATCCACAAAACAAAATATACCTTTTCTGCACTCACTGTGGATCAGGCTCATGAACAAAAAAAAAAAAGTTTTCATTCTAGATGAGTTTGAGTCAACGAGCAAAACAAACAGCACTGACAGGATTGTTCACCATGAACAGTATACTGCTTACCAGAACAAGTTTCAAGACAAAACATGCATTAAAAGGAAACTTTCTTGAATGCGGAAATTCTTTTGAGCTAAACTCCTGTGATATTTTAGTTTGGGACACTAAGGTTATAATCGATAAAAAGCGAGTTAAAGCTCTATTAGATACTGAAGAAAAAGCCTTACAACTGTACAGCAACATGTGATAGAACGTTTGAGTAAGAAGCAAAAGTGAGTGTATTTGCTCCATTGCAGAAAAGTGGGACCAAGTTCTTTGGATAGAAAAAAAAAAAAATCCTCCCAAATGATTTCTGACTTGAGAAATTATGTTGAGCTTTTTTCTAGGGCTTTCATTGTAAGTCAAAACAGAGACTTAGATCTGAACAAGTTTTTTGAACATGAAAACACCAGCGCTCCACCTTCTCTTTCTTCAAATGATGTTCTGCGATCAGATCAGAAATCTCAGCTATTTAAAATCTGGAAAAATCCATTGATCCGGTACAGTTTGAAGGATTCTGCGACACAATAATTTACGATGGAGCACATGCTATTCCACCCAAAACATCACGAACAATTGGAGAATACTTTGATACAGAATTCAAAAACAGGATTTTGTATGATGCTGAGAGGTTTCATGCAAAAATAATACACATTTCTTTTCTGAAGAAATTTGTGAGAGAGAAGCGAGGCATTATTGGTCTTCGTCGCCAAGTAGCACAAGGAAATATGTTTCCACAAAATTGGAATAACTTCTTCTGCTGAGATCAGAATAAGACAGAACTTTTCAAGTTACTTAGAGAGCATGCACTTTTGAAGTTTGATTACTGAAATTGATGGCATCATTCGTTCATCTAAATTGGGAAAAACTTTGATTGATAGAGTCAAATACAGACAACAGAGAAGAAGATGGCAGTATTTTCCTACATGCTAAAGATAGTGTTGAGCATGAAGCAAAAAAATTCATTATTTGCACAGTAGATACTGATGTAGTTGTTTTGGCAATCTTTTTTTTCCATTTTCTCAAATTTGTGTAACATACATTACATTACATTATGTTACAATAGGACCCGCCCCCATGCTGACATTTACGCATAACTCTCTGTAATTAATACTACCCACTCTAATTATACCGACACTAATATAATCCCTACACTAGTATTCGTCTCTATTGTAGTTCACGTAGTTTGGTATAACATAATAAAACAATTCTGATTAATAATATTCTCTCTACATAATCAATCTCTACATAATAAAACTGTTGGTGTACTTACCGATTGAATCTTCTGAAACCAGCAACCACCAAGACTGGCCTGCACCTATAATCCTAAATCGACGAGTGGGCCGAGCGAGTTACGATGTTCCAACAAGAATAAGTCCACTCTGTCCTGCTCAACTAACATGTAATGGGCCAGCCAGTATTGGACACGATTAGAGAATGACTATTCACCTATTCACCTGCCCTCTGATGGTAGAGAGATGAACTACTTTCAAAACATCAGGTGATTGAAGAAATGGTTTGGAAGTCGATGGAGCAATGACAACAAAGGGTCTACGTGATCATTCAAAGCCGTATTTACGTCACCGACCGTTGTTAAATTCTCCCACCTTGATTCTATTGCGACGAAACCCACTATATATTCTGATGTGCGTGTATGCTAAAATAACTTTTTGATTTCAACGCATGACCAAGGAACATTGTCCTGGACCTAGACAATGTCAGGATATATTATATCTGCATCAGAATCTTAACTATGGCGATTTATTTATTGGACTATGATTTAAAATTAACTCTTAGTGTCAGCCATGTTAGATATTGAAATTTTTCTATTATTTAAATATATTGATTTTTACCTGATCGTTAAATTTGAAATGAGGCTCAATAATATGTCTGTCGCCACTTGGGCGCTAGAGTCTTTTCGAGTGTTAAATCTTTTAGATAGCGACAATTATTAATTGACTTGGAGTTGAACGTGTTAAATGTAAATTGTTTTAAAATTGTGGATAGTATTAATTATTTTGTAAACATCAAGGTAACGTTTCTTATTTTTGTTTTGCATTTTGAAATATAGTTTAATGTAACGTAATTTTCTGATCATTTTGATTAATTATGAAATTAATTAACTTTAGTATATTTTCTAATCTTTTTCTATGGTTTGTTTCTAATATGATATTTTCATTATTTACTAGCAGGGTTATTGTTTTAATTTTTTAATATTGTGTCAGGAACAGATAGTCCCGGGAGTTTGATTAAAGTCTGTTAGCCAAAATCTCGCGTAATTTAAAGTTACTTATAGAAAATTAACCTGTTAAGTTAACGTTTTTGAAGTATTTATTCTTTGGTATGAAAAATTCACTTTGGTAACATTTTGAAGGTGCCCATTAGGCCCTTATTTAGTCTTTATGTATTATCCTGATGGATATTAATATATTTGATTTATTGTATTAAATTCAACGTTACGGGTTGTTCTATATCTTCAAAACTGACCCATTTGAATATTGGATATATTGCGAGTTTTATAACTCTCTCTTAAGTTATCTGCGCAATTTAAAGATATGAAGTTATTATCTATTTGTTTGGTTTTCAACCTATCTCACTTTGATTAATGAGACCATGTAAAGTTTTCTGCTCTAATGTTATTGTTTTGAATAAACCGTCCATATTGTTGTTTTAAATATTGCTAATAATTTCCCTTTTCACTCGTTCCATAGCTTATTCCCGCTCGCTTTTATCTTATTTATGGTCGTAAATAAAAGGTAACAGAGTGGGATTTTAACAGTTGCTGGTCTTCAAAAGATGTGGATTCTCTTTGGAGCTGGGAAGACTCAAAGGTGCATTAGCAATAATGCCATGTTTGATAGCATAGGTAGATAAAGCTATTACCTTGAGAGGATTCCATGCATTTACAGGATCAGATGTAACTTTGTCATTTGACGTGAAAGGCAAACAGACTGCTTAGAAAGTCTGGAAATCATTATCTGAAGCTACGGAAGCCTTCGAAGCTATATCACTACCAAAAGAGTCAATTTCTGAAGAGACTTTTCAAGTTCTGAAGAAATTTACTATTTTGCCTTACTACAAAGACGGAGAAGACTTCTAAGTCAATCGTGTTAAAAAATTATCTTTACTTCAAAAAGTCGCAGTCTATTTAGTTTGCTCCCAACTAGAGAGGCATTAAGCCGGCATTGTCCCCGTTTAGCATATCAGGCAGGACAAGTCTAGGGTCATGCCTGCTCAGTGATGGACAACATTCCAGGACCAGAAGGATGGGGTGGGGATGAACCAGAGCTGCAGCAGGAAAGGGGGTGCCGGTCTGGTCTTCTCTGCCATTTATTTGGGCAGATTTAGGAAATTGGTTAAGTGTAGTTTATCTGGATGCCGTCCGTACACGATGCTCCTATTCGAAGGCTAAGGTTCCATGCACGCTATTTTGCACGAACTGCACTGGAGGTCGAAAATGTGGCAATAAATACAATTAAAGGTATGTGCTTAGTTGAGAGTTTCTAAATTGCCATAATTCCATCACAAATTTCAAGATCATAATATTTATTTTTGTATCCAACGTCTTCTGTTTGTAGACTATTTTTCAAATACCAGGCGTCAAAAATACTTTTTAAATAAACTAATTCTATTATTACTTGTTAACTTTTTAAGCGTTTATAGGAAATAATTACTTTGTTTCAGGTATGAATCGGATGATGAGGAAGGGGATAACTTGATTTAGAGACATTTAAGCTGTTAAGAAGAAATTAATTTGCAGGGGCATTCCTATTATTCAAACATTTTTGTAAACATTTAGGCTACTATCTTATTGTAATAGTAAAAAAAGTATTAAAAACCAAAGTCTAGTTTCATTTGACCAACAATTTCTCAATAAGTGGTTTATTAAAACAGATTTTCTTGGTATCAATGGAAATATAGAATAATGCTCTTTATTTTTTATATCAATATAAAGGTGATATTGTGGACAATAAAAACGATAGTTAACAATGAAATTTGTGGGAAAAGTGAAATTTTCATAAATTATTTAATTGTGGAGAAACCTCAAGGCTTATAGATAAATATAGGATGACAAATTAGTTTCTTCTTAGCAAGAGCTTTCAAACAAAAAACAAACTTAAATCTGAATATTAAGAGCTGAGATACAGTCGAACTAAGAACACTAAAATTGTGACCATAAATGGCCGCCATTTTGGTGTCCTGCATGGAATTTCAAGTGGCTCCCTATCTCTTTTCACATCAAATATGTTTACATAAAGTGGCATATTCCAATCAAAACGTGCAACTTTTTGGATTTATTTGTTATGTACCAGACGTACTACCCAGTCAAGGAGTTAAACTCCACTCAAAGGCTGGCTGAGCTTAGGGCCCCACCTTCGATTCCGGAAAAATAAATGTTTAAATAGCTAGTTTAATTGAGCCCGAAAGACTGGACATTGTGTATGGTATCAAATCTAGTTTTGTATTTGTATTTATTTTAGGTATTTAACGTGCACTTTCTGAACCATTTGAGTATATCAGCATACGACTTATAACTTAATCTAAAAAAAAAACAAAAAAAACACCACCTAGTCTCCCGACCGTCAATTAATCACTGGGAATCTAACCCACGGCTCTTAATTTAATAGACAGACACGCCACCGATTAATCTTAAGATGTCGGGGACTCCACAGTTTAGTTAGTTTATTAACTGTGTGTTGAGAAATAAGTTTACCTGCGGTCTGCACTGGTAGTAACAATGTCTAACACATCAAGCTCGCAATAGTTTGAGTTTTCAGTGATAAGAGGGTCGAGGTTCAAATTTTGGTTGGGTGACTTCCCGTTTGTAATTTAACATTATGGTTTTGCCATCTCTTACGCAAATTATGGTACATTTCCTCTAACTTTCCTCCCGATTCCCACCCTAAAAAGAGTAAAATTTTAAAATAACCTTTGTATTGTGCCCTGTGTCTTACCACGGTTCAATTTTCATAGGAATAACTTTTTATAAAATCCGAACATTTTTTGCGGTCAACATTGATAACATTTTGTTATATTGTTAATTTATTTTATAGATATTGATAATATGTTTAAAAAGTTACAGATGCAGTATGCAGACAACATAATTGATATATAAATGAAAGTGAATATAATAACTTTTTTATATGTTAAATAAGGCTCGTACTGTACAAATTGGAATTTACCCGTTGGTATCTGAACATTGGGGTCCCACGAGAATTTGCAAAAGCTTGCTTTTTATTGGTCTGCCCATAATCTTTGGACAATGTGGAGATATGTTAAGAGACTCATGTATCCAAAGAAGAGTGCCTGTACTAATGTTAAGAGTGAGGTATGAAAGAAGACTATTGATAGGCCAAGTTGAAGTACCGAAGGACATTAATTAGTAAATAGAGATAAGCGATAAATACTTCCAAAAAATTTATTCAAAAGTATGAGTTAGTTACTAATCACTTACCATACTTTTGTAATTTACCCCTGTTGAATCTAATATGTGTCAACCAGACAGTCAGGTAGGGTTAGCCGAGATTTTACCAAATATTTTTAGGGCTCCTCCAAACAAAAAAAAGGTTGGGTATCCCTGGAGTAGATAATAGGAGGGTAGAGCTTATAATAAACACAAATTTGCGTGGAAGGATTGTGTGTAATAATTTTGGGGGAAAAACCCACCTAAGTACAACAAACAGATTTAAACAATGAGTTCCTGCAATCTAGACAAGATGAGCTTGATGCCTTTGTCCACGTGCCCATAGATGCGGATTATAATAGGTTGATTTAGAAAGTGCGCATTTAGAAATTACCCTTAGAAACACCCCTTTAGGGGTGTGCTAACGGTGTAGCCGCATACTGGACAGGGGCTCGCGCTTGCTTAGGCGACAGAGGAAAAAAAAAACATTTGGAGTGGGACTTTTTTTTAACACCTAGTCTTACTACCTGTCCAAGTTATACACCTATGTACAAATTACACTAATGGGTTAGGTACAGTGGTTCCCAAACTTTTTAAAGCATGGTGCACTTTTCAGGAGAGAAATTTGTCATGAAGCACTATAGTTTCCTTGATGCTAAAGGCATCCACGTTCATTTTTTGCTATATTTACCTAAATGCAATTTTTAAAGTTGTTAGTCGATATTTTATCGTATAGTAAAAGCACGAATTATTTTTAGATTTCTAAATAGCTTAAATTTTGATCCAAACTTAATTTTTCTTACTGAAAGCCATTGAAAATTGTATCTTTTCTCAAAACAACAATTTTGCACATAAGTGTTTTAGGTATAAGGGCGACGATATTTTCACATAGACTCTACATAGATAGATACTAAACCAAATTACATCAGTATTCACGATGGAAACGAATGTTTAAGCACTTGGGCATGTTAAACATAAAGTCTTATTTAATTATAAGTGTTATTTTCTTCCTTGTCTTCATAGAAATAAGGAACTTAACTACATAAACGCAAAACAACAACCAAGAACATAAATTAACCTAAAGAAACACTTTGATGAACGAATTCAAAGCAGGTATTGTAAATCCACAATATGTTACCCACATAGATAGTTTTAAAACTATTTTCATGTCTGCAAAAAATAAAGTCACTTGGCATAAAAAAAGAACGATATAGTATAGACCAAAGACTTAAATCCCAATGAGAGAGATGGTACTGCTGTGATTTTATTTGCACGATGTGGATATATATATGGTTGAATTTGGGACAGCTGCAACCAAATACCTGCTCTACATTGAGCTGGAATCTTTTGTTTTAGTAGCCACATAGGTAGAGAATCCTGATCCACATAAGTAAGTTATTGCAAAGGGAAGCAGGATTATTTTCACTCTATCTGACAACTTCAAATTCGTCTCGTAGTTGACATCAAAATTATGATAGTGAATTTTAGTTGGAAAATTCTCTTTTACGCAGAATCTGATGTCAAATCATTCAAACACTCATACGCTCCGATGCCAGATTTGATTTTTTAACATTCAATTATATAATAATGCACTGTTACTTGATTTATTTTGACTTCAACTAACTGAAGGGTCTACGAAACACTAGTTTTTAATATGCAATAGAAACTTCCCAAAAAATTCTGGAAAGGTGTCGAAGCAAACAATCGTATCTGAAAGCGTGGTGAAGTTCTCAGGAGACGGGGTGAACTGGCACCCTCTATTATTATTAGCACCGTGTCTTACTACCCATTCGGGTTATACGCACTTACGCTAATGTGTAATGGTAGGGTGATTGTGAGATGAAATGAAGGACCTACAGTTTAACGTGGAATCCGAACCACGGTCGGAGGCCTGGCATTCCCACATTCACAAGATGTCTTGTCAGAGGTGAAGGAAGGGTTTGGAATCAGATAAATCTGTGCCGGGACCGAGGATTGAACCCCGGCCGCCAGCACAGAAGTCTGACACCTTACCCCTAGACCGCCAGGTCACCTGGCACCCTCTAGTCACTCTGCCTGGTTTCGCCGCGTGCAGTCTGTACATAATCTCTACCCAATACTTACCTATACACAGTTCATGGACGCACAAATTTACAGTTTTGATATCTTATCACATTTTATTTATTTTTATTTCCAATCTATTTGCGGAGCACTTGAAGATGCTTCGCAAAGCACACTCTGGGAACCGTTGAGCTAGGAATTAGGAAGTCTTAATTTAGAGTAAGTGCACCCGCATTTGCGTGGAGGGAGAGCGAGAAACCATTTAAGAAAAAACCTTTGTGCGCCAGACCGGGACAAGGACAAATAAAAGCATATCATGTGGTTTGATTTATTTAACGAGTGAAGTAAGTTCTCGCTTCAGTGGCCACATGGTCTAAGATATCACACTCGTTTTAGACTAGACTGCCGATCACAGGGAGATTGGGTTTCAAATCTCGGTCGGGTGTATTGAGGGTGGTTTTCCCAAATGGTTTTCCATTATTCCTCCACGAAAATGCGAGTACACTTCCTCTATATTCAATCTTCCTCAAGTCTTACTTAAATATGCGTATAACCTGAACAGTTAGTAAGACACTAAAAATTAAGTGCTAAAAAAAGGAGTTCTCCGTTTTAACTCCACCTATTTGCACTTGTTTGTTTGTCTGAGGTGTAAGCTATATGTCTCACTATAACTTTTGAACGCATTAACTGATTTAATTCACACTTGACATGGTTGCTCTTTGTATCTCTATACAGATCAAGTTCATCGGGAAAGATAATCGAACAAAGGGTTGGGGAGAAATCTACCCTTACGTGTATAAAACCATGGCTTCTAACATTAATTATTGCATGTATACCTTTTAGGGCATTTCCTGACACCCTTTACTGATGAAAATTGTTATAATTCATTCACGACCTTAGTTTACTTGGATGACTGCTTAAAATGTTACTAGAAGTATTCCCTAATATATCACTACGCCAACAGCTGAATTCTATCATTTTGGATAACTGTTATGAAAACAGATTGTATGAATGTGATAGTTAACTACAGTAGTTTAGGCCAATATTATTTATATATTTATTTGAGGTCGGACACAAACCTTATTTATCATTTTATTCCACTTAAAAACAATATTCACACCACTTTCACAAAAACTTCTAACGAACATAGCTTCAAAATGGCGACCGACGAATTTAAACCATGTGATTGAACAGACAGTAAAGAAGTTTTTTACAATGATGCACCCACGCAGTTGATGACAATATTTTATTCAGTTAAATATTTTGAAACACGATAAAATAATCATAAAATAATTATTATATATAAATAAAATTACAAGTATTTTCTCTTTCCCAAGTAAATACGATGCCTGTATTAAAAAGTATTAATGTGTGCACTATATTAAACATAATCAATAACGTTCCAAAACGAAGAATAAGTACCTTTAATTATATTTAAAAAATTGGTTTCGAGTTGGATAAAAATAGATTATTAAAAGTAATGAAATAGTGATGAGAAAACTTAAGTTTATGTTATTTTAAATGTAATTATAACAGGTAATTAAAGATCTTTACATTTATAGCAAAACTGTGATATTTTACAAGTGTTGGCAACCCAAAACCTAAACATATGATATTCGAACTGTCATCCAGGTAAAAACCTATCATTAAATGACTTTATATAGGAGTAGAGTAATAGAGTATATAAAATACTAAACCAAAAAACAAGTTTTTGAACTCTGTTGGGAAGGGGGTAAAGGGAAAGGAGGATACCTGGGGGCTCTGCAAACAAAGTTTGCCCAGGGCCCCACATCTGCTATGGGTAGACCTGTCCCTTAGTATAAAAAATACCCTGCAAAACCACCTGTTATTTCTAGAGCCATACTACATTTGTTAAATCGTTCGAACAGAAGAAAATAATCTGAACCACGCGTGGCGAGTGGAATTCCTCCATGAGCAACGAACGGACAAACAAACCGAGTGATACATTTCTCTTCCAGAGGCAGAAGAAAACAAACTGCGATGTGTGGAAACACGTGGGGGGATTTCATTTAATATCCCATCTCACGGCCGCTTAAGGGAAATGAGATACAAGATCACGCATCAACTAGAGAGTGTGATTTAATTATTGGTTTGACAACAGAGAATGGGGATTAGTATGATAGTTTTGTCATAAAAACATTGTTTTTTCAATTTTTTGGAATCTTTAAAAATATAGTTAGTTGCATCCCTCTGCTATGTCCCAAAATGTATCTCCGAAAAGTGCCCCAAGTTGTGGTTTAGAAATTAGCGTTGTCATCATTCTACTTTAGGTCCTCCTAATTTATTTGGATTCTCCCCGTCTACTTATATACTGGATGTTTGGATATTGGATGATTATATCCAATTTAAAAAATAACTTTTTTTTGCTATATATGAGGATTTTTCTCTTGAAACACATATTTTGACTTTATATGCAATAATTTCCCTATGGACACTCGTCTGTGCACTTTAACAAATTTTATTTAGTAAAACACATCTCGCTCGCTTCTTTTATATTATCAGTATAACTGTAAAACTCATTTCAGTTTTACTTTGTTATCATTCTTTTAAATAACCGCTTGGATTCGGTTTGTTGGATTATAAATATTAAAGTAGGCAGAAGGATGTGTATTTGATCGTTCCAAAATGTCTTAATAGACACTTCTGTCTATCAAGACATTTTGGAGTGATCGAATACACATCTTACTGCCTACTTTAGGATTTATCATCCAATAAACAGAATCCAAGCGGTTATTTAAAAGAATGATAACAAAGTAAAACTGAAATGAGTTTTAAAGTTGGCGAAGGCAAATATTAAACATAAGAGTTTTTCACGATCCTTGATTAAGAAAAGCCTAAGAAACGCTCTTGATCAAAATTACCTCACATTCAGTACTTATGGTGACGATTATGATATCTCTAAACTAGAAAATAATAATGACGAGGAAAATGTATAGTTTTTTTTGTAGCCCATATCTTGATATAAAGTAGAGGATACTAAACTAAATGCCATAGCTGCATATCATTGTTGAAGATTGCGTCATCGTATTTAAAAAAATAATTAGAAAAACATTTTATTTGTAGGTCTAATATTTGAATATTTAGAGAACCACAGATGATTCATATCCTTTTCCTGGGGGGCAGAGGGCGGTCAGTAAGATTATGAAACTTAAGTCAGTGGCCTAATCGTCAGGAAGGAGAAACAAAAACTTCACAGTTTGAATTTGCCACGTTACCATTGGTGCAAATTCAAACAAGGTGAAGAAGGGTAGGAAGGTAATGATGCGTAAATAGCGGTCCAACCGAGGTATTAAGTAGAGTAGGACCGAGCAAACCGGACACTCTTGTTTAAAAATCCGGTAGGACTGGGCGAACCTTGAGACGCTCGGGGAAGACTTTATTTATAATATAGTACTAATACTATTTGTTAAGTATTCAAGATATAATCCCATTATCATTGACTTAATCAAGTGTAGTGTGTTAAATATACCATACCTGATATATTATGTTTGTACGCCATTATTAGGGTGACATTTGATATAACGATTGGATTGGGTCCAAGTTTGCTGTTCTGTATTATAATAATTAAAAAGGGATGATGTCTTATTTTATAAATTAAAAGTTCTGGTGTTTTATAGTTATTTTTATTTTAATTAGATAAACAGTTTTTTGCTAGATATTTCACACGTTGTAGATTTTAATAAAAGCCCGACTATTACGTTATATGCATGATCATTCCCGAACGTGAAATTTAGAACACAATTAAGATGTATAGACTCCACCTACACGGCTCCTCGTCAGGAAGGAAAGTGAAGAGATGCGTACCCTGAAGGGGTATAGCAGCAACATTTCCTTCTAGAAGCTTCCTAAAAGAAAATGGTGTGGTCATCCAGGTGCGTTTCTGTCCACCAGCGCGTTGTCTTTTTAAACAGAGATGTAGAAGGATGTCGCCATACCTTGCAACTTAAAAACTTAACACAAATAAATATTACTACCCGCTCTCATTTAAAATATCGTAATTTTGAATAAATATGTGAATAATAAATTATAGAGATGTATAATTCCATATCAATACATCCTTCCATTATATCAACGGTGTAAGGCATAATTCATGATATATTAAATAATAAGGAATTCACAATGTAATAGTCTAATCCTTTAGTAACTAACCTATACTTTCAATATCTTAATGGCCGAAATAAGTTATAAAAATGAACGTAACACAATCTGGAAAATACATATATTTTGTTTGAACAAAGTTATATTAAACAAAATAATACAATTTTAAAATACTTGTAGCTATTGTAAAATATGAGAATAAATACTTGATTCAAATAACCATACATATTTCTTAAAACTTAATTTACACTTAAACTAAGTTATGTAAAACATTTTCTACTATTTCTTTTAAATAATCTTTTGATGAACATAATTCAGAAGATATTATTAAATGTGTAAGTATCGATGGATTAAGTAGCCAAGCTATTATAGTGGTGAAATACGGTTACAGCCTCATCTGAATATCATAGCTTATTCTTTAAATTGAAAAATGACACCTATACACCGGAATACGATATTTATATGCAGATATATCCTACAATAGCCTGGCTATTTAATCCATAATGAGATGCGTATTCGTACAAATTGTCATTCTACTATTGGCAACAAAGCCCTCCCGAGTCGAAGGTGGCTGCGTTATATGATAGTTCGTGATCTTAATTGATTGTTCTTGTGTAGCTGATGATTTCGGGACGCTCATCACAAATTCTGCATTAAAATATGAGTGAAGTAATGACTCTGGTTAAGGTACGACTCCTGGGTAGCCCAGTGGTCAGACCATTAAATACTAAGTCAAAGGTCCCGGGTTCGAATCCCGTGTCCAGATGTCCTTTTCAATTTAAATAGGATGTATACATATTGGCTAAATATTTTTTCGCAACCATACTAGAGTTGAAATAATCCAAACAGCCTACATTACCCTACATAGTTTAGTAAATATTAAGTAGGATTGAAATATCAGATGAATTGAAGGAATAAAGAAAATGCCGGGAGCTCAACAGGGTGCATTGGCGGTCTAAATTCACTGACAAAGGAATGGGCCCGTAGTAAGACAGGACACATAATGATAATTAAAATTAGTTAAGCACATAAATCAACGTAGGCATATTTATTTTGTGTGAAAGAGGAACTCCAAAATTCCACTGTCCCAGCCAGACCCCATGAATACACTGGACGGGCCTGTTTGAGAAACTTTTCTCTCTCATAAAAGACCGATATAATCTACTCGGCGCCAGCGTGCTAGACTAAAGTGCCTGACTCTTAGGCCTCTTTCAGATGAGGCGGCTAGTTGATTCAACTAGTTGAACGGACGGGTGTCAAGGAGTGTAGCCAGGTAGCAAATGATTGGGAACCCCCAAACCCCTTCACACGCAGTCAACTCGTCCACCCAGGCGGGTGGCCATCAGGCACAAGTGCCGCTTACGTTCTCATCCCCACTCATTGACTCAACACAAAAGACACTACTTGGCATTCGTCCTTCACACCAGTCGCTTAGTTGAGTCAACTAAGTTCACTATGGAAAGCGTTGCAATTGCAAGTTTCAATGTGGAACATTTCATTGAAGAAATTCGTATTAGTCCCGCGATATGGGACATGAGGTGTGAGGAGTATAGCGATAAAATTAAAAGGAGTGAAGCTTGGAGGGAATTCGGCACGCAAATGTTATTCAGATTTCAACAGCATGGAGTCTACCAAACAAGGTGCAATCGGTAAGAACATTTCATTCAAATTATTAGAATTATTTAAGTAATTATTTAATGAAGAAATTTACCTAGATTCGCAAATGTCAACATCGCCTCATGCCTACAATTTGAGTAGTTTTCATATGAAGGTGGTTTATGCATTAAACAAAAAAGTACAAACTGAAGTTTTGATTAGACAACAAACATTAAATTCTCCAATCCTATTTCAAATAACATTATACTGCCATTTCAACTGTCCTGGTCCAACAAAATAATCAGCTAAGTGATTTCTTATATCTCTTGGCTGTCTAGACTATGACTGACCAGAAATATTCTCCCCCATTGGTACATCCTGTAATGTGGTTAGTGTAGCAAGAGTGTCTTCAAAAATAATCCCATCTCTCAGCCTTACAAAGTTGTGAAGGACAACACATGATTTAACTATGTTTTCTGCAAAGTGCACTTCTACATTCAATCTACATTCATTCGCCACTTGTTGGCCAAAACACCAAAAGAACATTCCACAAACCTTCTAGCTCTGGACAGTCTGTAGTTAAAAAGTCTTTGCTTGATAGTCAAGCTATTTCCTGCAAAAGGTCTCATCATGTGTTTTGACAATCCAAACGCTTCGTCACCGACAAACACATAATTCACGTAACACCCTCCTTCTAGTATTGGGCATGCAGTTGGAATGATAAAAGTGTTGGATGACATTCTTTTCCATATATTGGTATTCTCTAAAATTCCTGAATCTGACTGCTTTCCATAAGCTCCAATATCAACAGCTCTAAATAAGTAATTAGAATCACAAATGGCTAATAGGACTATTGAAAATAATGTTTGTAATTGTGATAAAGAGACCCACTGTCCTTTGGTTTTATTATCCTAATGTGCTTCCCATCAATCGCACCAATACAATGAGGGAAGTTAGTTGTTCTCTCGAAGTCAGATGCGATACTCAGCCAATCATCCTTTGATGGAACTGCTAAGAATGTGCTGCTTAGTTCCCAAACAGCTTCACACACTTCTTCCACAATTCAAATGATTGTTGATATACCACATTTGTAACTGTAGTGTAGATCTGTTAGTGTGCACCCTGAAGCCAAATATCTGAAAATCAAAATCAAACAAATAGAGTGCATACCTACTTTTAAGTTTATTTCATAAATGGCAATGTTAAATTCCTAAAACAAAATGTGCATATCGTATGTGCACGCCTATTAAGTTCCTACTTATTTTTATTTACTTCATGTCTCAGTTAAAGAGCTTAACAAGAAGTGGAAGAACCTAAGGCAGTGCTACAATAGGGAGCGTGATTCACAAATTCCAAAATCAGGATCCGCCAAAAAGAAGAAGACGCAATATGTTTACTTTGACGTTATCTCTTTCCTCGCTCCTGTATTCACCTCCAAATCAACTCACTCTAACGTCGGTGATGCGGAGGATGGATATGAGGAAGAAGAAGGGGAGATGGAAGAAGTTCCATCAGTTTCGCAAGAAGTGGGAACTGAGAAGACCAACCCAGCAGTTCAATCTTCCAAAGCACTTTCAAAGCGGAAGCGTTGATAATGAAAATCCTGTGGAAGACGTTTGCCAACTGTTAAAAAGAAGCTTACAGGAAAGGATGGCTGCAAAAAAGAGGAAGGATGAAAGAGAAGAGGCGGATGAAGATTTCAACTTTCTAATATCTCTGCTAAACTACACCCGCGCCGTTCAAGGTATGAACAAACTAGTCATGCGATCTGAATTGCTCTATGTCGTAACAAAATACTACAATATGAGTATACACCCTCAACATTTTTTCCCACAAAGCTCTCAACAACCTCAAATCCAGCAGGTGATGCATAACAATTTTCCTCGTCCTCAGTATTCATCTTTTCCTGCACCGTATCCCCCTTCCCATTTAACTTCTTATTCAGAACCAACTTTCCCTACTCATACAGTCACATCTCTCAGCCTTCTTCGGTACATCGATCTAATTCTACAGATGCATCTCTGGAAATGAACCCATTGTCTTCAGATTTTGAATTTTCGCATGAAACCCTCTAATTTCTGTTTTTTTAGTTTCACGAACTAGTTAATTTTTTATTGTCTTTGTAATCGTAAATGTTTTAAATTATATTTTGTATTTTTTGTAAGTAAAAAGCTGAGTGATATGCCATGATGCTTTATTATTTTTGTATTCCTCTAGATAATTATTAATCAAAGCCCAATATTGTGTTGTAAAATGGGTATAGAAGAAAGGTATTGGTAGAAGGAAGGTATAATTTTTTGGTTAAATTTTTTGAAATTTTTAAATTTAATAAAATATATATATATATATCTTTAAAATATTTCTTCACTTACCTCAGTGTAATGGCTAGTCTTTCTTGCGTTGGTATAGCCTGTCTCATAATCGTGTCTTCTTTATGAATCCTGTGTTGGATCAGGGCGTGATGCTCTTCGAAGGATGATCGTGACATGCGGAAATAATTAAAGAATTTATCCTCGTGGCTAAGGAGTTGTGGATATAGTTGTGAGAAAGCGCCCGTTTTCCGATTTTGTAACAACGGATGAACCCACACTTTTCTTCGACTGGGTTTCCTCCCTTTTTGCTTCTCTTCTTGCAGCAGAGCAAGGACAAGAAGTGCTCCTGCTTCCGCGGGTTCTAACATCGTACTGACCTTCCATTGATAAGAGAAGTTGATTACACAAGTTGCCTGGTGTGAAACCAGCCAAGAAAGAGTCTTCACACGGCAGTCAACTAGTTGAGAGTCAACCAGGCAACTTAGTTGAATCAACCAAACCGCCTCGTCTGAAAGAGGCCTAACTCGGGAAGTAGATACTTGCGTTCTAACGCCCACCGGATTATCAAGTAGTAGGTTTACATTCCTCTCCAGGCGTATGCTTATGTATTTCCTATGATCTACCCTGCTATCTCCCCCACATTATTATACTAATACTTTATTAGCATTTAACGCCACCGGCGGTCACACGTTCTAAAGTAGACTGGGGTTTCGATGATGAGGAGGTATGGGATTCTGGCCATGTGGTTTTTATCTAACTGGTTTCCCACTCTGCTGTCACGCAAATTCACCAACATCTCTAAATTATACCTTCATGATCCTTACCCCATTAATGTAGTTAACTGGATAGTCTGGACAAGAAAGAAGACGTAGTGCATAAAAAAAAACTCTCTCCTACAACCAACAATCACGATAGGCTACACCTCTACACCTCTTAGAAATAGTAGCTATCATATAAAGGTAAGAAAAGAGTAACATAGATTCGAAGTTTCACATGAAGTACTTTATCTGGCCAACCTCGGTGGTTTTGGGGTAAAGTGCTTACTTCATGATTCGATGTTCGTGGGTTTAAATCCAGCTGAGGTCGAAGGATTTTTCTTGAGTGATAAAAATCCGTAGCACAACTTCCTTTGGAGAGGAAGTGGAGCCGGTGGTCCCATGTCTATTGTGGCATGTAAAAGAAGCCTAGAAGGTATGTGAAAATAACTTTACAGGCAAAATTGGTAGGACCCTTCGATCTCGCTCATTGAAATTCTCGTGTGCTTATAATCAGTCAGTTCAGAAAGTGCACGCTATATACCTTAAATAATTAAATCAAATTAAATAAATACTTTATCTGACTACTAGAGAAGCTACTAGATCTACTTTCACGCTTGGAACTGTATTCTGCTGCTGTTACTTTTGATCGATATTTTCAATACCTCTATAATAGTAAAATGCTATCAATGTTTACCGAAAAAAAAAAATTATGTTTTTATTTGTTTGAGGTCATTGCTATGAAAATTATTGGGATTTTTGTTATATTTTTATTGCTATAAAAAGCCGTGTGCTTCTGAAATCAAGATGTTGAATCCTGACTTTAAAACTTTCAGAGCTTGGGCGTGATCTTGGACTCAGCCCAGAAATACATCCTACGTTAGCCTGTATTTAAAACCTTTTTCTGGGTCAGTAAAAATAAAACGAATTAAACGGTCATTTGACAGCTTAATGGTTATTGCAGCGTTTCAGCCATTTAATGACCTTGAAATTAAGTATCACAACAAACCAGTTTGTAGCGTATGAGAAGCTAGGTATCCAGAGTGGTGGTCGAGTGGTTTAAGGGGTTAGACTCAAATCACTTGGTCATCACCAAGGGCGTAGATAATGGTGTGTTTGGGGGTCCGGGCCCTCCCTAGAATTTTATGGGACCCCTTAGGGGAGGTGTAGTTATACGTATACAGAATATTATTGACAAAATGTATAATAAACCTTTCCAGTGGAACCATCCTCCCGCCCCCTCTTGACTAAAAGCATGAGTTTCGAATCCTGGGTGGATATGGTTTTACAGGTGTAATTTTCACTGCGGTTTTTGTATTCACTCTCAAGTTGTTGCGGGTGTATTTCTTATAAGCTACCACCATTATCCCTACCACTTATATCACGTAGGTGTCTAGTCTATCTGCTTTGCCGATGATAAGGAAGTCAAGGTTTGAATCACGGCCAGTTGTATTGAGGTTGTTTTCCCACTCTTCCACACACGGATTTGGGTAAACTTTCCCTGTTTCTCTTATACTCCATTTGTGTAAATATGCGAATAGACCAAACAAGTTTTTTTTTCTTCTTCAACAAGTCTTACTACCCGTTCGAGCTATCCGTATATTAACGCTGGTGGGGTATGGATAAAGTAGGTTGAATTTGGATTAAATATACCCGCATTTACGTGGAGGAAGAGTGGGAAGTCATGTAGGAAAAACACCTACACTACGTTAATGATTTCATGGATTAGGAAGGTTTTATTTATAGGAAGTGTACCCGCTTTTTACTGGAGGGAGAGTGGAAAACCACCTCAGTACACCCGAATGAGATTCAAACCTCATTCTCCCTGTCATCAGTAGTCTTGTCTACTGCGTTAGGCGCGTGCCCCAACCCCTAAAACCTATGCCGCAGTGTCGCTCCGTTACAGCTTCACTACTCCCTTGAGTTACAGTTATTTTGTAGGAAACACGTCTTTGTTGATAATTTGACACTCATTTAGAACATAGAATAAAGGTTTCAAAACTTTCTCGGTTCAGGGTGTCCTTAGTGTCTTAGTAATTTCCACGCGGCTTCCTTAAAGCCAAAGAAATGCCTAACTATTCCATTTATTAAGTAGTTCGGTGCAAACAACTTGCCAAGCAACTTGCCAAGCAACTTAGTAGGCGTTTGAAAATATAATATACATAAATTGAAATAAAAAATAATAGGCTATTTTATTTCAGTCAAAAATAACCACAATTACTTACTTTTTTTGCGACGTGTCTCATTACCTGTCGGCATATGTGCTTATTACGCTAGTAGGGATTGGGAAGATTGTATTTTAAGGAATTGTGCGCATTTGCGTGAAGGCAGGAAAAAAAACCGCAGTAGCTACACCCGACCGGAATTCGAACCCCGATCTCTCCATATCACCATTATAGACTAGCTTTTGCCCGCGGCTTCACTCGCGTTAATGTTTATTTGGTCAATAAATTCAGGTTGTCGGTCGACACAGAAAGTATGAAAATAAAAACGATGAACTTATTCAGGTTTTTGGCCAATACAGGTATAGATAAAGAAACATACTAACTACACAATATAAATAAGGATTAAGTGTAGGAGTAGAAAAGAAGTAGCGGAGTGTGTGTCAGAAGAGTCATAGGTTATGCCTTGCCGCGTATTGAAAATCCCACTCCATCTTAAATTTTACCTACAGTTAATTAACATCCCTTATTTACTCCACTTGTTCTTGGCCGTTGCAATCATGGGAACAGAATAGATCATTATTTTAGGACGCTCCTATATACTATGTTGTATGTCCTCCCATTTGGCGCAAATACATACAAATTCTGGGCATTGGACACACGCGAACATGCTACATATAGCGGCCATGGGAAAAACATGGCTTTTCCAAATGCCCCCTGCTACCTGCAATGTTTCCCTTGACCCTTTGTTAATAGTAATAGCAAAACTAAGTTTGATTGGAAACTGGAGTCTTTTGAATTGAAATGGTAGGTCAGTGGGGATTATTGGGATTTGCGATTATTACACTTTCCCCTTTTCCCACACCTGTTAAAATGGTGGAACAGATTATATTTTGCCCTAATTGTTAATCCGAAGCCTCGTCCCATTACATAATCGGGGTGCATCTAAATTTCGCAAAGCATAACTGGTTCACCTAATTTCAATTGTAGTTTATGCGATGGTACACCCGATAGCTCCAGAGAATTTAAAAACTCAGCGGGATATGAAGTGCTCTGTTCTGTGTCCATGATTGTATGTATTGACAAATACTCCTTTATTTCTCCCTGCACTCTTTCAAATGTCAGTGTTGATTTTATTAACAAATTTAATTTTTTGGTGCAAGAATTGCTCTTGCACACAACCAGTGTCAGAATTAAAATTTATTGTAAGTCTGGGTAAACTTTAGCAATGAGCTCCACATCATTTTCCACCAAATTACAGAATTCCCCTGTTAGTAAAATACAACCTTCAGCATCCGTGTCCAAACGTCCATCGCCAATTTTCAATAGTGTCTCTGCTTAATGTCCTGAATCTACGTCATTATAAAGGTGGACTCTCATATTCGTTGTTAGGCTGAATTTTTTAGTTTTTAAAAACTTTTTTTAAGAAAAAAAAGATACCTAACCTAAAAATTAAAACAAACAAACTATTGTCCTAAAGGTAAAAAAATAGAATTAGAAGTAAAATAACTAACCTAAGAATAATAAATGATAAACTATCGCTCAGGGATTTAAAGGAACAATATAAACTGAAAACGTAAAACAATTACAATACTATTAAAATAGGACTAAACACAAATGAATAAACGGTAACTAACCAATGTTTGTAAACAAATGAATCGCAAACAATGTATTGTTATTTCCCATCGATACGGTCCTTCAATCCCTTTCTTCCCTTTCTCCAAACTTCACAATTATGAGTTTAAAATAGCCATAGATAATACAAAACGTTACCGCGTTTTAAAAGATGCTCAGCGCCATCTATCGAGTTGTTAAGTACTAAACGTTAAAGGCACTTTAGTAAAAATAATGTTTTTATTTGAGTTCATCACAGTATAATACCAAACTTCTTACGACAATTTTGTTCCCAACCTAGGGGTTGTAGCCTGTTTCGGTTGGGGTCACAATGTTTGTTGAGGTTATAGCACTTTTTAAATTTATTATAATGTTTATAGAAGGGTATACAATACACATAATAATGTAATCATAAAAACGGTTACGTTATGTACAGGTTCCTTTTGATCATCCAACTCTGACAGTAGCTTGCTGGCTCGGTTTTCTTTAAGGTCATTTGACAGTGAAAATTTGATTGCACAATTTTTACAAGTGTATTTTTTTCAGTACCACATCTTACTATCCTTTCGAGTTGTACGCAAAGTTTATAATAATAAGGTATAATAAGCTATAACCCGCCTCATTAGACGAATGATCTAAGGCGTCACTCTAGTTTTAAACTGACCTGCTGAAGATCGGGAGATCGGGGTTTAGATCCTGGTCGGGTCTACTGAAGGGTTTTTTTCCTAAATAGTTTTCAACTCTCCTTCTATGCAGATTCCAGGTAGATTACCTCTAAAATGTTTCCCTCCTCACACCTACCCCATTAGAGTAATTATCATAATATATGCGTATAATCTGAACAAATAGGGGGCTTAGAAAGAAAGCTATAAATTGTAATTCAATGATTTCAAATCATTACAGTTCACGAGTTAAAAGGGGTTAATCTTGCTATTTTATGCTTTTTGCATACTATTGTTAAGGTATTTAAGGTAGTCCCTGCGCTGAACTCTATCAATATAATGGCGATGACGTAATTTGAGGAAAGTATGTTGTAGTTTTCAGAACGCAGTTTTGGCTGTAGATTTTATGCGCTGTTTGTATTATTTGTACCAATGATAAGAGAGGTAAAATATGTTAAAAATAAATAATTTTAATTTTGCATGTAAAGAAACTTGGAAATTAGCAGCATGGTAAGAGGCAACTGAAAGTTTAAGCCTCGTAGTTGGGCATTATTTCAGATTTAACACCATAATCGGAACCAGCTGATGATGGGCAATAGGTTTTACGTTTCCAATGGCCGAATGTTAGGTATGGTCTCTCATGGTCTAACAGGCCTACATATAATTGCATTTTTCATTTTTTATATTGTCCAAGACCGCTACCGATCACACCTGACAACTTTTTTACAAGTGTTGAATCAATCTAAAACTATATTTATCGCAAAATTAGGCTCAAAATTTTCACAGCATACAGCCTGAACTGGTAGTAATACGCGGTGCTAAAATATTACCTGTTTTCACTATTCTAAAATAAATAACAAAATAAATAAATATTTTCTACCACTTAATTCAATTAAGCCTTTTACTGAACATGTAAACCAACTTATGTTTGGTTTTTTCAACATCTAACAACCAACATTCAATGCTAGCTCATCCATAAAAACTAAAAATCAACCTACTCTATCATATTTTGTTTATGAATTTGATAGCGTCATAATGGGCTGGTATGTTGTGAGTGATCTATGTGGAGTAAAGACTGTGACCACTCGCTGCAATCATCCAATTAGCTCAATTGACCGTTTAATAAGGATGTGATAAATGGGTCATTCCTTTTAGTTTGCTGTGCGAAATTTGAAAAAACCCAGCTTAATGTAACAACTCATACGATACTTTAGAGGCCAATTTAAAGTGCACATCAGTCATTAGTATCTATTACTAATTACCAATAGAATACCCACGCGTTTTTTTATGTGTATATATGTTTGTAAGATATGCATTTCTTAACCTATAATGTCGACCTAATTGCTTTATTTAATGTTTATGGTTGATAACTTGGATTTTGGATATAAAACCAAAACAATGTCAAATAAATTACTTTTTGATGTATTTTTTTAGCACCGTGTCTTACTACCGTTTGGGTTATACGCTTATGTACTAATTATGCTATTGGTTTTAGGGATATTATATTAATCGGAAGTGTACCCACATTTTCGTGGAAAGGAGTGGAAAACCATGTTTGAACAGACACCTTCAGTACAGTCGAACCTCGATCTTCCCGTCATCATCAATCCTCTGCGAGAGTAACGCCATAGAAGTGGGTTTTTATTTGTTTAAATGTCTCTAAAATTCATGAGTTAATAATATTATAACCCAACAAATTTGGTAAAAATTGTTTGAGGGTGATGTTTTCACCGTGGTGGCTTTAGAAGAAGCATGACAACCTTTGACCTCTTGTTTGTATGGAATGTTACACTTAACAGCCCATTGTTTTTTCTCCTCCAAAATTTCAGGCCTCCGTGTTGCGGATTTTGTGAGCTGCAGTAATGAAATATAAGTACCTATGTTACCATATTTAATCAAAATTGGTTGTATTTTTGTTTCCAATTTTTGAACTTTCTTGTAATGTACGATTTTTTAAAGTATACCAATTGTTAAATAAGATCATTGATTTAAAAAAAATGAGTTAAGTACTTAATGTTGTATGATATTTTTGACAACATAAATTATGGATAATTTAAAATTAATTTTATTGGTCAACAACAAATGAATCGTAACATGACTAAGCTACATATGTCCTTTGGGAGGCCTACGTGTGTATCTAGTTTGGTTGAAATATATGTTGGTTTATTGGAACGTTAATTTTACAAAACATGTTAGCACAATTAAAAAAATAATTGTAAACTCTTCCGCTCCTTTTTTTTTAAAGGTGAAAAAGTGATGCGAGTCCTGTATAGACACTAGTGTCATAGTCGTGTATCAAGCATTCCCCCTTAAATGTACTGTTATATAGTTTCTATTAGGCTCTCATTCCTGAAAAATCCGGCAAAGTCTGTGTGAACACTTTGTTTGAAGTTCGAATGCGTGACTGTCCATTCTCAGCATGAAGGGTAATCTTCTCGTAAGATTGTACATTGTCTACAGAAGTATAATGAAAGGAGGCAGTACAGACAAATGTAATTACAAGTACACTCCGTTTAGGGAAAATATAGTAGATAGCTTGGATGTAAAATTAATTTAGAACCAAGCAGAGCCTCCGGAAAACGGACCTCTTTAAACACTGGTTGATTCAAGAAGTTGTTTGAATGACTTTCATCACTTTTACTTTCTCGCTATCTCACAGTTAGAAAAAGTATTGTGATCATCAAGAAAAATAGAATTCGAGATTTTGATGAATGTTGACGTTTCATGACCCCCTGAATCCAAAAAAGGGTTGTTTTTTTTAGTTTCCTACCGTCTGTATGTCTGTTTGTTTGTCTGTCTGTACCTCGTAGTAGAGCCTAAACTATTTTACCAATTGGGCTGAAACTTGGTATCTAGGGTTTTCATATGGTTGCCCCGAAAGATTTTTGGAATTTAATATCTAACCCTCTAAATAAGTGTAGTTTACTGAAAGGCAAAAAGAGAAGAACAATAGTTTTGATCAAATTGGCTCTAACGATTTTGATTAAAATTCATTTGAAAACATTTTAAAATATTCCAAACAAAATGGCTACCCTCAATATTTTGGCACAATGACTAAAGGTTTCGGTCTGATGAGTAAATTCACTTTTTTTATCGTATCTCCGATACTCTTTGAGATATGAAATTATTTATAATTGCAAATATAAATATCTATTTACAATACAAATCTTTTTTTGAAACATATTTATATAAAACTAATAACTTTCAAGCTATCAGCAAATATATATATATAACTTTTCGAACACTAAAGGTTAAAATATTTCGACCGTAAGAAAAAATCTAACTTGAAGTGTTGATAAATATCGACGTCTCATGAACCCCCGGAGCCTAAAAATTATTTTTACAATTACGTCTGTGTGTCTGTTTAACCCTAAAATTAAGAGTAGTTTAAACCAAAATCAAAAAGAAAAAAAAATCAATTTTCAAAAAATCTATTTTGATTATAATTCGTATCTAGGCGTCGATTAAGTTTATAAATAAACTGACTATTTTCATTTTCCCATGAAAATGATTTTTCGGGTACTTTACAAAAGTGAAAATTTCCGTATCTCCGCAACTATTTGAGATACTAAATAACTTATGATTGCAAAATTGTAGTACTATTAAAAATAAAATCATTTTTATGAAATATATTTTAATAAGACATATATATTTTCAGAGATATTGGCAAATCTATTAATATAATTTTGTGAGCTTTAGTTGTAAATATATACTACAATAGTTTAAACGCAATAAATTTATAATGCCATAGAGTAAGCAAAAGTAGGTGTTTCAAGAAGTTGATGTTGTTTTTCCTTTAAATTCTTAGGTGAAATGCTCGTACAACAATGATCTATCTCCATTTTTGATTCAATATTCAATAAATATATTTTTTACTGGTCAACATTTATAAATGAGGAATTTAATAGCAATGCGATGACTTGAAGATGAGCAACACCTAATAAAATTTTTTAAATTTTAACCAGAAGTCAACATTTTTAAAGTGTTGACCCTTGTGGATCCAATATCGATCTTTTTTATTGGTCCAGACATAAAATGATATTATTAATTCTTTAATTTATTAATTAATATCTTAAATAGTTGCGAGGATACGGAAAGTATCCTAAATTTATTTTCATGAGAAAATGAAAATAGCCATTTTATTTATAATCTTAATCAACAACAAGATACGAATTTTAATCAAAATCGTTAGAGCGGATTTTTTGAAAAGTGATTTTTTCTCTTTTCACTTTTTAATAAACTACTCTTAATTTTAGGGTTAAACACACACACAGACAGACGTCATTACAAAAATCACTTTTTAGGGTTTGGGGGGTCATAAGACGTCGATATCCATCAAAATCTCGAGTTAGATTTTTCTGAAGATTAAAATAATTTCTCTACCCGTAAGATAGCGAGAAATTAAAATTGAAATCTTGTTAGTGAGATAGTATTACGTGACAATAAAACTAGTAGTGACTTTAACATTGCTTTAATAGAATTAATTTCTTGAAAAGGGGCGCGCACCCTCACGCCTTCTTTCTGCTACAGCAATGATCTTTCTCTCTCATTTTAGACTTAATAGTCAATAACTATCTATTTTATAGGTATAAATTAATAAAAGAGAAATTTAATAGCAATGCGATAACAATAAAATTTACATCCCCTAATAAAATGCCGAAAATTTTAACCAGAAGTCAGAATTGTAATACGAAGTGTTGACCCTTTGGGACCCAATTACGATTTTTTTTATTGATCCAAATATACATATGAAGACATTAATTCTTTAAAAAAATCATAATAAAATTTAAAACCATGAGTCAAAAAAGTTTTACGTATGTATAACGCAATTTTTTCTCGGGTTCTCTAGTGTGTATTTTGTAACGAATCTTGAGTAAATATCTCCATTTTTAAACAATAAAGCGAGAAAATTCGTGTGGAGTTCCGTACCATTAATTTATTTTCTTGTAGTACTTTTATTAACGCTTTTCTTTGCAGGGGTGGAGTGGGCTGCCGGGACACCGGGAGAAGTCTTGGTTGGCTAGTCCACGGCAACTACTTTAAACTAAAATAGAGCATTAAATTACAAACGAGTGATTTACACAATTGTAATTGACCGTTGTGGTCTAGGGGTAAGGTCTCGCATCAGGACCCGATGTTCGTGGGTTAAAACCCAGCTGAGGCATCGGATATTTTAGTGATAAAATCAGTAGCACAACTTCCTTTGGATGGAAGTAAAACCGTTGGTCCCATGTCGATTGTAGCATGTAAAAGAATCCTGGCAGGTAGTATGTGAAAATACCTTTCCCGGCTAAATTGGTAGGCCCTTTCACTCTCGCTCATAGAAATTCTCGTGTGCTAATATAATCCGTCGGTCTTATCGAGGTGGAAAATCGCGTTCCTTCTAACCCATTTTAATGAGATGTTCCAGATAATTAATTGTTTTCCTTTCACTACTCCAAGTTTTTGTTTTGTTTTTTGTCATTCATAAAAGAAAATCTGTTTAAGTGGGAATGATTTGGTCAAGACATTGCACGGATAATAATGTTTTGGCACGATTCTTTGATATCCATCGCACCGTGAAACAAACTTCACTGAACGTGACATTTAAATTTGATTCTAATTCACGGTGAACTGGTGTCATGGCTTAAAGAAAAACAAGAATTTCAATGGTTGTAAGATTTATCCTTTACGCAAACTTTGTGGAATATTTTAACTAAAGGAATGAGAGATATAATCAAGAACAACACTTATTGTTTCGTTTCGGCCAACAACAATGCCAACTAAGTACCTTGTAGCATCAATATTATAAAGTCTTCTGGATCTATTATATACAATTAAAAAGAAACGTACTAGGTCAGCTAAATGAGGTATTTACTATTTTCACAATGATGTTGCTAACACCAATGGTCAGACAGTTTAAGCCGTCAAGCTCTCAATAAATTGAATTTCCGGTGATGGGAAGGTCGAGTTTCGAATATCGGCATTCATTTCTGTAGAATCACCATACACTTTTTACAATAATGTGGGTGCACTTCCTCTATAACAAATTTCGAGTCTTAAGGACCCCATCACCTTCCATGGCGTCGCCAAAAATCCAGTACTTATATTGAGAGCTTGACCTCTAATGATCTAAGTGTTCCGGGATCAATTTTAGGTATGGCTAGAAAGTTTAATCGTTGAATGTATATATACTACTATGTATATATACTATAGTATATACACACTCAACGGTTTAATGTTCTTAAATTTGGTGTTTCCCTTTTTATAATGATGAACTGCCTTTCGGGATCCCATGTCTTGTGTCGTTACTATATAAATAAGCTAGTTAATAAGTCGGCTGCTGATATAAGTTGATTAAGAAATTTGACGTTTAATACCCTTAGTAAAAGATCAAAAAAATTAATATAAATTAATTCTATAATAGTAGAATTAATTAGAACAGTCAAAAACAACAACTAAGGATTAAATTACTAAGTCAAATCATTATGTACAGAGTAAATTTTTTTTTGTCAAAGTATTTGATTAGAATTAAACAAATCCCTTTTTTTAGTGTTTTTCCTTAAAATGCGTAAAGTTTGCAGTAAACTACTCTTAATTTTGAAGATATACCCCCCCCCCCCCTCAAGGTAGGACCCTATAACAACTAAATGTCAAGTTAAAGTGAAATCCATAAAATTGTTCTGGCTATAACCCCGAGTGCAAATAGACAGACTTTTAAGACCTCATTTTTGAGTTAGGGGCACATAAAACGTTTAGATCTATAATACATTTGACGTCGAAAATGTCCACGATTACAGTGTTTTCTCTGTGAGAAAGTAGAAAATCTTTAAAAAAAATAAAAGTCATGATTTTTATAAGTACATGTATCATATCATTCACATGCGCCTAAGAATGACAATTTAGTATGGTGGCATGAGTGAATTGTTTTAATTTATTAAGGTTGGCCAGGGTTCGATACCCTCCAGCTCTTTCAAAAAATAATCTAATCCGTGCTTTCATCTTACTTTCTATTCATTATCATAAATCTAAACCCCGTCGACCAAGTTATGTGTAATATAATGACCCTAAAGTTGGACCGATATATGAATAATGTTACCAGGCAGTTTAAAAAGTTACTAAATTTACTTTCATGAATTCTTACGTCTTGTGGTTTGTTAAAAGGTTTTGATCCACAGGGTCGGGGACAATAGGACATACTCTTCTCCCACCTTCCAACCTTGACAAAATTAAACAATAATGTTTTTTTCCCTATCGCATTATCTCATAGGAAATTGTAGCTAATGGTTAATCCTTTCTTGTTTGATTAAATTCTGTTGTTGATTTGACTTTACACAGCTAGAGTGCTGATTCAATTTGTCATTCTACTGCTACCCTTCCCTTCGTTCGTACGCAACGAGAGCTTTTTTTTCTCCCTCACTCTCAGCGCGTGTTACATCCAATATCATTGCTGAGGTAACTGCAAGTCTTAAATTAAGGTTGAATCGAAGGGGACGTCAGAAAAAGCCAGTGTTTTTCAGTTTTTATGGCAAAACATTTTTTTTTGCCAGAATAAATAAAATATTGCTCCAGTACAAACAGATAATTTAATTTTCTTCACATAGTGACCTCAAAATTTTTTGACAACTTTTTCTATACATTTAAAAAGTTTGTTAAATAATTCCGCTATACTCACAACCGATATTGATGAACTGTTGATATCACCATGTGAAAAAAATTAAACTATTATGTTTGTACTGGAGCAATATTCTATTTATTTTGACGAAAAGAATGTTTTGCCATAAAAACTGCAAAAACACTGGCCTTTTCTCACGTGCCCTTTCATTCCACCCTAAGGAGCCCTCTTTCAGTTAACTGTTGCCCAATCTCCTCTCTGTCAGTTATGTCGAAAGGTGGTGTGCTGTGGTATGAAAGAGCTAATGGCAACCTCGACTAACCAGAGCTGCGAAACTTGTTTTATATTTGAGAAGAAATTGACCACACAAAAACGAGAGAATGGCAACGTTGTTTCGCAATAGTAGCCATGCAATTTCCTCAGCGATGATATTCAGTGTAGTAACGTTAAATTAAAAAAGGATGATAGATATATTTTTTTCCGGAACTATAAAATTTCTTTTAGAAACCTACAAGTTTGACCTAGAAATAGATTGTCCCTAGGAGTGAATACCGGTGGTCGATATAGTTCCAATCTCCAAGCCCAAAGAAGTCTTGAGAAGATGGATGTATCAAAGGGAAAGCAGGTCTGACCGGTTTTGTTTCTTAGTATTTTAGATCGCCTCAACAATACCCAATATGGCGACCTTGAGGTAGGCTGACCTTGCCCGGCGGGTAGGCGTGGTTACGGATCTCTGTATTTAACTTTGCAAACAAGTGTTTTTTTTTGTAAACCAAAATAAAATTTCTGGCACAATACACCTACACACTTTGTGCAAACATCTTGTTGAAACTTCACACTTTATTGTTTTGTTTTTCTCACGATAGTGGCCTTTTATTTTAGAACTAGTTTTCTCTGTAGAATTTACGAGGTTTCTACACTGTGTGTTTGGCACGCGATGTTCATTACAAAATAGTACAAACAAATAAATGTAGGAAGTTGAGTACGTTTACTTTGCGTCATAAAGTACTGTTTCATGACGCTCTAAAATAATTTGTAATGGATATTCCCTCTAGGTGATTTAAGTGAATCACACACATGACAGACAATAACTTACGATTAACATGTAAAGTGTGAATACAAGGACTATTTTGTTTATGTTTCTCACAAGTTTAATTTCCGTGATATTTGTATCACTACTAGAGACGACTTTACGAAGGCGAAGGGGTAGGCTAGGCAGTTGACTAGGTCAGAAAAAATTATATATAGATAAGGATATAGGTCACCAAAAATATATTTATTTATAAAAGAAATCATATTTCTTAAAAATAAATTATGCTTGGTAAATATTCAGATTTTGCTTTTAATGTGAGCGTGTATAATTTCATTATATATTTTTCATTTTCATTTTATAAAATTTTCAAAAAATGTTATTTTTATGAGAAGACTTCCTATGAGAGATATACATTCGTACATTATTATCAAAATACGTGATTCAAGGACCGTAGTTTCTTAACTCGGTGATTCTAGTTTTAAAATTTATTGATCTCGAGTAACTGAAGAATTATTATGTTATTTTTATTAAAATTTCAAAAACTAATAATTTAAGAAAAAAAGTTGGTGCTATCGTGTTTTATAATACAGTATAATTATTAAAAAATAATAGTACAAAGTGACTTTGAACATTAATAATTAATTATACTAATCGATAGTTGATAAAACATTATACAATTTGAATTTATAGCTTTATAATTATATTTTGAGTTTAAAAGAGTTAAAACTGTCCCATTTTTTCATTGTTTTCTCTTATTTAATGTCTTAAGAGGGGAAGGTGGCATTTTCATGCTTTGCCTAGGTCAAAGACAAGACTACATAATATCTTCAGCCGTACGGAAGATTCGCTGCGCTCCTTGATCCAGGTTGAGTCCGTCAACATTGGGCTTCGCTAGTGTCAATGTTCAGTGATAAAAACACTTCCAGATGCATTGTGTCTAAACGACTCACTTTTAACATGTTCATCATAAAGGAAATTTATAATCGTAATTTTCAGTGTACCTAAGCGCTTTGTGAGGAAGGATTATGTGAAAATGGGGCTGGGTCTCCACCTGAAACTATCTTTGTGAAAACCGGCCAATTAACTCTAGATGGGTATTTGGCTCTTCTCTCTAGTGAAAAATATTTAAAATGAGCTCTTTTTTTTAAAACTACCCTTGATAGTATCTAGCGATTCCCGTATTGAAGGAGTGCAGTCATCTTAACCTGGAGGCTGAGGGTCTGGTTTATGTGGTGTATGGTGTTTGTGGCCCAAGGTGGCAAAAGGGCAAGATCCGGCCCTGCTCACTACCCATCCAACTACTCGCATCCCCATCCCCGGTGAACGAGACAAGATGAGACAGACACCTCCATCATGTGTGCTTTGCAAACCCTACCTTTCTGAACCATGTCTCATTAGTAAAAATATGTGACTAGCCCAATGTGCACAAAAACCGCTGGGATCAATGATCAAGGTGTCAATCTCATCTTGTTTGGTTTGCCGGGGTCAGAGAAGTCACAGTGTGAAGTTTGGCCAAACTTGATGAGGTTAGTTTTTCTGAAACTATTTTTTAATCTCTCCCCATGCCTGTGCACGAACATTTCTTCTAAAATATACCTTTCTTAACTCTACTCATAAGTGTTAAAATTAGGATATATGAGACACGTATATATATTTTCTTCTTAAGTGAACAACCCGAAGGTTGGTTTGATGTGATTTCAATCCATCAGGAACTGGGTATGCAATCAGCTCTTTGGTTGGTTAGTGTTTCCTGTGCCATCTGGTAGAAATCCAATGTACTAGGGAGGGGGGGTCTAAGAAGTATGGTGGCTCCTCGTTGCATTCCGTACTGAATTCTATGAACGAGCGTGAAAGGGTAAACAATTTTTCCGGGAAAGATATTTTACAGGGTTCTTTTACATGCCACAATCGAAATGTGACCGGCAGATTTACTTTTCCCTCTGAAGGAAGCTGTGCTAAATATTTTTATCGCTCAAGAAAAATCCATCGACCTTGGCTGGGTTTTTACCCACGAACATCGATCGGGTCCTGAGGCGAGCACTTTATCCCAAGACCACCGAGGGAGATGCATATATATATATATATTACACAAAGCAATACATGTTAAAATGAGGGTATTTGAGACATGCGCGCATACATATATATGTGTTGTACATGACGCAACAAGACCCCCCACCCCCTTTTTGGCAGTCATGGAGGATGAGTCTTTAATATATATAATGAGGGTAGTCGAGACATGCATATTTATAGGCATATATATGTATATGCATCTCTCGGCTTTCCTCATTTTAACACTTATTAATATATATATATATACATATATAAAAATATATAGTCCGATTCTGTAAGGAAAAAGCTTTATTACCAATCAAAAATGTATTTAAAAAATATAATCTATGTACGGTATACGTCAAGTAATGTGATCATCAATTCTCCTTTTTATAGATAATAATCAATAACTATAAAATATTACTAATATTATAATAAACAAATATCAATGTTGACCGCAAACAATATTTGTGTTTTACAAAAGTTTATTACTTCCAACCGCTTTGGTGCCTTAATGGACTAAGGCGTCACACTCGCAATAGACTAGGGATGGCCGATGATGGGGATACAGGGGATTGAATCTCCGTTTGGTGTACTGAGGGTATTTTTTCCAAAATTGTTAGCCACTCTCCCTCCTCGCAAATGCGGGTACACTTCCTCTAAAATTAAACCTTCATTCCTAGCACATCAGCGTAACCGAACGGGTAGTAAGATACATTACTAATAAATAAATAAAGAGAGAATCTTTCCAGAAGCCAATAATAAGACGCGGATCATTGTCTTTGGGATCACTGGGACACAGTCATTCAGAATGTTTTACAACTGGTGCGCTTGTCCAACCGTATGCTGTAGGACCGTCGTGTGAGCGTCTTATTGAGGTTGTCATGGTGACCTACTTCGAGACAGAGACCTCATCTCCTCTGCCTACGTTTCTCCCGTATTGTGCGTAAACAACAACACGCCATTACGCACTCTCTTGATCTTTCCGCGGCCTTGGATACCTTCAAATTAAAGCACTCGGTGTCAATCACGTTGCGTCACGTCAGTTAGTCGATTATCTCAAACACAAATTTGTTCCACAAAATACTGCCTAAGTCAAGGGATGTATACTTACTAAACAAACAACTATCGCTAAGAAAGACAGATCTTGTCCATTAAAGTTACCCAAGTCACGTGATATCTTATTATTATTATTATTATTATTATTATTAGCACCGCGTCTTACTACCCGTTCGGGTTATACGCACTTACGCTAATGTGTAATGGTAGGGTGATTGTGAGATGAAATGAAGGACCTACAGCTTAACGTGGAATCCGAACCACGGTGGTGGCCTGGCATTCCACACACGTGATATCAAAAAATCTATTATCTCGAAGTAAGATCGATTTGGTCCATAAAATGTTGTCAAAGTCAAATGTTATCAAACAATCGACTATCTCGAAGAAAGCTAAACCCACACCTATTGGCATTAGGATAAATATGTCAGTTTTGTCTAATCATTTTAGACGATGGCAGGGAGACCATGGGTCAAATACAGGCTATAGATGTCCTGAAGTTTTTTATTTTTATAAACGGTTTTCCACTCTCGTTCCTGGTATATCCTTGTATGTTTCCTTCCTATCCACATATCTACCTTTATAGTGCCAATATACTAATACCCAAGATGGATAATAGGACACGAGGTACGAATAAAAATTACGGTAGAAAACAAATTAAAATGTTTTTATTTTACAGTCAAACAGAATAAGAAATAAGTTGTAACACACAATGACCATTTTATTCGAGTAATTTAGATTGCAAAACTTACCAATGAATGCAATTGCTAGATCCCAAAAGTGTGGGGAAAGTAAGTGGAATGACGTAACCCTATGAAGTGATGTAACGTTGAATTTAAAAAAAAGTTTTTTTTCACTTTAGAAAATACAACCACTTGGCAAAGGTATCGCTTTTGATTGGCAACATGTCAAAAAAGTTATTTCAAGATGAACGTCATATGGTTGCGCTCGATTATTATACAAGAGACTTCAAAATGTGTTAAGGTGTCAGAATTTATTGCTTGAAAGATATATTACCTCAAGCTTGAATCCAGTTACGTTCATAGATATTAATCTTTGTGAAGTGTTTTAGTTTTCATTCCAACTTTGATGTGTGTGTTTATTAGAAAAATAATTTTCATTAAATTGTGAGTCATTTTTAGCTTAATATATTTTAATATTTTTTGTTGATATAAAATAATAATAGATTGAAAATTGAAATTAATACTACATATATAAATTCATAAACACATACATACATGCAAACAAACATACGTACATACATATTTATACATAAATAAATACATGCATACATAAATATATATACATACATACATACATACATACATACATACATACATACATATATATATATATATATGCATATATATACATATATATATGCATATATATATGTATATATGCATATATATACATAATATATATATATATATATATATATATATATATATATATATATATATATATATATATATACATACATACATATATATATATACATACATACATGCAAACAAACATACATACATATTTATACATAAATAAATACATGCATACATGCATGCATACATATATATATATATAATACATACATACATACATACATACATTATACATACATACATACATACATACATACACATACATACATACATACATACACACATACATACATATATACATACATAATCAGGCCGTTCTCTTACAGGGTAGGCAAGAAACTGTGCATATTGTACAAAAAACAACTCGGTACTTAATTCATCCTCACTAACTTTCTCCACACTTCCATACTCTCTTCGCTTCAATAACATCCATACACCTAGTCATACATTCTGTTTTATTCTTAAAACTTTCACGCATTCATCTACCACATTTAGCTACGTCTTACATGGCCAGCCCTTCCGTTTGATCAACACACTCTACCTTCATATATTTATTTCATGACTCGATCCAAACTCATCCTTTCAACATGCCCAAACCAACGTAAGACGCTTCTTTCAAATTGACCAATTGGATTCCCTTTCAAACCACATTCCTTCAGCACCCATTCATACTGATATCAAACGATTATCTCTAAGGATTACTGTATAATTTACTTTTTCGCAATTTATTGAAAAAACAAAATATTAATAGATTTAGTAATAAATATAATTAATCATTAATATTATTAAAACTATTATAATTTTTGTTTCGTGGTTGTGGCACACTTGTATCTTCTCTGAAAACTGGCCATCCAAAGTAAATAAATCGGAGAAAAAGTAATACAAAATAATAATTTAAAAAAAGTATGTCTTTTGTGAACACATATGCATGATGAAAACAACCGAACGCCATTTGCATGAAGTCATAAAAGGCCTTCGTTTCGTTTGGTTCACCGTCTTAATTTATGAAGAGAATGGAGTCATTTAGACGCTCTCGTTTGTAAAGCATTATTAAGGGAGGCACAGACGCCACTTCCACAAAAAAGAAGAAACATCCGAAAGGTTACTATCATAAGTTTGTGTTTCAATAATGTAAACGGTGACCTGGTGGTCTAGGGGTAAGGTGTCAGACTTCTATGCTGGCGGCCGGGGTTCGATCCTCGGTCCCGGCAAAGATTTATCTGATTATCAAACCCTTCCTTCACCTCTGACAAGACATCTTGTGAATGTGGGGAATGCCAGGCCTCCACCGTGGTTCGGATTCCACGTTAAACTGTAGGTCCTTCATTTCATCTCACAATCACCCTACCATTACACATTAGCGTAATGCGTATAACCCGAATGGGTAGTAAGACGCGGTGCTAATAATAATAATAATAATGTAAACACGGTTAAAAAGAAAAAATATATAATTAAAACCATGTCATGTGTTGTTATAAAAGTTTTGACTGTACAAAGTAACAACTCAACATATGGTCATGCAGATCATATGGTTTGGGGACTGGATGGATGAGAGTAGATCTGGTAGCGTTTTCTATCTGTCACCACCTGTCCAGTGGCGATAGGACTTCATTCACATCAATTACCAAACAAGTTGACTGCCACATGGTAAAGCGTTGAGACGAGTTGCAGACGTTTGGAGATCTCGCTTTATTTAAGAAATATTTTGTTATTTATTAATATAGTTTTTTTTAATGTGGGTTAAAATTATCAGCAGGCTGCTGACCAGTTAAAAAGTTAAAATTTGAGCTAAAGGTTAAAAAAATTAACAACGCTTTAAGCGAAAATTTGTATTTCTGAGATTAAAGAAAAAAAGCTAGAAACCTAGATCTAGCCTTCTTCCATCAAATAAAGTCATTTTTTTAAATAAATTACATGGGTTTGTTTTATATGGTTTTGTGTAAGCTATCACACATTAAAAAAAAATTAAACTTAAAATTTTAATTTTCAAACTTGTTAGAACTTTATCCTACATTTAGTTGAAAACGATATTAAAAATATCAAACCACTTCATAAATAATCTGGGCTTTCTAAACGTCTGCAACGCTTATAAGTTCTCTCTATGTAGTATCCTTAAGGCGTCCACTTTGTATTGTTTGGTTTGATTGTGGTTAAAAGGCTAGGGATAGCATCTTTACTGGTTTTTAATTCTCTTTCCACAAAAATTTAGGTATATTTCCTCTAAAATTTTACCTTAATCATCCCTACGCCATCTATATAATATTTAAAGCCTTAAGCAATTCATTACGATAGTGATTCATGGAGTTCTATAGTCTAAGGCGTCATTCCTGCAATAGACTAGAGTGTCAATGATGAGGATCAGTGATAGAATCCCTGTCTGGTGTTCTGAGGGTAGTTTTCCTAAATCATTTTCCAAGTTTCCTTTCTCACTAATTTGGGTACACTTTTCTCTAAATTAAAGCTTATTCATTCTTAGAACATTAGAGTAATTAGTACTTAGTTATGCGTACAGCCCTACCGAGTAGGAGGATGTTGTAATAAAAAAAATGTGTGAACAGGCGTCATCCGTCTCCCGTACAAGTATTCTGCGAGACACGTGAGTTCCCCTTATGTACGACTGTAAATTTTTTTATCAGTCCATGAACTAATATTTACCCGTGTGACAAGCTCGATCGATATTATTTCCACTCTTATCCTATAAGATTCCTCGAACAAGGAAATAAAAGAATCTTTCACGTACGCCCAAGACGTTGACAAGAAGGAAGAAGAGGGGGAAACGGGTGTAAGTAGTCACGACCAAAAATATACTATATAATAAACCACCAGGTGGTTCACTGTGTATATATATTTATAATAATAAAGGAAGTGTTGTTTGTGTGTGATGCACAGCCAAATCTACGGCACGCAGAGATCTAAATTTTTAACATAGGTGGACAGAAGTGGGTCCGAATGCACCTCGAAGCAGTATTTTTAAATTTTACTAGCTTTTTAATTAGGCTATTTCTAACAAATTTTTGAAGAAAATATTTTAAATTGGTCTAGAATACGTTTCAGAGATAAAGTTTCAAAATGAAATCGGGCACCATAGGGTGGGGGGGAGGGAAGGCCTTATATAATTCTTCTACAAAAGTGGTTTACAGGCAGCACGGGTGGGGGGGGGGTTTATATAGTTCTTATACCACAGTGGTTCACGGGCAGCACCGTGCGGGGTTGCTAGTATATGTATATATAAAATTTAAGGTATTTAACCAGCATTTTCTGAACCGGCACACGAGAATTTCTATGGGAGAGATTGAAAGGGCCTACCAATTTTGCCGAGTCTTACTCGAACGGCCTTAATTATAGATGTTGGTATGTTTTTCCCGGAGTGATGGCTAATCTCATATTTGTATCACATGATTGTTTTACAAACACTGCAGTAGCCTAATTCATCAAAATAAAGAGCACCCAAAAAAGATTATTAAATATTACTATTTATCCCCTCTTAAATTAACCATAAAGATGTATTCAAGTTCCACTTAGTACTCCCCAATTTTCTTAAGAATTGAAATTTTTACGGCTATAAAAAGAACAGCTTCATGCAACCCCTTTGGAGATCGAAACAAGAGCTCCCGAGATGGAGAGATTCAAAGTAGTGCACGCGTATAGTCTATCAGCCGTTAAAATAACAATTTAATCAGACAATTCACAGCGGATACATATAGTGTGTTTGACACCATCCGTCAAAAGTGACAACTGTTGTAGATCACATCACTATGCTCGCCTTAGGACCTGATGTTCTTGGGCTCAAACCCAGTTATGGTTGACGGATTTTTCTCAAGCGATAAAAATCCGTAATAAAACTTAATTCAGAGGGGAATTAAATCCATCAGTCTCATATCGATTGTAGAATGTGAAAGAAACCGGGAATAAATTAAAAAATACCTTTCTGGTAAGCTTGGTAGGCCCTTTCGTGCTTGTTTGTATATATTCGGTGTGAAAGGCAGCGGGAAAACACCAAACTACCTGAAATCCCCTGTTACATGGGATTTCTACCAGATGGTGCAGGAATCACTAACCATCAGAAGGATGCAGTCCCAGCTGCGGCTGGGTATAAATAAAATGCTACTAAAACCAACCTTTGGGCAGTTAACATGGGAAGAAGATATATATATATATATATATATATATATATAAAGGACTTGTTTTATAGAGTGCTATGCCACACCAACAACAATTACAGTTAATATTTAATGTGTTCCTACACGTCCTTAGAAAGAGATGCAAACATATTTGTATATATTTCTAGCAGCTGAAAGAATGTATCAAATTAGGACAAAAAATAAATTTGCGTAGGTTAATTAATAATGGGGCTTTTTAAGCTTGTATATCAATGTTTAGGAATAACTATTTTATGAAGACCAACATTGAGAAGACAAAAGTGATGGTGATTTAAAAAAATAAAAAGCCATCGAAAATCAAAATTTTAAACTAGGAGCACTTCAAGTACTTGGGAAGTTTGCTGACAAAGGATTTTTACTGCTCCAAAGAAATTATGTCAAGGGTTGTCATGGCCTAAGAAGCTTTTAACAAGAATATGTTATTTTTGTCCAGAAAGTTGAGCTTAGAACTGAGGAATAAACTAATGAAATACTACTTTTGGAGCATCGCACTGTATGGAGCTGAAACTTGGCTCTTAGGAAAATGGAAAAGAAATACTTGGGGGGCTTTGAAATGTTGTGCTGAAGAAGACTTGAGAAGAGCAGGTGGACAGAGAGGGTGAAAAATGAAGAAGTCCTAAGTAAAATGGGTGAGAAGAAAGCCATTTAGGATATTATTCTTTGGTACAAAGCAAACTGGATCTGACACATCCTTGGAAGGAATTGTCTTCTGCACGTCATAGGACAGGTTGAGGGAAAGAGGAGCTTAGGAAGAAGGAGGATTTAAATATTGGATGACTTGAAGGAAAGAGAATTCTGGGAGCTGAAAGAAGAGGCAAAGAAGGCAAAGGTGGTCTAAGTTCAGCGACAAAAGGAATGGACCTGTTTTAAAGCTGAGCACCTAATAGAAATAAAAATGTATAATATTATTTTGTATAATGTATAAATATATATTTGTATTTGTTTTAAGCTGGTAATATAAAATGAAGAAAGACTTTTCATTATATTATACAGTATTATATTACTAGTGATAGGTTGAGACATATTTATAATATGTATATATATTTGCATCTATATCTAGCAATATATATTAGTGAAATATCTCTTGATTTTACACACACGCATATATTTAGAGAAAGAGAGGAAAGAAGGGAAAGAGAAGGGGTTATAGAGAGGAGGGGGGAGATAATTCTTCATTAATTACTACGTTAAAAACGAATATTAAAAACGGTATAATCCAAGGATTTTGATGAGGAAGGTTGTCTAAAGGAACTGCATCCGCATTAACGCGGAGGATGCGAAAATCACGGTGATAAATCGCATACGGAGAGTTTCCCATTACATAGATCTGTCCGAAAATCGCAATCCCATCACCATCAATTTAGTTCATTGCGAGTCCAGATCCTAGAGCTGTCACATAAGGTCGGACCTACTCTATATATCTCGTGAAATGTGAGAGTGCACGCCCTGCGGTCACGACTGGTGTAAAACTACCAGTTCCAACAAAGCTTGCGTGCGTGCTAGACTTTGTTTCCCACATTATACATTTCCGGTTAAACTGTGAAGGAATATAAGTGGTTCCGCTAGGTGAGACCCGTGGGACATAGTTTCTTTTAAATATACTCGGTCTACCACTTTCAGGGAACCTTTCTGAACAACTGTTTCTATACGCACCTGCTCAAGCACTAAATGCCCCGTATCGTAGTGGCTAGGGATGTGGTATTGAAATAAAATTATAGATACTGTACTCATTAAAAGTATCGGAAGAAAAATATTGATACTGTACAAGTACCAATAACAGTAAGTATAGTTATCAAAATTTTAATCTGAAAAAATGTTTTTTTTTATCTAATAATAATTTCAACTTCTACTTCATGATTGTATTTCAATACTTAGTTAAACACTGAAAATTATAAAGGTTTTTAATACCTTAAAACAAATTTTACAGGATGATTTTCGCTATCCAACTTCTTCAAAAAAAAACTTACATAACTCACTTCTGGGAAGTGCCATTTATTAACTACACTCTTCGTTTATAGTCTCTATCAAGATAGATTATTAACTATTGACGAACAATATAAAAATGGACGCCCTTTTATGCTTCTTCCGCTTGGAATGCCCTTGAGGTGACTGAGCTCATTGAGCTCTACAAAAGATTATTTTGTTTAGTTTTTGATGACCGTGCTCATTATTAAAGGATGGGGTAGTAGACTGGTCGCCAATTGCAGTGTCATTTTTTCTTCATGTTCCTCCAAAGTCCACCCTAGTAAACATATAGCTCCAGACTCCCAGCACGAGCGAAATTAACAAAAAGTTGCTTCTTTCGATATCGATCTGATATCGGAGTGTGAGTACTAATATCAGTAAAATAATGTAAAAAAAAAGTATCTAGTAAAAAAACACTTATATCGAAAGGAAAAATATTGATATTGGTAAAGTATTGATACTTTTATCACATGCTTATTAGTGGCTACGACCCTAAGGGTCCCAGGCTCAATTTTCAGCTGGTACCATGAGCATTTTTTCCTAAAGACGAGTTACCACCAAGATCACCAGGGTTTGGTTAGTTAGACATAAGCTAGGTTGTAAGTATTTCCACTGGTTCTATACAGGCGCGGATTCAGGAGGGGGGGAGGGGGGGAGCGTTCAAAGGGACAGTTGACTTCCCTTGGAAGTTAGAAAACTAATACAAAAGACAAAATGAAAGCTCAAATTTTAAAAAGAAAATACAACACAGATACATTATACAATTTTTTATCTTTTTACGCGCAGCCACCTCTTAATCTGGATCCACACGTTCGTTATTCGTACACGTTTATTCAATTTTCGATATGACTCACGCCAGTGTGGAAGAAATATGGGTTTTCATATACGAGTTTTTGTCGTGCATACCGAGTAACGAACATTTTTTTTCGCATATAGACAGTAGACTACCACAGATCAAAGAAGACTAATAACCGCCTGAGACCAGTTCATCCACGAATACCTAATATAGATTATGTGTGGACAGAAGAGCGGCGGAAATGTAGGGGACTCGGTCCCCCTGGAATAATCCCCCCCCCCAGATACATTTCAAATACTCTGATATTATCGAATATAAAGCTGAAAGATGGCCTTAAGTTGGAGTGCTAGTGAGCGTGAGTTTAGGGCAGTATTTTTGCAGTTTTTATAGCACAAACATCTTTTAGCCAAAATAAATCAAATATTTCTTCTATAGAAACATAGAGTTTAGTTTTCTGCACCTGCTAATCTCAACAGTCGTTGAATATCTGTCACGAGCATGGCGGCATTTGGTGACAAACTTTTCTATTTATTTAAAAAGTTTGTCACCAAATGCTGCCATGCTCATGACATATATTCACCAACTGTTGAGATTAGCATGTGCAGAAAACAAAACTCTATGATTCTATAGAAGAAATATTTGATTTATTTTGGCCAAAAAATGTTTGTGCTGTAAAAACTGCAAAATTAATACACTAAACTCGCGCTCAATAGCACCCCGCTTTAAATAACACTCCAAATGACTTCTATATACATTCCATTCTCAAAAATTGCCGGAAAAGACCGCATCAAATAGCTAATAGACTAGATGCATCTAACTGGCAGAAAAAGTCAGAGGAGGAAAGCTCTAAATAGCTTCCAAATTCATCCAAATTTATAAAATGTCTATGGGAGAACAACTCCAAATAGGTTCTGGATGCATGCCATTTTGAAGAATTTTCAAGCGAGGACCACCCCAAATAGCCTAGTGTTTGAAATAGTTCAATTTTAAAAATGTTGTCGGTGGAAGACTACTTCAAAGATTATCTTGTAAAGGTATCTAACTATCATAAAAAATTAAGGCGAGGCTCACTCTAAATAGCTTCGAGGGGCATCCAAATTTCTAAAATTTCTAGGTGAGGAACACTTTAAATGTTTATTAAAAGAATATAATTTTAAAACAAATCAAGACGAAGATTAATCATAGCTTCTAGAGTGAACAATTTTTCAAAAAATTGTTGAAGAAGAGTCACTTCTAATAGTTTATTAAAACTATCTGATTTAAAAAAATTGGAGAGGATGACCACGGTTTAAAACATACATAATATCAAGTATAAATTATAAACTATTACGTGGCTTTTAAGCAAAAATCTAACACTAAGTAATTATGTTATTTATAATTATGACCCCCCTATTAAAATGATGTGGATCCGCCCCTGGTTATATACCTTCATACTCACTGTCACTATCACCTCATCACATCGGGACATGGAAAGAGCCTCCACGGAAAGTATGTATGATTAGTACATTTGGGAGTCTCTTGGTCAATGGTACATTAGTACTGGCTAATCTTTTAACAAACTGGGCTGCGGGTGATGTAGTCCAGACGCGCAATATATATTATTACCGCAAGTACTGACTAGTGGGGCTATTAGGGTCCAATTTTTATAGAAAAGATCTTATCTGACAGCCATAATAGTTACTAGATCTACTTTCACGTAATTATATGTCAAATTATGTGTTTTGAAGCTATTACTTTTGATAGATATTATCAAAATAACATTAAATAATATGGTAAAGTGTTATCAATGTTGACGAAAAAAAGTGATTTCTAAATGGCCCTTTCTATGAAAACAGCTGTATTCTTACTTTTGGTTCTGCAAAAAATAAGGTTTCAACAAGTCTTGGATGTTTTTTTAGATATGTAGTTTATTATATTATTATTATTATTATTATTATTATTATTATTATTATTATTATTATTAGCACCGCGTCTTACTACCCATTCGGGTTGTACGACTTACGCTAATGTGTAATGGTAGGGTGATTGTGAGATGAAATTGAGGACCTACAGTTTAACGTGGAATCCGAACCACGGTGGAGGCCTGGCATTCCCCACATTCACAAGATGTCTGGTCAGAGGTGAAGGAAGGGTTTGGTAATCGGATAAATCTGTGCCGGGACCGATAGATATGTAGTCGTTTCACGCTAACGTTGGCCATTTTTGACAGTTCAGGGGTTACTCTAAATAAACTCTGTTTTAATCCATTTCGCCATATTTATTGTAAATTTGAAGAGTTAAATCAAAATACATCTTTGTCACAGTGGGAAAACATATCTATAAGGTGGATTAATCTGAAACTGTGTTTAGAAACTTCCCAACTTGTATAAAAAGTTAGTCATCGGGAATAGATAATGTAAGTAGCAGTTGGAAGATAAAGATCCAAAGGTCCCGGGTTCAATCCCCGGCTCTTAAAAAAATTATGTGAAGCAATGGATCTGCAACGGGGTCAAACTCAGCTTCGTGAGGAGAAATGAGAATCTACTTAAATATAAATAAAGAACTAACAACTACGATTTAAAAAAATTGGGATTAACGCCCGGAGGGTTTGTTGTGCTGACCACATGACACCCTATCTCCGCAAGTGTTGGCACTATCATCACTAACGGCGGCGGCCGCTCGGTCGGTATAGCTTTCTTGTGGGCTCATGACATGAAGCTTATTGTTATTTTATAAGAATTGATATTATCTCTCCAAAGTGAACGCTGCATACCTATCACATGCCATGTTTATATTAAAGTTTTTTCTACAGTTTGATTGACGTAGTAAAACTCATTTAGAAGACAAGTAAAGTTTATCAAGATTCAAGATATCCGACATTACCTAGTGGTCAAAGTTGACACCATCTATCAAAAATTACAACTAAGGAAATGTCTTATAGCACAATATAAATTATTAGTGACGTGGTGAACTGTCAGATAAGGTATTTTCATCGCGAACCAACAATGTATGCCTTGTAATGACGTACTATATACTATCATATCACGTACTTGAACCCTATGGGATAGGTGGGAGTTAGTATTTCCTGACTGTTCTTGGAGGCCGGGGCTAGATCTTTTTCTTTATAGACTGAACTTTAACAGTTCAGTCCAGTAATATTATTTCATCCTACATTCAGGCTAGTGCTGGTGTATTCGATTAACAAAATTTACAGAAATAGTCCAAAATCTCTGATAGGCTGGTATCTTAAGAAATTTGTTTTAAGTTAGAGAAAGCCATTTTCAATCTATTTTAAAATATGTTACTTAAAATATGATAAGGAAATAAGAAAATAATCAAACAAAGGAAAAAAGTATCTGTATAAAAAAAGAAAATACGAGTAGTCGAGTTGTATAAGAAAATATTGTGTCGTAATATTTGTTAATGTATTTTAAATACTCGAATGAAATACATTTAAACTCAATTTGATAAACAGTACTACACTGCGTTGTTTATAAATTCCTTTATAAATTAATACAGCAAAAGGAGCTATAAACCCAAATTAAATTTCACTTTCAAAATACTAAATCTTTTGATGTTAAATTCAAAATAAAACCACCAGTGTATTTTAAATTTAAATCAAAAGTTTGTGTTTCTGTCTAGTGCATAAGTACGTGTTCGGGCTAAACAGTTAGGGTTTGTTTTGTACAGCAAAATATAATATTACGTTTATTAAAAAATGGACACTATTAGTTTTAGTAAAATTAAATACTGGCACAATCTGTAAATCTGTCATTTTAGGTTATAGTATGTAAACATTTTGACAAGTAACTATTGATCTTGACCGTAATAGAACGTTAGATTTACGAATAAACTATTCTTTAGGAGTTCCCAAATATTAAGTACACTTAAATTAGAAAAGAATAAGAGTTAATGGTAAATACTGCGAAAACCCAACCCCTAATTATTGTTTTGGTTAGATTTGTTTTGTCTGGTGCTTTTTAGCATAGCTTTACGTAATATTTTTTATAAAAATTTGTTTCACTGGCATAATCTAAAAAAAACCCTTTTTATTCACTATTTATTACTAAAATTTAATTTGATTACCTAATAAAAGTTAAAACAAAATGCAAATGTTTCCTTTACCTTGAAATAATTCTGTGTTCCAACAATAGAGACACTTCACAACAGCCGACGGTAGTAGCAACAGTAATACTGAGTCGAAGTGGTGGGTCTTGCTGGACATAAAACTTGAAACGCCAAACTCAAGTCTGTGCGCATGCGCATCATATAAAACGACCAGCTGATGGAAACTTTCTGTATCGCATTGCAGGTTTCATTCAAGTGACCCCGATGGAGGTGAAATTAATTCAAGCGCATTTAAAAGTCGTTCAATTCCTCATCTACTTTGATACCAGACGTTACAGCTATACTTCATGGTGTCAATCTATTCCCACGAATATTCGAGTAATTCGTCTTCAGACTTTGAAGAAAACACTGTCCATTCCTGCCATTCAAAGACAACAAGACCCCAGACAGTTTATTAATATATAGAATGGAGTAAATATTATTTTTAATATTTTACCTTCACCAGGAACTAAACTCGAGACCCATCTATCAGTAGACAGGCGTTCTACTGGTTGAGCTAATGCCTTGAAATTATGATTATTTATTACTATAACCAACGCTGGAGACCGAGTGGCTGGAATGACTGAGTAATTCAAGTAGATTCTCTTTGACACCTTAGCTCAGTCGATAGCGAGAATGGGCCGTCCAACAGTTTAAAAATACACGGTTTTTGACATATTTACCACTAAAAATATAATAGTTTAGTTTCACTTATAAAGGTTGGTAGGTCTATACCTTTAATCTGGATGCCACTCCTTAAAAATACAAATTTATAAAAAAACTATTTTATAATAAAACCAATACCGGGTAGTGTGTTCAAAGTCGGGCTACAAGTTAAAACTCTTTTTTATCGATAAGGGCCAATGTTGAGGTAGTCTTTGACCTCTCTAATATCATTGTTGTAGGCTATTATCGTTCCTGTGGCCATATTGTTTTAGCTAGAGGTGCCTAACATTTTTGAGCTAGCAACACTTACCAAAAGTGTTAAGCGTTTCAAATTAGGTGCTATACTATCTAAAAAAAATTATAAAAAAAAATGTTGAAATCGAGAAAACAATATTTTGAGATGATTTAAATTTGAGTAAGACTCGTTCTGCTTATTAATTATTATTTTTTTGGCATCGCGTCTTGCTACTCGTTCGGTTTATACGCTTATGTACAATTATGCTAAGGGTTTTAGGGATTTTGAAGGTTATATTTATAGAAAGTGTGCCCACATTTGCGTGGAAAAGCATTTTGGAAAACCACCCTCTATACACGCAAACGAGACTTGAACCTCAATCTCCCCGCCATTGGTAATCTAGTTTATTGCGATAATAGCGCGTTGTACCATGCGGCTACAGAAGTGGGTTATATTAATACTTATTTAATTATTATTAGCTATCAATACACTGGGTGTGCACTATTAGATGCACTGTCCAAGGTTAAATAATTTTAAGTCATATGGTTATATACACGTTAAATGCCTCAAAAAGTATAAAACCAATATTTCCGGTACTATGAACTACACAAGAGCTTAATGTTATTACCTATTTCACCGAGACAGCGTAGAGAGGCAACCCTTCGTACATGCTTGTGTGGCTGGTAAGCGACCTATTATTACTGCCAATCTACTTAGCATTTCTGTGCAAAGGTTTGCCTAACAAACTGGAGCTTGGTTACTTACAAGACATAAAGCAGGCCTCTACACATATTCGGCATTAAATTATATTCGGTTTTATATACAAACATGAGTACACATTAATTTTATTACAGTTAAAATTTAAGAAAACCAAATTAAATGTATATAATGCATTATCTTATTAAAGCTAGTAGTTCATATCTAAAGTATTCTTATAAGGGTAAAATACAACTTCAAAAATAGCTTTTGTTGGCCAGTTATTGATGTCTCGATAAAATATTTAAGTTTTGTGAGGTCTCAAGGATTGTTTTAGAGTTTAATAGTTGTATAAACATTAAATAATTTGAACCAAGTGTAACAATACAAACTTCGTATTGTACAATTACTACCCCACCCAACCGAATATTCAACGTACAATCGCTTAACGCATACTACCCGCTCCTAAAATAATACCTCAACGTATCCTACAATAGTATACTTCACTATTGTAGCCCAATGTAGCCCCAACAATCATACATCAAATCAGCATTCCTAAATATTCAATATCATCTGTCTACTTAATAAACTGTTCTTCACGTACCTTCGGATCTCCAAGCTGGCCTCACTAGATTCTTACCAAGTCCAAAAATACCAATGTAGAAGCGCGGGGCGACTACGACTAGAAAACTCCGTATTAGATGATCAACCCGGCCCGAGAATATTATTAACACTGGGCGATGTTTTCCGAGAGTCCAGGCACGAAATCAACACGCCCTGTATTGCCCCCTGGAGGGGGGATAAGGCCACCCTCACCTGACATCGGATGTTTTCAACAGCAGTCGGAGAATCGTAAACAACTGCATTGCGATGATAGACATCCAATCAGCGACCAGGAAGATGTGTGGAATTACGACATAATGACGTAATGCCTTGTTCTGCGTGGCTGGCTGGCTAGTGTGAACAATCCCACCCCCTTTTTCTTGTTTTCTAGACTCAATATATAGGAGAATGTAAATGGTATTAAATATAGCATTATTGAATTGAGCTTCATCGAAGGAGTAATTCGATAGAGCGGACTGTATTGGGGTCATGGAGGAAAGACCTAGGAAAAGATTACGTTTGATATAAATTTATTTTATTAAACTAACTATTTGTTGAAGTCATGGAAGAGGGACTTAGGGAATAAATAGTTAAAACTTTGAGTCGACGCTATGGGGAAATCGCGTCTGGCATTATTTAAATTATTTTGTATTGCTAACTTTGTTTTGGGGTCATGGAGGATTGACCTGTAATGTTAATTGTTTAATCTTTTGTCGACTCGTTAGAGATATTTCGTTTGATGTTAATTAATGTAAAATGTAGAACACTCTTTATGTTAGCGTCTTGGGAGATATACCTGTTTTGTTTTATAGTTAATATAGTCATAACTCAAGCGGATTTATGGAGGAGTTATATAATTCATATTTCATACTATTGTTTAGAGGCATAGGATGATAGTATGGAAACGTCGATAATGTCATTGTTAGTTATTTCTTTTAGTGTTGTAACCATTAGGCGTTACTTTTTAAAAAGTAAAGTAAACTATTTTGTGGTTACGCAACTTTTACGTTTGGTTCTCTGAGACATGGATCATATCCATGCAGTATCCTTATGACTAATGTAAACTTTGAATGAAAGTAATTAGAAGGAAGAGATATCATTCTGTATTATTATACAGTAGAAGCCTATACATTTATTGTTGAATATTAATAGGCTTATTTATGTTTGTACCCGTTGGTGGACAACTATATTTTTTGAAAGACCATAAGTCATGTTTTTAGGTAATGTAAATAGAGATGTGTTTGGGTAGTAAGTCTACCAGACACCTGAAAGATGGTACATTATATGATGCAATGTTTTCTTTTACATCAGTAGTAGCTATTAAAAAGTTTTTTGAATTAAGGCAATATGTTCCTTTGTCTATTTTATGATTTGAACAAATTAAAATACACTTTATTGAAAACTATGCTATTTTATCTGTTGTCATTTATAATATGTACGTTACGTCCTCCCTATCCTGTAGTTTTAGGGGGCTTACCTATAGGAATAGCGGAGGGTGTTGCACAAGTTTTCTTAGAATATTTTAAACATGACTGAGCTGAATTTAATGGGTCATTTATATTTTCATTTACTCTTGAATATTTATTTTATCATTTATTTAAGGGAAAAAAAAATACTAGACCTAAAATAATTAATAAATATAAATATCACAGGAGATAAAAGTCATCAATTAGGTATTTTAAAAGTAAATACTACTAAGGCAGTAAGTATTATGAAAGAAATACACACATGGAGGAATATAGTAGAAAGTATTGCATTGAATTTTGTCCTGTGGAAGTAGTAAATATTCCGCCATGCCTAATTAATTATAACGGTCAGTTATAAGTTTGGGGGTACCGATAAAGATATTTACTTTCTGATTAAGAATTATCAAAGCACTAAGATGTGTGTGTTATTTAGTGTGCTTTGTCATCAAGTCATTAATATTTTTATCACCATATATCACTACCTGTTCAAGCTAAACACATAAATATTAATTACTCTAATGTTTTGGGGATGAGAAAGGTTCAATTTAGTGGAGCTCTACCCACATTTTCGTGAAGGAGTGTGGAAAACAGTTGTATCAAATTCCATCCTCAGTATACCAGGATTTAAATCTCAATCCCCCCCATTAACACCAGTCCTGTCTATTGGTATAGTACACCTTAAGACCAATCAACACTGAATGAACTCATTCTGGTGTATTTTGAGACTTCGTGTTAAAATGTCAAAGAAAAAAATAGGATTCAAGCCCTGACCTTAATGTCAAAGGTATCCGAGTGCAATGTTCACCTAACAGCCTAAACTGCTTGTTCACCAACATAAGTGAGTAGACTTTTTTATTATTATTAAAACAAAAATTAAGTCCTACTACTAAATCCATTTTAACACATATTTAAACCTAAAGAATTGTTGTTCAAATCCTTGTTCAGAACTACTAATATTTATTTTCAAAATATTATATATTTTGACTTGTTGGCGTTAAAACTTTAGCTTTTGTTACATGGTTTTCTGACTCAAGCTTTAATATTTACTTCTTTTTCCTGCAAAGGAAAATCTGGTTATGTTATTTCTTTGAGAGTTCATTAAACCATCCGATTTGTTTAAAAACCCTTGTTTGCTTCAAAGGTGTGAACATGCAAAGAAGGCAAAACAATGTTTAGAAAGTTTTCATTTTTAGTGTATGTAACCTATAGTGATTATAAAGAGGGAATATTTTATAGTCAAAGCAGACATAAATAAACTGTATATATGTAGCTTTAACAGTGAGTAGTGGTAGAAAAAACTCAGTATATTCATTGTTAAATTAACGTAGAATTATCTTCAAAATAATTTTCAAAATTCCCATTCATATAAGATTTCAGATAAGTTTTTAAGTCTTTAAATTAAACGTTTTTGTTTCTTTCTAAAATAATAATGGAATGGTCCCTATATATATCTCACTAAGTTGTCCATGTGAGAAATAATTGCCGCGGAGATCAACGTCTGCCACCTTCAGGGTTTGTTCTTGCGCTGTGTTGGTCATCTCATTGCAAACCTTGATAAGACATTAGATGCATTTAAACTAGGTCAGGTCTGATGAAATCATGGATATTCTTGGTATCACGACCCAATTCCCGTTGTGCAACCTATCATGACAGTCGCCCCTATGATAACATTTTGCAGACTGTTTACCTGTAAGCGGGTTCCATTAAATAGTCTGAGTGGGTTCAAATTACGCATCAAAATAATGGGTGCTTAAATTTTAATTGAAGAGAGTGAATGGGTAATCTGAATGGATTAAGGTAATTAAAAATTCGACAGGATAGTGCCTGTAGGCATATACGTGCGGTACAGCGCGGCGCTTAAAACTGGTCTTAAATACAATTATAGATTTTACCAATCGATTAATTTTTGTAGATAGAATAGCTAAACCTGAAACCACAAAAGAGTCTTGTTTTGCAGAATAAGTATATCGGTATATATAAAATACTCATATCTGGATATGCTTGACCGCGACGCATATCTGAAGGGTTATTCAAAGACAGCTTGACTTCGTGCGTTGCGAAAATTCCATTGAAGACCAAGTTTCAGCATTATATCGACATTAAGTTTTTGTCTTATCACAGGTGGATGCACATGTTGACTGACAGGGAAGGTCTCACAACGTCTGGGCATGTGTAGGATCATTTCAGGCAGGCGTTGGTCTCATCAACTATAGTGAATCGTAATGACCGGTAGTTTGTCTAAAGTCTCCTGTGAACAATATGGTGACGCTTCCTAGCACAATGTTGCTTCCGAGTTATATTTAGCTCTTCAATTGATGTTTTATGTGACATTTTGGTATAATTCCATAATATAAGGGATACATTTTGCAGTAGTTTTGATGTGAAACTTTACTTCATTATGTTGCACACGGTATTTGGTCGTTAGAAAAATGCAAAGGTAATTTAAAAGTGGCACATACTGTTCTGCCCCCTTTTAAAAAGTAGCCGCTATAATCGATCAAGCAACTACAAAGGCAACACATCCCTCAAATCTGAACTTAGCCAAGAATAAATAACTACGAAAGTATTTCCCTTACTTTCGGTAACATCTTTAAAGAACATTTTTTTCTACAGGATCTTGAATACTCTACAATACTTTTATTTATACGATTAAGTTTTTCTGGGTTCAATAGAGGCTCATCCGCATCGGTGGCCACGTGGACTAACGCACTACCTTTGCGGTAGACGAGGATGCTAATGACAGAGATATAGGTTCAAAATCCAGCCGGGTGTACTGAGTGTCTTTTCCAAAATGGTTTTACACTCTTCCTACACTTCCTCTAAATAAAACCTTCAAGATACCTAAAGCCATTGGCTTAGTTACCACATAAGCGTATAATCCAAACACGTAGTAAGACGCGGTTCTAAAAAATAATAATATAGAGGCTCCATTTCATTAAAAGTTTTTAATTGAATTGGCTGGTCGTTTGTCATCTTTCTCAAAGTGTCTCTATAGAATATAAATCCGTGTGAATTTTCAGTTAGAAGACACAAGTCCTTCACGGTTTTGTTCGAAATATCTACCTTACAAATTGATTTGTTTGGTCTAGGCTGCATTAAAAATATCTTAATTGAAGTCAAAATTGTATACTAATTGATCTGTTCTGGTTTTGTTCAATAACTTCCGGCATGCTTTTCCCGTGGACGAGCCAAAGTGCAGAGGATCTGTCACGTAAAAAATATTAATATGATGGAGAGCAAATATCAGAGTGGATAAAAGCTACACAAAGCGGATTTTCATAACGTACCCCTCCAGTATGAGTCATCCTCTGATCAGAGTACCAGTGTGTTGCGAACTAATTAGATGCGTGGGTTACGTCAACCACGTAAAGTACATTTTCAAATTAAGATGGACCTTTGACGACATGGAGCAGCATTCTCAAATAAGTGTTAATTTGGTGTACGGCATATTCCCATCACTACTCCGTGGGGTTCAACAGAAACACCTTGCTTTCTGCAGAGGAAATTCTTACTTTTCCAAACATAACATTAGGTGAAGCAACCTCATTGTAAGTAAGCCTCATAGCAAACAGATCTTCAGAGCACATTTGGAAGAAAGTTGTTAATGGTTTGTTGCATGGGTTATTAGTGACACCAATGAGATTAATTGTAAAATATACTTATTGTGCATTTTCTAGATGGACAGCTAAATGCAGACGACCTTGAATAATACCTAGTGAAATGTTCCCCCTCATTGCTCAAGTTAATGCTAAAGGTTCCTTGATCAGTGCAGTTAATGTCTTACATATTTAATGGAGTTTATGAAAGCACAGCTTCACATTAATGTGAATCAACCTATTGTCTGACATTCAACGCTCAAGAACGAATCATTGCCGAACAGATCACCGTCTATAATCGGGCTGCTGTCTACGCTATTTGAGATATTCAACATGTCCATCAATGTAGCTCTTTGACTAGCTTTTGGTACATGTACATAGACCAGGGGTCTTCAAGATTTTTAAAGTACTAAGGCCAAAGTTTATGTCTCTTGTAGGCTCGCAGGCTGCAATACTATATCGACAATATTAAGAATGAGCACCGACTATGTTCGAATGCACCCGAAATAATACTCTCTTCCTTGTCTACTAGAGTAGTCATTGCTAGTCCAAGGTAGATTTGTATAAAAACGTATTTTTTTTTCATGTATGAAGTAAAAATAGTTCATAAAATAACTTAAAATACGTATTTATTTTGTTATTTAATTATGTAAATTATAAATCTGTATGTCATATTTTTCTCTTGAAATAATTATATATATAATAATTTATTTCATGAGCCAATGGGCTGAAAATAATGTTATGGTAGGCCGCTAGTGGTCTGTGGGCCACTAGATCCCCGACATATAAGACCGATTCAAAACCTTCCAGCTAAAAATCTACATTGTATAAAAAAAGTGGACTGCAATCAGATAAGCAGTTTCAGAGATCTTAGGGAAATATATATATATATAACTAACACTTTTTTTTATTAGAAGAGATAAAAGTAGGTGAATCATATGGTTAACAAATTTCTAGACAGGTAACATTAGAGAAATAAAATGATTTTATAGGATAAAATTATTCCATCTGGCTGAATAGTGAATCTGTCAGTTTACATAAATGAGCTGAGTTTTCTTTATGTCAGCTATTTTTAAGGCAATATTTGAAAGGAAAAAAAAAAGTTGTTTTTATTATACAGGTTTTAAATAACTTTTTGTGCTTTTAAAAGTTAGAAACACCTATTTTCAGCGATACACTATAATTAATAATTAAGGATTGTTTTATTGTGTAAATTTAATGAGTTTTTTTTTAAATTAATATTTGTAAATATTTTAAGATAACATTTTTACTAAATACTTTTATCATGGGTGGATTCTGACAGAAGTGTGCTATTTATCGGCTTGCAAACATTGTTCATGATGCTATTTAGTTTGTTTTGATGTAATAAATAAAAATTAATAATGGAAGCACACTACCTACTATATAAACAAACTTTCATGTAGATTATCTTCATGCTTCATTTGGTAGTCAACGAGAAGGTCCGAGTTTGAATCAATCATAGCCAGGTGTGGTTTTCCATACATTATTTTGCCACTCTCTTTCCACACTAATATAGGTATATTTTCCGTTATTCTTCTCATTTGTACCCTTTTTACTAGGTTTATAAAACTTATGTTGAATGTATAATAATAATAATAATAATAATCCAACACCTTATCTCAGTCGGCAGTCTGTCTGCCCTGGGTTACTAGGTTCAATTCCCGGCATGGTCAAAACATTTAGCATGGGTGACATGTGGGGTTTACCCTTTCCCAATGATAAATTAACAGCTGGGGACTGGATGTTGTGCCTGTCCTAATCTTAAGCTAGATTATAAGGCATATGAAGATAAGGCAGGCCTAGCAAGCCAATAGTGGAAAATAAATAAATAAATAAAAAGTGACCCAGAACATTGACTGGAAACAGTAATGGATGTAAAGTAAAGTGATAGTAATAATAATCCCAAAAAAAAACGTGTGTAATCTTCATTCCAAAGTATCTAGCCTATTAATATTCAACAACCACACATTGAATTAATCAATGAGTATATTTGTAAGTTAAAACCCCAGGCTCACAAATAAACTGCAATATCAAACTTAGCAAAGAAATGATACCCCAAAGCTACTTCACTATATTACTAAACAAATTAATAAACTATCTTAAAAAGCTATATCAAAAATGTGTTTGTTTTTATAACTACCAAACATTAGTCTTATTTGAAATAAATACAGACAAATATTATTACAGACATTCCATAGAATATGTTTTCTAATAAAGTTAAAAAACATTTTTAGACTCAATATGTAAAAATGTCGTTAACAACACCTAATGATTATTAGTTCCAGTAAAAATAATACGGGTTATTTTTATTTTCCTATGGAAGAAGGTCCACGAGGGATAGGAACAAATAAACTGGAATTTGTTCCTCTTTTTTTTCCCTGTACTTTCTTATATAACCAACAAAATGTGACTCAGAAAAATTGAAAAGAGGTTTTTACTAAAGAGTTATATTTTATAATATTTAAATTATGCTAATAAAAGGTTCAATTATGTAGGTTTTTTTTCTAAAAATATTTATGCAGTTACTTTAATATTAAGAGTAAGTTTACAGGGAAAATAGGGAGTAAGTCCAATTTTAACTAAAATTGTGTTAGTGCTACCATCTGTTAGACAATCATGAGACCTTTTTAATGGTTTAATTTATGGTTAAAAGAGGTCTCTTGTCATATTTATTAAATTAAAAGGGTATTTGCTGGAGTCTTTATGGGGTCTGAGATATAAAAGTCATTGTCCAGGGAAATGTGTATAATGTGACTTACCACCTTTTCCCCCTATTATCTTTATATATATTATAAACCAATAAAATTGTATATTAAAGCTGTTTTTAAACCAAAATAATAATGAAACAGGTTAATATAAGAATATAGGAACAATATGAACCTGATTTAACAATAGGTTGGTTTGGTTCTTCAGTACCTTCTATGCTGAAACCTATTTCCTTCCTAGAAAGTAAACTCTTGGTTTTTAGTTTTAAGTTAAAAAAAAAATCTTAATGAATATACAAATAAAATGAAATGAATATAATGGATATCAAAATAGTTTCTAATTTTCAGTGTACACATTATTTGCATGTTTTATGTGTATTGTGCAGACAGATGACATGTTTTGTAACTTCCCTTAACACAAATGGAGGAAAATAATGGAGACCAGATGGGGTCAGATTAGTTTGTACAATTAAGTGGCATTTGGAACTGATAACTAAAACAATAGGACCAAAATATGAGTTGGCATGATGTTAGTATGATGGAAATAATACAAATAAATGTTTATAGTAAAATAGTTCATATTTAAACAACATAAAAAAGGAATGCTAATATACTACAAATTTTTTATCAGTTTGTCTTTCCATATTGATAGATATGCATCACAAACTTAAAATATATAAATAATAAATAACAAAATATTCAGCAAACATTTTAAAGCATTTGGGCCATTAGACTATTTCACATTTGAAAAATAATAACATATTTGAATACACACAAAAATAACCGCAGTAGCATATGGAAGAGAGCCCATAAATATAAACTCCAAACCAAACCTTCTAATATTACAAATCAACATTTTTTAAAAATCATAAATTAATACACTATAGGGGTTTTTTAAAAATGTAGGATAAGTACAGTAGTCGCGAAAATTGAAAAAAGCCCATCGAGAGTATTTAGAATTAAAACCCTACTATTTTACGTTCTTTAATGAAAACTTACATTAAATAATTTAGAACATGGAATATCTCTTACATGCATTAATTCAGTCAAATCACAAAAAAAAAAAAAAAAAAAAATTGCTTTACCTTAAGCAGTGTTTTTTCCAGTACAATAAGATTGAACAAAAGATATTTTCATTTTAATATATAATTAAAGTGGTTATTTAGATAGTAAGTTTGAGAGAAAAATAGGGTTTGAGTAATATTAGTTTATAATTTTATATATGAATTCATTTGTTAGACCAGTCTCATCTTGGTGAGTCGGGTAATCTGTCGGGATGTAGTAAAACATTCTGGTTGGTCCTTGAAGGCAATACCCTTTCATCAGAATCATTGATTTCGGTTGTGGTGCCATTTTCAGAGTTACTCCCTAATAGTTCTGAATTCTCACCTATTGGGTCAACTGCAATATCTTCCACCATATTGTCAACAATACTGCTTCCATTTGGTTGCTCTGGCTCTACTTTGTAGAGAATGTCATGACACAAGGGGCAGCGATCTTGAACATACAGCCATTTGCGGAGACACACACCATGAAAATAATGATTGCAGCGCGTAATCTTGGCGCTCTTCATCTCCTGGTAGCATATGGCACACACGTCATCTAGACGATGTAACTGTTCTGCATTAGCTTCTGGCAATGAGTTGATTTTATTCACAGCTGTGCGTCGTTTCATAAACACACTCCACCCGGCTCGTGCCTCGCACCAGATGTTGAAGTAGGCATGTATGCACATCATTATTGCTCGAATGGCTCCTCCAGACTCAAAAACCAAAATCCATGCTCCATTAAAGAAAAGGAAAATTCCGAAGCAAAACTCCACGGTGTTTCCAAAAGCGCGAATATAATAAACATAATCATCCAACTTTTCCCAAAATGTGGTTCTGTAAGCATCAATCAGGAAAAGCGAGTAAATCATGAGTGAAACAACTACTTTGACAATGACTTCAATACTGAAGGCAGACACCGCAAGTAGCCAGGTGCTCATGGAATATTGAGACCAGAGATAGACGAGCAACGAGACAGGAAATAGAATCAAGAAGGCACATACACACAGAGCTCGTACGTGACGATGAAAGGACGGATTGGGGATGCACTAAGAGACATTAACAATGGGTTAACTATATTGTGGATGAAATGTAATAGTGCTGTGAACAAAAGGCAAAAGTTTCGACCGAGCCTAATAAACCTCTTTTCAGGGTCAAGAGTGGTTAGCCCTGTTTGAAGTGCAAGAATGTAAAACAAAATGGCAGACACAGTCCCAATGCTTTTGTCATCATCGTCTTCTGTCAACAAAACCCATTGAAAAAAGCATCCTATATAGTGGCAAATGTAAGAGACAATACTAGTCATTCCTAAAACAGCCGTCACAGTTTCACATCCGCTGACAAGAAGAGTTTTTGTCACGGTCCACAAATTACCAAATGCCACTAAACTGTAAAGACTGTGGTTACCTTGAACACCATGGTGTTCAGCAAGAAAACCCAAGAAGTGCTCCAATACCCTCAGTATCCAAAATGTTCTTAAGACTGTTGGACATTAAGCCTTACCCACTCAGTCTCGACAAGAGCAGAGATACCATAATTGCTGACAAAATTTCGAGCGTGTTGGTAGCCTCCATATATGGTTTGTATCACAGTGACTGTGCTGCACCACAACACAAACTTGACAAGAGCCAAGGGTAAAAGTGCAGAAAATACCGGGGCATGATGTAAGATTGGTGAATACAATGGCAGAAGAGCTAACACAGATGGTCCCATAAAACTGGCGGGCAACAGCTTCTGTACCAATGAATACCTTGGCCCCAAGTGTACATACATAAACAAGAAAGCAAGGATACATTGAAGAGCATAGTTCTGAAGAACGACAAATCCATAGCTGTTGGGATCAAAAAGTCGATTAAGATTTAGTGACAAGACATCCTCAAGGATGCTTGCTTGGGTTGTAGCTATACCATCTTGAATGTGGTCGGTCATAGCAGCGATGGCAGCCTTCATTGTGCTCACATTGGCCCAGTATGACACAAATACAATTCCCACTGACATGAGGTACATGTATACGATGACTAGCTGTTTTGTCCATAGCATAAATATACATGTAGCTCCTATAACACCTAAAACAAAAAACAATAATATAGCTTATTAGACAAATGAAATTGAATCTAAATTTAATTCAAAATAAACTTACAAATAAAAATTTGTTTTACAAAGGCAGGGATTGAGACATACACTCATCATCTACTTAGATGCTATGAATCAAAATTTGTAATAAGAGTCAGCAATTGTAAAACCATTAAATGTGATAATGACACATTTTAATGTTAATATTTTACCAACATTCAATGTAAAATAACTTTTACTATAATAATGGCCAGTCATGAACTATTTTTGTTCAAGGCATCAAAATTAAGGATTTCACTAGTCTAATGGTGACAATACTTTCAACCAATATGTTGTTGCATATGACTCTTTGGTGTACTGTGCATATTTAATAAAAGAGTACAGGGACTGAGACCCCAATCCATAAGTCTGACCACCTTGCCCCTAGAGTGCCAGGTCACCTTTCTACTTTTCCTTTTACACATTCACAAAACATTCACCCAGATTCAACAGCATGTTTAACCAAATAATGTTAAAAAACTAAGGGGGCAAGAAACGTTTACATTAGTCCAGGCATACCTCACTTTAGAGTACTATTCCATTAATGCTTGTGCTTACCTTGCTCTTAAAAGGGTTTTTAGATAGTTATAGACTTGGCAATAAAATTCTGTAGTATTTTTTGTATTTTTGCATAATTTTTTTAGGTCTATATCTATTTCAAGCTTAATAAATGATTGTGTTAATGTTTATAGGTTTTTATATGCACTGGTAGGTGAAAAAAAAGCTGTGATTCACTTTAAGGCGATATTTCCTTTACGGCAGTGATCTAGAATTTAACCTGCCATATTAATGAGGTATGCATGTATTTGACTATTATATAAAATAACAATATATATTAATATTGGTAGTAATAAATGATAAGTTTTCACTTAAATATTGGACAGTTGGTGGAGTTTAAGTAGATTTGTAGGGCCTACTTAGATATTCTTAATTTAATGAATAAAAAAACCACAAAATATTAGAATAGCAAATGCATCATTGCTTCTCCTGTCACATAGAAAAAGAAGCGATTGCTTTTACATAATTAAATAAGTTATCCTGGTAAGAAGGAAAGGAAAGGAAAATGCATTACAGAAATATGTAAGTTTAACAAATAAGTTTATTAAAAGGAAACAAAAAGAGATATAATTGCATGTGTGTGACAAGGTTTAAATTCAATCAACCAATGATAACTGTATTCTGTTATAGAGGTAGAAAAGATTAGGTTAGACAAATAAGTATTAATACTTTGTCCACAAGGAACCAACAATAGTTAGATAGAACATTTAGTTTAGTTACATAACTCTAGATAACTCTAAAAATAGTTTGAATCATTTGCCACAATCAGCAACAGTAAAAAAAGGGGAATAAGTTCTAAGCAATATAAAAAAGGATAATCTAGCCAGGCTATTACTAAACTAATACCTGAGAGTCTAATCATGAATAATAGTGAAACAATTGAAAATAGAAACATAGCATCAAATCCTATATTTTTAGAGTTACCATGAAGAATATAATTTAAGTTAGTTAGCTTGTATTAGCCCTCATGGAGAGTTACAAAAACACCTAAGAAAAATATCCTATAAGAGGAGCTTCCATTTTACAAATAATAGATGGCTAACAATCAGGCATATACAGTGGAATTATCACTTATATGGCTTTAGACGACAGCTATCAGAAGCTAGCAATGGTATCAGTAAAGCAAACATAGTCTGAAAGTAACTTTTGTTAACAGATTTGGAAATAATTATTATTTACTATTTACTACTATTATTATCACTAGAAATATTATCAATCACTTTTAACAATACTTCCCCAAAGATTACAGTATAATTTTATTTTCCATAATCAAATTTAAGAGAAAAAAAAGTCTAGTAATTTCATTCTAGTTTTTCTTTTAACTCTTGTGGCAATTAAAGGTTAAATAGAGAGTGAAATTTTACATTTAATGGTATTATATTTGTTTATTAATATTTTTGTAACTGCCCTTGCATATCTTTAACATAAATAAATGGTTTGTGATAATAAAGAGGAAAAAACATACAAAATGTTTGTGAAATAATATAAAGTTTAAATTTTGTAAACATGAGTATTAATACAACTCGCCGTCTAGCCTGCAACAAGTTCCTCTATGTCACGAACTGTTGTAGCTTCTATCCAGTGGCCATATTTATTTTCAGCATATAAGGTCACTTTTAGCGTTCTCTTGCTTTTAATAATTAACAAGAATTAAACAGCAAAAGAAAACTTCAATACCAAACAACCAACCAAACGGTTATTCTCATTACCAAAATCTAACAATTTTAAAATACATTATAGCAGTGAATTATCGTATAAAATAGTTAATAAAACCACGTGTGTGAGTCAACAAGTTGAAGAACAAAATATTTTATAGTCGAGTACTATTGATTTGTATTTAGGCGTGTCTATGCTAACCGTTAATAATTTTATTACAAATTTGAATAATAGTGTCTTTTTTTAATATTAATTCGGCTACTTAGTAATTTGTGCGTTCTTTTGTGAATATTATTTCAGTGTGTGAGCGTGTTATCCTCGGAAAATAAACGGTTTTTTAGTGATCTTTGAATAATTATTTATCTAATATAACATTAAAGCGTGTGATAAAATAAAATAGCAAGTGTTTCTCGGTGATCGATATACATTATTCGAAAATTTAAGTATATCAAGACTATAAAATAAATCTTTTAGCCCCAAGATTGTGTTGTGTTGCGTTCTAGGCTAAAACTTGAGTTTTAAAATTTTTATTGTATTTCAAAAAAATCTGTGAAGTGTAATAAAAATTACTTGAGAGTCTTTCTCCAGTGTTGATTAGATAAATACCAGGCTAAGACTTGAAGTTATAAGTTATTGTATTTTTATTAGAGACTTTGTTACAACTGTTTAAGAGGAATCCTGCACAGCAACGTTAGTAAGTTTGTTTGTTTATTAATTGTCTTTTACAAAATCACGAACAGAAATTTATCATAGATTTTCATACAACTTAAGTCTCAAGTTTTCTTCATGATTCTTTACTTTCATTTTACAGTGTCCATGATTATGGTATTTTTATACCGAAACATGACGGAAGAATATAAATCAGCATCGTTCTAATGGCTGATTATCTTAAGGAGTAATGGGATTGAACCAGGATAAAGCTTAGACCTTATAATTAACCTTATAAAAAAAAATATTATTTTCTTCATAAACATTGTAACAAGAACATTTTCATTAATTTATTAAACCTCATTGGGAGATGCTAACCCACTAATTCAATTTTATTTGGTACCTAATTTACAACACTGTTGATCTTTAAACTTTGTTTTTGTTCTTAATTTGTTGTATTCAAGTTTTGTAAATAAATTTTAATATGTGTATTTTAGACTTGTCATCAACCCATGTTTTAATTCAGTTGATGATGTTATATCCCTTTATTGAAATTTTTTATATATGACATTTTGTAGCTCATTGAAAGAAAAAGAAAATCAAACTTTTGAATATTAAAAGTCACTTAATTCATGTACCAATTTTAAAACTATCTAATTCATTCAATTGAAGAGCTATATATTTTGTTATAGCTAATCTTGAGTTTTCTATCTAAGTTTTAACTTTATTACCACACCTTACTTTAAACTACTTTAGAATTTTTTCTGATACATATTATATTATTATTATTAGCACCATTTCTTACTACCCGTTCGGGTTATACGCACTTACGCTAATGTGTAATGTTAGGGTGATTGCGAGATGAAATGGAGGACCTACAGTTTAACGTGGAATCCTAACCACGGTGGAGGCCTGGCATTCCACAAAGTCACAAGTTGTGATTAATATACGTCTTGTCAGAGGTGAAGTAAGGGTTTGGTAATCAGATAAATCTGTGCCGGGTCCAAGGAATGAACCCCGGACCTCCAGCACAGAAGTCTGACACCTTACCCTTAGACCACCACATCACCATTATGTTGTAATACTGTTAAAAAGGTTTATGACTGTTTTTTTTCTATGTGTAGTAATAGACATTCAGATTTTTAACATTTATAATGTTGTTAATAATACTAATACTAACAAAACTTTTTTAATAAAAAATTATTTATTTATTACAATAAAAACTAATATGGAATTAAACGCTAATTTTTCTTAAAACATTTATATTCTTGAAAAAATTAATAATTAATACTAGGTCATCAACATATTAAGGTCAACAATATATAGAATTATTATTAGCACCACGTCTAACTACCCATTCGGGTTATACGCAACCAATATATAGAAAATAAATAAAACAATCATATAGGTTTCTTGTATAGACCTAAAATTTAATTGTCAGAAGTTACAACTGCTAGGGATATATAATTTGGTCTAATTTCTTTTCAGAGCTGTCAGTCAGCACCAAAGAAGTCATGGGGGAACGGTACACAGTAGTTTACTATGGCTGGTAATTTCCTAATGAGTACTTCCAGAGCTATCAATAGTAAATTTATACATTTACCCATTACTAGGCCATACAATAGCTAATACAAACTATCTTTGAACACTATGATAAATATGGGGCTTGAGGGGCAGAAAGAAAGCCTTATCCTCGCAGGCCACTACTTCAATCTAGTAGTGCTCCCACAGGTTGCGCACCGTAAATAGCTACACAAATAAGGGTGTAATTGTGACTGCAACTAGTCACTGGCCTAACTAGGTCCAAGAATAAAATGTTAGATGATCTGATTGTTACCATAAAAAGACTCTAAATGAGATTATACCATTTAGGGTTTCATAAAAATATAACAATGTCTTAAGGACTTAGAAAGGGAAATCCAATTCACGGACCCAGTATACTCAATCACCTGGTCCTATACATATGTAGAGCATAGAGCCCTCGTATTTAAACTAGATGCCTTATGGGCATAGGGAAATAATAGACAATTTGACTAAAGAAACTATGCCTGATGGACATATAAAAAAAATATTGTTAGACCTTTTGACATTAAATCTTGTGTCTGATGGACATTGAAAATACCTCAGACAATCTAACACAATACACTAAGCCTGGTGGACAAAGAAAATAAATAAAAACATTCTAATAAATGAAACTATGTCTGATGGACATAGATAGCAATGTCAGATATTCTTACATAATACTCAAAAGTCTAATTGACATTGAAAATGAAGCAAAATATTATAATACATGAAACTATGTCCGAGGGACATAGACAGCAACTTCAGACATTCTGACATAATACTCATGTCTAATCAACATTGAAAATGAAGCAAAATATTATAATACAAGAAACTATATCCAGAGGCTTCCTCTGCGACGCGGCGGTGAGTCCAACGCCTGACACATCTTGGCCATTGGTAGTCTTCGGTGCTCAAGTTGTATGGAGTAGTTCCTTCTCTGGTGAATAAATACAATGGAATACAAAAATGTGATCCACGAGGCATCCGTTATATAGCGACAGAACTGGCCCGAACTACAACAGGTCATTTAAGGGAAAAAGAGGGGTGAGGGTGAGAGTTGCGAAATAAATCCACTTCCTCCCTAGCGCTGTCAACAGGAGTGGCGATCAGAGACAATAATCTCACTTTTCTTCAACATGTGCCCTCTGATCAAGACGTGAAAATGCTCATGATACCGAAATGGTCTGCTTAGCAATGTTCCTCAGCGCTTTGGCATTTCCCAGCAACATCAATTCTGAGTGAGTCACCACCTGTTGCTTCTTATTGGAAGAGATTAGTATTTGTTATCTTTTTTTAATTGTCTCTATGGAATTTTGATTGTAGATTTCATATTATATAAATGACATGCTACACAAACAACAAATTGTCCATGCCTTCACCAAGAAAAATTATAGCAAAATGTTTTTAAAAAAACGAGTTAGACACAATAACATATAGGGTTGCTGCTGTAGTGTCTTTTTTTAAAATGCTTAGCTAACACTTCGGTGCATCTTAAGGAGAACTGAATTTGAATTCCGGCCAGGTACTTAAAGATAAGATTCACTATTGTCAAAAAGCTCTCTAAAAGCTATCTGGCACCCAGCCATATGTGTTGCCTAAAACATGAGGTGGTCAGCCTTTAGCTGACCAGGCCATTTTGTGTGGCCGTGACAAAGTTAACATTATATTTACTATTATTACTTTTTTCCATGGACTTTCTCCTAATGGTGTATATTTTTATACTTTTTCTGATAAGGTACAATAAACTTCTTAAACACACACTCTAAGATTACATAAAAACCTCCTCAGACCCTGCTTCTCCTATAAAGTTATAGATTACTAATAGTTATTATTTTGCTCTATTAATCTGATGAGCAATAAAACCTTGTCGATTTATTATCTGTGTTCCTAAGAGATGGCAGCACATATTGTGTCCCATGCATGACCAGCATTGCGCATCAGTTGAGGTTACTATGCAAGTGATTATTTTGTTTTAATAATTTGGGTTCATTGTTCATTAAATTTAAACCATGTGTACAGTGAGTAAAAAAAGGTAGGATCTGTGAGGAAAAAATGTCATTTCAGGAGAAATGAAAAAATGAGTTTCTGTTTATAAACGTTAAGGAAAACAAACCACAGCGTATTATGTGTTTAAAAGTACTGTCTGTGCACAAGGAATATAGCCTCAACTGTCACTACACCCAACACCATGCTTATTAGTACCAAGAATACAATGGGCAAGCACATGTTACTATTGTATCCAATTTGAAGAGAAAGGTTAGTGCCCAGAAATCTATTTATACTACACCAGCATCAACACAATTTTTTTAAATCTTGGTTTTATTTGCTGTAAGTGCAGATATTGCAAATAAAAAAGTTATCTGATGGCGATTTTGTAAAATACTGTTGTGTGGAAATGGCACATGCATTCAGAGGAGAAAAAAATGGCTAAAGAATTTAAAAATGCTCCACTATCAAAACAAACTGTCACAAGATGAGTCGAGGAAATAAGTTCCCATTTATCAAATAATTAAAAAGGGTTATTATTTATATACATATTTTGTCTCGTCTTGAACCAGTGTACTGATAAGCTAGTACTGAAAATAAAAACTGATATGTATCATACTATAAAATACCTGTAAAAGCCAAATTATCCTCACAACCAGTTATATTTATTGTACCATCCCAATTCAAGCCAAGGCTCATTGGAATGATGCCAAAATAGATAAATAAATAAACAAATAAAATTGGAATGCAGTTCACAACTAACAATATTTAACAACCCACTGTAGTGCAACATTTCAGCAGTAAAACCCTTTCCAATTTGAACAATGGCAAGCAAGAGAAAGGCATTAACTTTTGGGAAATGGTAGCTATCAGGGGTACAAAATATGTCCGAATGGGCGAACTAAGTTCAGGGGAAATTAAAGCAGTCCTGGGGAAATTTGGGGAAGGGAAAAGTCTAACAATTTTGTTGACATTTTTAGTACATTCTGGTTTTGATATTGTAGTTCTATTTGTATGAAAAACAAAGGCCCATGACACTCAATACCGACACTATCAGTATGTGCCATAGTGAGGCAGTGTCGGTGTAAGCACAAAGAGTTGCAGTCTCTAGGGGCTAATATAAGCTCGGATATCCCATATCTAATAAACATTCCCAAGAAAAACCTAGAAGTAAGGATCAAGGGAGTATTACAAGTTTTGTAAAACATAAATTATGTGATCAGGGAAAAACTCATAGTTTTAAAAAGTGATAGTTTTCCCCCTAGTGTGGTTGATAGTGATAGACCTTGCAATAGTGGCGTGTCTACGAAAAAACTAAAAGTCCTTGAAATCAACAATTAAACCAAGGCCTCCCGAAATTACACTCCATTGCCTCTTACTATCAAGATGTAAATTAAATGTTGGTACCGGTAAGCCTACTGGTGTCAATGAACAATTAATAACAATATGTAATGCCTTAGCTAACCTTAATAGCAAAGGCGACGAGTTGTCAAAACCAAATAAACATAGGGATAATAGTGTAGTCATAAATTCTACGTTTAACAGCAAATATAATGAGCTACCAGGTTTAGCTGACCCTAATATTTTTTACAGGACAGTGAAGAATTTAAAGCAAAAATTAAATTAATTAGAGTAAGCAAATCGGTTCCAGAGATTTGTCAACTTATGTCATGCCTGTAAGGTGGAATTACAATAGTATAGTGTTCTCCATAAGTAGAAAACTACAAAACCATCCCTAAAGAGGTAGCTATTCTTAAAACTGGAAATTTTGGTACTTTTTCTTTTCCGGAGGAAAAGCAGTTGCTACAACCTACTCAAAGTATTGAATTTTGAAATTTTAAAACTCAGCTTATTGATCATTTACAGTCAAAAACATTCAATGGTGTGTTAATTTCTCTGACTCCATGGAAAAAACCAATGCTATAGTAATAAAAGAACAGGAAACCGTGTTGCAAGAGTGTACAGTGCAGTAAAAGAAGGAAAGGGGGGCAAGTTTTTTGAACATTTAATAAGATTGCACTGCTTAAATGATGCTGATGTTGGTGAACTTAATCACCCCAGAGAATTTTTTAGAGCATTTAGTAAAAACATATTTTTTACTATGAATAGCAAACTATGTGAATTTTTAAGCACAGTAAATCCAGTAACTAACCATCTCCCTCTTGTTTCTGTTACAGCAGACAAAATTATAAGATTGCACAAAACATATCAAATCACTTGCGTGATTACTCTTATATATGGTGTTAAGACTTGTATTGTGATTGACATTTCACCATGTGGTACTTCACACAAGGGAGACATTCTCCTTGAAAAACTGCACAATGCCTGGGATAATTCAAGTATTGAGTTAAAAGAGCAGCTAAATGGTATGATATTTGATGGGCAATATTTTGATCTTAGTGTAGATAAAAAACTGGCGGGTCTGTGTGAAAATTTAAATCACAACTTTTTACTTCCTATGTGGGACATAGCTCATATGTTAAAATGTGAATTGAATGACTTTTGTAAAGTTAAATCTGTTGCCTTTCCCAGAATCTTCAACTAGATAACCAGTCACTTGCTGAATAAGATGTGGAGTTGTTAGGTTACACGCCAGATGCGAGAGATTTCAAAAGTGCAAGGAAAAAGTTGGAAACCCTGTGTAAAACCTTATTAGAATCACTAGTACATGGGATAACAGAACCTCCACTTAAAATATGTGCTTATGTTTCAGCACCACGAGTACTTCAGTTTCAAACACAATTTTAGATCAGCAAATTCAAGAGTCATTACGAACACTAACAACCTGGGTTAATGAAAATCGTAGAGGTACAATAAATACTAATGCAGTAGATTCTCAATTTAAAATATTGAAAAAAAATCTTTTAAACACAGATTTTTTCAAAAACCTACAGTCTAAGGAAATTAAACCAAACTTGATTATTCTTTATATTGCTGTAAAAAAGGAAGCATTCACAAATGGAAACGTGTTTTATCACATTCCTTACATCCTTATGTCCTGTAGAATTCCATGAAAATATGCAGTGAAGAAGTGTGTGAATCAGTTGAATCAGTGATAAGCAACCAATTACATAATCGCAGCATTAAGTATAACACTCATTTTCATTAAGCTTTCATCTCTTGGAATGGACCACCTGTCCACAAAGCTTCATGTCTCCTAAAGGAATCCTTGGACAGTCCTTTCAATGGAGGAATGTATCACTTTACTAGGTTTTCTTCTAGTTCTCACTTGAAGGTCTACAAGACGCCAAAGGTCATTGACAAACTACACAAGGAAATGGGAAGGTTGCCATTTCTTGGCGATAACTAAATTTTGTATAACAAAGATACTATTAAAATAACTGTGAATAAAAGTATGTTTAAATTTGAATTTTCCAAACTATGTAGCATGTAATAATCCTTATTCCTTTCAGCCTCTATAAAATATTCAATGTTTTATTTTGAGCGCTATGGTTTTTTAGATTTTTTTAATGAAAATGTTATGTTTTGAGGAAACATTGGATCTCTAAACATATTCTGCACCCCTGGTAGGTACCTCAAGAAAATATCCTAGATTGAGTGAATTTAGCAGGAAAATTGCATCCATGTTAGGAAGATGTGTGAATGCACTTTTTCCATCATGAAGGCAATAAAATTATCACAAAGAAACCTAATGACTGAGGACCACCTTCCGGACTTGTTAAAAATATCATAGGTTATTGTGAACTTGTTGCTAGGCATGAGCACCACAGAATTTTCATTAACTTGTATTTAATTTTAACAACCATATTTTAATCAAAATTGTATTCAAAATTTTAACAATTTTTACAATGAGAATTTGAAAAAAATATTACCATCTTAAAATAGCCCATGGTTATTATTCCAGGGCATATCACTAAATATTGGCTAAACAAAACATTGTGGAGCCTATGAATCCAAGAAACAACATACATTGGCCATTGTTTATACAAAATTTGGCAGGCCACCTTTGACTAAAACCATAATGAAACATATCAGTAACAATGCATTTCAAATATTATAAGGCTCTGCTATTTACAAGCTTAGTTTGTACAAACGTCAAACCTACATGGACTAAAATAGAGCCTTTTGGAGTTTCTTAGAGAAAAAAAAAAATTAGGATCAACAAAGCCATATCTTGTTTTACAATGAAGAGAATGGCCTGTATATCTCCCTTTTCTTTAAGAATATCAGACACTTAGAGGCACTTATTCAGATGAAAGAGTATTTTATAAACTAAACATTTCTATTCATTTATCAATCAGGGCTAATTAGGGTATAAAATTCATTCATCATCACTACAGTAATTTATTGTACTGTGGACCCTATAGAAAAGTTTTGTAGCAGGCATATTGGTCAATAGATACTATTTAATAATTTGTTCAATTTTATAACATGTTTGAGCAATTAACTTTTGCTAAAAAGGGTTAATTTTAACATAACAATCGGTTTCTCATGGAAATTACCTTTTGAAAATTAAAAAATAATTTTAATAAATTCTACTAGATTATTATATTTAAGTTGTAGAAATATGGCTACCTGTCAAGTGTTGAAGTTGCTGTATGCCCTATGTAAAAATATATGTAGCACTGTAATAATTAAAGTGAAATAAAAGTATTTCTATAGAAGTAGTTGGTTCTTAATTATTTGTAACCAAGGGCCACAATTTTATTTTTCTCATGGACTGGATCATATGGTGTGAAAACTTAAGGCATGGTAAATTTACATATATACTCAAAATTAAATAGGTAGGCCCTATCTTATAGTATTAAAATCATTATTTTTATCTTACTAATAAGAAATCACAGTTTTTTAAATCACTTATTTAAGTTTTAAACATAATATTTGAGAGGCATACTTAAAGTAGGCCCTAAATTTTCCTAAGTTATGAAAATTAAATTACTAACTTTTGGCAATGTAGGTATGAAAAAAAAAATGAATTAGGGACAGGGGTTTACTAGTGTAAGGTCCAGTATGTCTCTATTGAATATCAGAGGTATATTTTTTTATTTGAGATATTTAGCATGAATTTTCCGAACCTACTAATTAAGTATATCAGCGCACAAGAATTACTATGGGTGAGAGCAAAATGTAATACTAATTTTTACCAGGAATGGTATTTTCACATAATTTCAAGGGTGTTTTTACACAACACAATCAGCAAGAGACCAACAGCTTTAATTCCCCTCCAAAGGAAGTCATGGTTAAGATTTTTATAGGGAAAGGTATTTTCACATGCTTTTCAGGGTGTTTTTACGTGACACAATTGGCAAGGGACCAATAGCCTTACTTCCCCTCCGAAGGAGGTTGTGCTAAAGAAATATTTTTATAACTCAAGAAAAATTCCACTGACCCCAAATTTATTTGAACCCGCAAACATCAGGTCCTGAGGCTAGCACTTTACCCCAAAACCGAGGTCGAATAAAGCAGCCTACCATGTTGAAATAAACTACTAACCATGTAAATGTTTTAGGGAATTTTTTCTGTGTCTGTCATTTGTTGAGCAAAAAATAAATACAACTAATACATAATCTTAAAATGTTATGTCTCAATTGATTGGAAATAAATTAATAATGCATCTGAGTGTTGTGTTACAAATAAGGCATGTTTATGACATTCAATGAAACATTTTAAACACTTCTAATATGTTAAAGATTAAAATTGTTTTATTGAACGCCAATTTGCCATTTTAATATTATGTTTTACTCTGTAATACAAAATATATCTCAACCATTGTGTCAGAGACATTTTGGCTTTTTTTTTGCACAATATTTATAATGTTTAGGCTTATAACTTTTTTTAGTACCGCGTCTCACTACCCATTCGGGATATACGCTTATGTACTCATTACAATAATGAGTTTTGGGAATAAAGAAGGCTATATTTAGATGAAGTGTACCCACATTTGTATGGAGGCAAAGTGGTGTAACTATTTTTAATAACCACCCTCAGTACCCCAACCAAGACTCAAACCTCAATTTCCTCATCATAGGCAGTCGATTCTATTGCAAGAAAGACTCCTTAGACCAATGTTTCCCATGACTCTAAATATATTTTCTCAGCCTGGCGACTTAAAGGGTCATAACATGTAGTTTTTATTTATTAATTTCATATTAGTGTTCATAAAATTAATTTAATTTAAATAACAAAATCATAAGATTTCAATAACTTTCTGATCTAATTAAACAAAATGTAAAGCAGCATTTAGTTTTTATTTTGTATTGATATATGTTATCAACCAAATTGAATAAATTTCAGTAACTTTTTAATCTTACAAATAAAAAATTACACAATTAAGTTCCTATGAAAAAAATGGTAGCAAAACAAAGTTTTTTCAGTGACACCCATGATTCTAGTTACTTACATACTTAACTAGAATTAGGAACTCAGAAGTTCATTGCCACACTTACAAAAATACACCACCTAACCTTATCTTGAGCTAGCTCTATTCAGTCCACCTCATATCACTATGGCTGTATCTTAATAGTCTACTTATGCGGCGTCGCCTTGGCTCGTGCCCTTGATAGCTGCATCAGCAATCATGTGACCAAGTGTAGATATGTCTGAATAGTCGCAGTCTTTTCGAGGTCTTGGTAACCATGGATCTGGGAGGCTACCAGCCATGCGCTGTTCTTGCAGTGTTTGACTGGCAATTGTTTTAGTATTATTGTTTAGTCTACTAGAGCATCGAATTCTGTTTTCCACCATTTTAGATAAAGTTGTTGCTGTTCGAATAGTTTGATGCAGTATTCGCTATGAACAGCGCGAGAAATGTAAATTAATCAAGACTGCATCAAATCTAAAACTCAAGGGTCCGACTGGGGAGCTTTGGACTATTCAGATACAGCCTATCTCTCATTGAGGTATTTTCTAATGTTACCCTCCCATTTGTGTTAAGGTCTTCCCAATTAGTTTGTCAGAGAATACCTTGAACAAGGTTCTAGAATATCGCTTTTAGGCTGCATGTACTACCCACCATAATCTACGAAACTTTATTATCCTAGCAATGTCTTGTGAGTACAGGGTAGGTAACTCATAATTATGTAGCTTCGTCCACTCCCTAGTAGCCTACTTAAGTTAATATTTTTATTTTTCTAATGTTGCTTGCATAATTTTATTTTCCTTTATGTTGCTTGGTTTGAAGTGAGCTGTACCACAAGTTTTTTTCCGTGGTAAATAATAAAGAAAGTAGAAGGCTCTATGTAAACCAGATCCAAAGAGGTTATCCAGCGATTAAATTGAATCTTAGCTGGTGAATAACTATAAATAGATATGAATCAATCAATATAATAATTATGTTAAATTTGTTTGCCTAATTAGCTTAGGACTAGTGTGAAATGGCTTAAAACACAAATGAAAAAACTATTTAACTCACCAACACATGACAAAATACATTTGAATAGAGTAATAAGAAAAACTCTGTAAAACTGAGCGTCATAATTGTCTTCAGTTTCAACAAATGATAAATTATCTTCTGGTATAGATTCAACATTGGTTGTATTTTGATAAATTGTTTGATTGTCACCTTGTGGGAGACCTAGTCCAAACCTCAATAACTCATCTATTAAAAATATTGGAGGAACACGGAATATTACATCAACACAAACTAGAACTTTCCTACGCAAAGACATGATGCTCATAAAGCCGAGAGATCACTTACAAATACAAAACAACAAAGAACATTTTAGATGTAATGAGTGATCTTGAAATTTATTACAATAATTTTAGAAAAATAGCAGTACGCCATGGTTTTATGAACATAAAAAAAGTACTTAAAACAAGTATAAGCTGCGCTAGTGTTTGTTCCGTCACGATAATAGATGACAATCAATTATTCTGCTTAGTTATGTTTATAACCGCTACGCCACGCTACTCACGTCGTTCGTAAATAGTTTCATAAATCTGTTGTAAGATGGTGATTTTGTTAATTAATTTTTTAATTTTTGTTGAGGGCTAGAAAATTGAAAATTAGCCATTCCAACAACTTTGAAGCTATTTTGTATCTTTGTGCAAAACTTCAACTCAAGACATGTTTAAAGAACTCAAACAGTATTTTAAATAAGCTCTTATATTCACCGGTCTAGATTATATTTTATTGTGATACCTCTCTCTTAGAAAAATGATTCGATTTTTAATTTTCTATAAACTTAAACTTTTTTTAAGCAATGAAACTATCAACATTAAAACTAATTTTAACTCCACAAAAATCAATGTTTACAATAACTGAACCTATGTATGCCTATGTAAAGAAAAGCCATAGCTAACCTTTAAGTGGCCCACTGAACTCAATTTTCGAAGCTAAAATGAAATATATGTGGTAATAAACAAATATAAAGATAATATTTTAATACAATAATTTATTTCTGCGCGTAACATAAGTGTTCTAACAGCTATATCTAAGCCTTAAGAGGCAAAGGACATCATTTAGGAAATCCACCTACATTGGTGTGAGCAGAGTATGGGAAAACTACAGTGAATATTATAATTATTTGAAAATTTAGTTCCCTTTCAATTCATGTGTCATAGATTTAAACGGCGTCTCCATTATTTAACTGAAAGCAAGTGCAATGCAAGTCAAACGCTTTATTCGACTCGGCTACCGTTTTGTGTTCAATTGTTGGAATAAAATAAAATATAGACCTACATATTTGACTAAGTTAAGAATACAAAATATTAACCTATGGATAGAGAGAGAATAGAGATAATACATTGAAGGATATTCAATACATATTTAATCATACCGTTCCCTCATGGGGTAGGCAAGAAACTGCATATAGCTCAAAACAACAACTCTACTTAATCCATTTTTCCCAACTTTCTCTATACTTACCCACCCATGCATACTCCCTTCACTTCAACAACATCCATACACCGAGTCATACATGCTCTTTTATTCTTAAAACTATTAATGTTTCTCTTTTTCACACATTCGTGCATATATACTATTGATATATTGGATTATAGCCACCAACTTAACTTAGCTACACATGAGTTAAAAGGATTCCAGATTGAGTTGCGGGGATCGGGGGAGGGAGCGAAGGAGGTTTCACTCTAATGTCAATGCCAGGTAAGTGAATTTTTAATTTTTTAAGCTTGAGAAGACTAATTAATGAAAGTATCTTTAAGATTTAAGTCAGGTGTGTCGAACTCGTTTGATAGTAAGAACCCCATCAAACATTGAAAATACTGAAGGGGCAAATTTCAAAAAAATCAATACTGTCCTCAACTTAGGTAAAATATATGGAACGACATACTTTCTAATCTATTTTATTATAGCTTGTAACCAAATTTTCCAAATTTGGGTTTTCAGTCAACAACTCTTAAGTAAGCTTCCTTGGGAAATCAAATAATTTTCTTGTTTTTTCAATATAGGCCCTAAACCCAATTCATATTATATACATTTTCAACAAAACAGTTCAAACCCATTTTAAAAATGTCACAATTTTAGAGATCAATTATCTCCAAACAAGCCTCAAAAAATCTAAATTTGCAAGAATAGAAATGTATTTTCTTATTTATTTATGCCTATCAAGAAAAAAATTCCAAAATACATATTTTTAACCCAAAGGCCATTTTCAAAAGATTCAAATTTTCTTAAATTAGTCAGTCATAAATTATCTTCAAATTAATTTATTTTAGAAAAATAAACACGTACTATTATTATTAATCATATGAAATAATCTCCAAATACCAATTTTAAACAAAACCGTTTAAAATAATTCAAATTTTTCAAAAATCAGTCATTTGTAAACTACTATTAAATGACATTAAAAAAATATGTAAAACTATTTACAATGAAAAATACTTTATATATACCCATTTTAACCAAATCTTTGGATCAATTTATAAAATTTTCAAACAATGACTCATCAGTAAACTACCACTAAACAAATTTTTCTCCAAAAAAGTATACATACAGTTTTATTCCACATGTCAGACACTTCCTTGATATCAATTTTAAACAAAATCACTATAACTATTTCTGAAATATTTCAAATTTTCAAAAATCGCGCATCAGTAGGTCTAAACTACTCTCAAACAATCCGCCCCAACCAACCCTCCAGAAAAAAAAAAGTTTACAGTACTATTTGTCAAATCAAACATACCATTTAAAATACATCCATTAAAATAATCATTATAGCCATCTTATAAAATTTTTGAATCCAATCAACTACCCATCACTTATCAGTAAACTACCGTTAAATTGAGGGCTATGGTCAAATTGAAAAAAAAAAAAAAAAAAAAAAAAAAAAAAAAAAAAAAAAAAAAAAAACTAGGTATAGCCATATAGCATCTATAAGTCAAGTTTGAACCAAATCTATTCAACCGTTTCGTATCTAGGCTCATAGGCAGACAGACAAACAGACAGACAGAATTTTAAATTATATTTTTTGGGTTCGGTGGCACATAAAACATAAGGTATATATTCCTTAAGGCCCTGCCTACCCTCTCTGGTGGTGTGTTGGTTGAACTTTCAGCTTTCAAAATAGATGGCGTTGCTAACGTTATACAAACTGGTGGATTCCAGCCATCAGGTTGACGGAATTACTGGTTTGTTTAAACAATTGGGAGGCTGGCTGACCGCGACCGGTAATCAGCCGAGGCTGCAAGCAAACCTTTCCTAGACCTGATAGAGATAATAAGTGGAGTGACAGACTGTAAAGTGTGTAGGCGACCAAGTTGGACTAAACGTGAGGAGATAAAACGTCAAGATACATTCATACTCTTGAGCAGAAAAATTAGCTTATCCGTCCCAGCCAGCTAGACGCTTCTCTCTGGGGGTTCAAATCCCAGCTGAGGGTATTGTGGGGAAATCTTATTCAATCGTTTCCTTCTACTCTCCCACACAAATGTGGGTACATTTCCTTAATTAATTCTGCCTGTTTAAGTTTGAACTAATTATGCCAGTGTGTTAGGGATACATACGTTTCAATTTAGAGGAAGTGTACCCACATTCGTGTGGAGAGAGAGTGGGAAAATATTTAGGAAATATCATCCGATCATGATTGATCCACGATCTCCCAGTCATCGGTAGACTAGTCTATTGCGAAAGTGACGTCTTAGACCATGTGGCCACCAAGGTGGTATATTACCAATCCTCATGTCTAAAAATAGCTAGAGAGGTGGGAGGGAGATTACGAAAATTCTTCCAATCACCCACGTGAGGGAGGGAGTATCTAAAATCATGTAAAAAAGCCTTCCGTAATTTAAGGATAGCCGCCTTGTAATAAAAACTATGGACCATAGATACAAGGCCTAGCAGCCGGGTCATGTTATTGAGCAGAGTAGAAACAAACTCAGGTCATTGCTTTATAAATCATCTTTTTAAAAAAGTCTTGAACAATTTTTTTTTAATAAATATCTGGGGAGGATAGTGATACATAATACTGTATACTTATTTATCAGAGAATAAATTATTTAAGGTAAAATTAGAGATAGCTCATTTTTGAAGATTTTGTCACTAACTTTAATACATAACCTATACGAGAGAGTATGTAGCTTACGATTTTGTCGTACCATTTATTTGAGTTAATTAGTAAGCAGGTAAAATAAAAAATAACTATTATTTAATGTGCTAAATTTGACCACTGTGCTTTGATTAAACCTTAAAGGTTTGTAACATTTACAATTAAGTCTAGCCTCACGTTGGCTGACAATTGTAACAATTTCCTCTTCATGCCCCTCGTTGTGCGTCAATTGTAATAGTTTACATTTATTTCTTCTTATCGTCGACGAGCCCCGCGTTGAATGCCAATTGTAACATATACAATAAATCTTCTTCTTGTCGTGCCATTTCTTATAAAACCTCCACGTTGAGCGCCATTTGTAAAGTATTATATATATTTTCAGAGGTTATATAATTGGGTGATATTGTTGAATATTAAGACTTCCTCGTACTTTATATGTTAAGTTTTATTTGCACATTATTTTATCAATTACATAAGACTAGTAGTCAGTCTCAACCACCTAAGACGAGGATTCTATCTCAACTACTTAAGACGAGGAGTTCATTTCAACTAACTCAGACGAGTAGAGAGTCTCAACTGGCGTCAGCAAGCCAAGCGTCTTACTGCCTTGTTGATTGTGAACCCCGTAGAAAAAGATAATCTCGAATTTCTTTTCATCGACCAATAGGGAAATTATCTTTGAGCGCGAAACTAAATCTGGCTTGGCGTCTCTCTGCACCTGCTATTCTTTTACTACGTAATATTACCCGGAATTCAGACCATGCCCTTGACACGTGCAGCTAAATGAAATAAAAAAGAAACATGGCCGTTTCTTAGAAAAGATAAGTTTAAATCAAGTCAACTGAAAAAAGGAAATATGATCTCAAATGTTAATAAAGCCAGGAAAATCGATATCATTACAGTACTTCCCCTGGTTGCTGGATGAATAGAAATGCAATGATCTTCAACAGCAAGCAATATAATCTTCACTTACATCTTAAATTACCACTCTTACTTACTAAACATTAATCTTGAAATGTATGCAAGTCATACTTAATTTACCAATAAAATAGCATTATTATGTTAAGAGGAGTTTTGAACTCAAAAGTTACAATTATTTATATATGCTCTTGTTTCATAGTAGAGTTCCATCATATAATGTTTTTCTTTTTGTCTTGTCACAAAATAACTCTTTAATATAGATATTTATATATATATTTTTACATTGCAATACTGAAATTGTCCATATTTTACACAAATTTCTTTTTCTCAAAAGTTCATTTGTTGTTCTTAAAAGCTATCACTTAATGAACGTATAAAACACTTTACATCTGTAAATACAAAAAAAAATAATGAAATATCACTTAAAACTTGTCTTTGTTACTTGATTACAAATCACTTGTTATTTGTGGTGTGATTACCTCACCTCAATATTATCATCTCTATACCCTGATATTTTCAACTCATTTACAAACGGCACCATACAAACTGCTAGACAACAAACTGCTCGACAAGCTATAAAAAAATATTTGGAGGGCTGGGTGGGTCAAGTGGCCGACACGACTTGGACCAACTGCTAGACAAGCTCAAGTATAGGAGTACAAAGTGGTAGACAACCAAGCGGTCGACACGAGAGAACAAATCTGTAAAAAGACCAACTGCTAGACACGCAGAAACGACATGGACCAAGTGATCGACACGAGCTGGACCATGTGATAGACAAGCTCCCATATAAGAGGACAAAGTGATAGACAGCCAAGCGGTCGACACGAGAGGACCAACTGCTCGACAAACATCAGATGAATCCAGTTAAGAGTGACTCAAGTGACAGACAAGTTATTTCAAAACTAACAAAGTGATAAATATGGGCTTAGAGAGTTGGGTATAAGGATGGTCTGGATCCTCCTAGAAATTGCTGTCCTCCCGACACCCTAGATTTAACTAGCCCAAAAAGGGTGAGGTCCCCTTATATGTGTATAAACTTAAACCATCGTGTTTATAATTTTAATAATTTACTTAACATTGCACTCTTCAAAACATATTTTCTAACACTAGTTTAGTTATAATTTCAAATAAATAATAGGTTTTGATACATACAATCTGGTATCTGAAAATAATGAATGTTTCTCTGAATGAAACTAATTATCGGATCTGAGGAACGTAGACAAACGTTTTGTTATAAATGGTAAAATCATACTTTAAGAACTAACAAGATGAAATAAAATTTTATATAAAAGAGCAACTGCCAGAAACTAAGTTGGTAGCTTATGATCATGGTTCGATTCTGCCAGGTACCGTGAGGGTGATTTTTCTTAAAAAAGGTTTTCCACCCTGCCACCACGCAAATTCAGTTGCATTATATATAAATTTAATCTTCCTCATTCTCAACACATTAACGTAATTAGTAAATAAGCGTATAACCCAAACAGGTGGTAAGACACAGTGCTACAAAAAAAATATTCTAATTGCACTAATGGATTAAAGAAGAAATGTTGTTATTATAAGATATGTACTCTCATTTGAATGTAGGGAGAATGTAAACCATTAATGAAATATCACCCTCCATACACCCAGATGGATTTTAAGCCTGATATTCCCGTCATTGACAGTCCAGTCTATTTTGAGAATGACGCTTTAGACTATCAACCATCGAAGCTAAGAATATTTTGTTGATGTTGTGTTAGCACCAGGTTTATTAATGGGTTAGAATAAGGAGCTAAGTTAAGATGAAATAATCCCGCATTGGTGTAAAAGTTAGATGTAAAAATCACAAGGGTGGTAACTATCAGCCCAATCCACTCAGTCGGAATGATTACTCTTATTATTATTATTAGCACCGCGTCTTACTACCCGTTCGGGTTATACGCACTTACGCTAATGTGTAATGGTAGGGTGATTGTGAGATGAAATGAAGGACCTACAGTTTAACGTGGAATCCGAACCACGGTGGAGGCCTGGCATTCCCCACATTCACAAGATGTCTTGTCAGAGGTGAAGGAAGGGTTTGGTAATCAGATAAATCTGGGCCGGGACCGAGGATTGAACCCCGGCCGCCAGCTCAGAAGTCTGACACCTTACCCCTAGACCGCTAGGTCACCCATTTACTCTTATTCAAGCTACTCTAAAACATTATAAGACCGTATGACAAACAGCGTTATTTAGGAGGTCAGACAATACTTACACCTAGCAAACAGCGTTATTTAGGAGGTCAAACAATACTTAGACCTAGCAAACAGTGTTATTTAGGAGGTCAGACAATACTTAAACCTAGCAAACAGTGTTATTTAGGAGGTCAAACAATACTTAGACCTAGCAAACAGTGTTATTTAGGAGGTCAAACAATACTTACACCTAGCACAGTGTTATTTAGGAGGTCAAACAATACTTACACCTAGCATAAAGTGTTATTTAGGAGGTCAAACTATACTTACACCTAGCAAACAGTGTTATTTAGGAGGTCAAACAATACTTTACACCTAGCATAGTGTTATTTAGGAGGTCAAACAATACTTTACACCTAGCATAAAGTGTTATTTAGGAGGTCAAATATACTCACACCTAGCACAGTATTATTTAGGAGGTCAAACAATACTTACACCTTGCATACAGTGTTATTTAGGAGGTCAAACTATACTTACACCTAGCATAAAGTGTTATTTAGGAGGTCAAACTATACTTACACCTAGCAAACAGTGTTATTTAGGAGGTCAAACAATACTTTACACCTAGCATAGTGTTATTTAGGAGGTCAAACAATACTTTACACCTAGCATAAAGTGTTATTTAGGAGGTCAAATATACTTACACCTAGCACAGTATTATTTAGGAGGTCAAACAATACTTACACCTTGCATAGAGTGTTATTTAGGAGGTCAAACTATACTTACACCTAGCATAAAGTGTTATTTAGGAGGTCAAACTATACTTACACTAGCAAACAGTGTTATTTAGGAGGTCAAACAATACTTTACACCTAGCATAGTGTTATTTAGGAGGTCAAACAATACTTTACACCTAGCATAAAGTGTTATTTAGGAGGTCAAATATACGTACACCTAGCACAGTATTATTTAGGAGGTCAAACAATACTTACACCTTGCATACAGTGTTATTTAGGAGGTTAAACCATACTTACACTACTTAACATATATTTGTAGGGTTTGCTAAAGTAAGAATGTAGGTGAAAATAACTTGAAATCAAGGACAAGCGTGTATTGAATTAACTGTTCTGTCACTTAGCCCACTCTTAACTGGATGATGTCAAAGTTTGTCGAGCAGTTGGTCCTCTCGTGTCGATCGCTTGGTTGTCTATCACTTTGTACTCCTATACTTGAGCTTGTCTAGCAGTTGGTCCAAGTCGTGTCGGCCACTTGACCCACCCAGCCTTCCAAATAATTGTTTTCATTTTGTCTACCGGTTGGTTGTCTATCACATGGTCCAGCTCGTGTCGATCACTTGGTCCGTGTCGTTTCTTCGTGTCTAGCAGTTTGCTGTCTACCACTTTGTCCTCTCGGGTCGACCACTTTGTTGTCTATCACTTTGCCTGCTCCCTTTACAAACTACTCAATCACTGTTGGTATTAAATCTGACATTCTGATATTATATAGCATGTGTACCATTGTTTTCCTATCGTTGATTCGTTTTTACCTCTACTTATATTGATAACTGGAAGTTTGAATTTATCATTTTGCATTTGTCAACATCAATGTGATTTTACATCTTTCTTTAAGTTTAAACATTGTTGCTTCAATTACATACACATACATTTTAATACAACTTTAAATCAAATTTTCAACTTTCAATTTGATTCTACATATTTCTTTAAGTTTAAACATTGTTTCTTCAATTACATAAACATACATTTTAATACAACTTTAAATTAAAATTTCAACTTTCAATTTGATTCTACTGTGAATGTTTAGTTTGATTACTCTTTGCACATAAATACAATATTGATAGTCATTCATTCTTTTGGTTTTTTACTCACAATAAATTAGTTGGTTGTTAACTGTACTTTTCGCCACACCTTAAACATGTTAAGCCTTCCTGTATCGCTTAAATGCCTTTTGACTCCACTCTACCTTTTATTTATTACACATTGATTGCTTGAGAACTAATTTCCTTTAAAATTATTATTCTCAACTAAGTATCTCCTCGCAGAACTCATAACCTCATATCTTATCTCCAAAATCTCCTTCATAACACCTTAAACTTCAATTTGGTTGTCATTTCAACCCAAATATCTTCCTATAATCTCACCAATTCTTAAATGTGCATCATCATGCAAAACTCATTACTCATGTCATCTTAAGGAACCGTTTGCTTCAACATCTAAACTTCACATATTAAAAGAAAACAACCGCTTCCTTGTTTATCAACCAACTCTCTTGCTTTTACAAACTTTTGTATTTCACAACTATCTATTTTTGTTATTATTGCTATGATTAAGCCTTTAAGTCAAAACATAAAACTTTTCACATTGAAATTTATTTTAAAGTATGAAATTATCTTTTACTTTAATTGATATAGTTACATTTTTTATCTATTAAAAATCACTGTTTACTTTCCAATTTCTCAAACTTATGAAAACATGAAGTTGACCTCTTTAAAAACTCAAACCCTGGTACCTGGATGTTTCAATTATCTTTTAGACTCCAAGTCTATATTATTCCTTATGGAATCAATACACATCTATTTTTAGTGTTTGAAAACTTAATCAACATAGAATCTTCATTCTACCTATTTCACAATAAAATGTCTCTGATCAAATACTAAACCAGATGATTTTTTCAATCTAATGTTTATACTTTTCTCATAAGTATTATTTTTACCCATGAACATTTTTATATACAACATTTATTTAATTTGAACTTAACAGTTTTAGATTTTCTTACATAATATAGTACATTTTACAACAGATTAACTAACCCTTTATTGTGTCCTATCCAAATATCATACATCCTAACTGATCAATGACAGCAGTTTCATGAAACATCCTTTCACTTGTGAAAGACCACTTGTATCATTCATGTTAATTACAATGAATTTATAACAATACTTTCTGACACAATAAGACAAAACAGAAGTTCTAACCTTAACTTCCCCTCATTGAAAAACTTCCTCCTACTTTTCATAACATGATATAAGTAAAATAAAATACCAAGACTCAATTCCTTATCTTAATTTTAAGACATCCTGTCTACTTATAAATCTGCAATAGCTGGCATTACACTCCCAAAACTCAATAGTGTAGAATTTGTCTTATCTTCAACTAAACATCGGTCTTACTGTAGTAAGGTTTCAACTCTGTCACATTGAAAGTGCCTCGAACCTGATCTTTATCTAGATCTATGACCAGATAAACATTGTGACCTATTTGTTTTTTTAATCTTGAATGGACCCTCATATAAAAGAAAAAACTTTTTTATTTCCTTATTCAACGCAGACGGCAATTTGTGATTCTTCACCAATACCAGCTGATCACTCACATAACTAATAGGTTTTAATACTTTTATATTGCGGTACTTTGTTCTTTTTTCCGCTGTATCTCTTAAGTTTTTCATGGCCAAATGCAGCTTTGTCTTGCTATCTCTCTCTATCCTTGGTGGGAAATCAAAGATCTGCTCTAGTGTTCGGCTAGGCCTAACATCCTTCATCAGCTCCATAGGTGTAAAACCTGTACTTTCATGTGAGGTGGACTTTAAACAAAGCTCTATTTTATTAACATATGATGCCCATGAGGTATGACGCTCATGGCAAAATAATCTTAGAAACCTGCCAATTTCTCGGTTCACTCTTTCTACGCCGTTACTCTGTGGGTGGTATACTGAAGTGTACTTCACAGCTATATTGTTACTTGCCAGTGTCTCACGCCAGCGCCTACTATTAAATTGACTTCCATGATCTGACACAACGGTCTGTGGAGTACCTACATCCTTAACATAATTCTGAACAATCTTATTTGTGACAGCAACTGCGGTAGCTCTCCTGATAGGGTATAGTTTAATATACTTGGTGCAAATATCAAGAATGGCAAATATGTATTGTACACCCCTAACACTGGAAGGTAAAGGTCTGTATAAATCAACAAACACTAGTTGAAGAGGTTTGTCTGTCAGTACATTTTTCATTAGACTTTCATATTTCACATTTGGTATCTTGCTTTTTTGACAAATATCACAACTTTTTAATTCCTTGGCTATTGTCTTATGCATTTGTGGGAAGTTGCAGGACTCCTGTAGCACTTTATAACACTTCTTAATTCCCTCGCCAGTTGGAAGTGAATCCCGGACCCTTGGTCATTCTTGTCCCCTTGAAGTAGCATCTGTTCTAGTGGTCGTGTTGTCTAGTTTGTCCTTGGTTCTCACCTCGTGTCGTCCTGTCGCTGTAGTTGTCGGTATCTCAGTCTGTAGAGCGTATCGTCTTCTTATCTCGTGTCATTGGTTCAAGCCTCGATTTGGTCACTGTTTGAAACTTCTCGTGACTTGCCCCTCAGTTGGACGCCAATTGTAACATTTACAATTAAGTCTAACCTCACGTTGGCTGCCAATTGTAACAATTTCCCTTCATGCCCCTCGTTGTGCGTCAATTGTAATAGTTTACATTTATTTCTTCTTATCGTCGACGAGCCCCGCGTTGAATGCAATTGTAACATATACAATAAATCTTCTTCTTGTCGTGCCATTTCTTATAAAACCTCCACGTTGAGCGCCATTTGTAAAGTATTATATATATTTTCAGAGGTTATATAATTGAGTGATATTGTTGAATATTAAGACTTCCTCGTACTTTATATGTTAAGTTTTATTTGCACATTATTTTATCAATTACATAAGACTAGTAGTCAGTCTCAACCACCTAAGACGAGGATTCTATCTCAACTACTTAAGACGAGGAGTTCCTTTCAACTAACTCAGACGAGTAGAGAGTCTCAACTGGCGTCAGCAAGCCAAGCGTCTTACTGCCTTGTTGATTGTGAACCCCGTAGAAAAAGATAATCTCGAATTTCTTTTCATCGACCAATAGGGAAATTATCTTTGAGCGCGAAACTAAATCTGGCTTGGCGTCTCTTTGCACCTGCTATTCTTTTACTACGTAATATTACCTGGAATTCAGAGCATGCCCTTGACACGTGCAGCTAAATATGATCTCAAATGTTAATAAAGCCAGGAAAATCGATATCATCACAGGTTAATGAGGCAAGAAAATATTTTAAAAGCAGTTTCATTTCGAAGACTAGAACAATTTTGACTATAAATAAATATTATTTTTATTACTGATATCACCACGTCATACTACTTGTTCATGTTATACGCATATATGATAATTTAATTGGGAATTACCCGCCTCGGTGGCGTAGTTGGCTAACGCGCTAGTCGTGTTGAGCTAGACTGCTGAGGACGGGGAGATTGAGGTTCGAATCTCGGTCGGGTGAACTGGGGGTGGTTTTTCCAAAAATGGTTTTCCACTCTCCATCCACACAAATGCGGGTTCACTTTCTCTAATTCATCTTTCCCAATTCCTAATCTATTAGCGTAATTAGTACTTAAAGCGTATAACTCGAACGGTTAGTAAGACGCGGTGCTAAATAATAATAATAATAAATAATAATAATAATAATAATAATAATAATAATAATAATAATAATAATAAAATAACAATAATAAAATAATAATAATAATAATAATAATAATAATAATAATAATAATAATTTGGAAGTAATGAGGAAGGAAGCATTTGAGAGGTTATCTACTAGCATTTTTATTTTGGGAGATGGGGAAACAATTTAGGAAAAACTACCCTCAGTAGACCCGACCAGGATTTGAACTCCATGCGCTCCACTATCAGCAGGCCAATTTACTAATGGAGTGAGCCTTAGACCACTCGACCACTGAAGTGGGTATCTGTTATTTAATACGGTGTTTACAGTTTTCAAATATTTATAGGATTTACACAATTTTCCAGAAATAATTGTTTTTGGGAATAATTTTTCATCCTATTGGTAATTTTAATTTTAGTAATATCTCCATGGTGTCAGCCTGCAAGCAGGCTATACCAATCAAGAGGTTGCAGTATGTTGGCGAAGATAGTGCAAACATTTTCGGGTTGAGGTTGTCATGTAGTCAGCACAACGAACCCTCCAGCCTTTTATCTCAGTTTTCTAGACTGAAGCGCTACTTATTCATTCAAGTAGCTCCTCATTTGTCCTCACGAGGTTGAGTTTGGTTCCGTTTCAAACACACTGCTTCGCAGACAGAATTGGAAGCAGTGGGGATAAACCCGGGACTTCGGGACCTGAAGTCAGTAAATCTGACCACTATACCACAGAGTCTGTTGGGTATCAACTACTTACTTACTTTATGGCATAGAGAACACAAAAGTTCATTAACTTTAATGGTTTTAAATGTATTTTACTTATCATCGACTACATGTCGTAGTCAAGAATTCTAAAGCGCTATGACAGAGCAATGATTGCGTAAATTAATCAGCTCTAGTAACTTTGCTAGTTCGATTCCCTGTAAGGTTGAAATTACTTAGTACTAGCGTGAAACGAACTCGGCCATGGCACAAAATATTTTGAACATACTATAAGTGCGTTATAGTGTGTTGGTAACATTTACTTTCAGCTAAGAGCTTTTTTAGAAAAAGTACTTGAAACATTAGAATAATCGCTACATTTTTATATAGAAATATTTATTTGTATCTTAATTTTGATATTATTTCTACAGTAAATAAAATAGTATCGCTACTCATCCATTGTACTTAAATTAGTAAATACAGTAATATGATACCAATAAATAAAACTTGCCCTTTACGACAAGCAGTTATATAATCAATTTATCTTTGAGTTTCTTTGTGCGCCCTTTCTTCCATCGACCCATTCTTCAAAACTTGTTATTCACAAGGATATAAAATAATATTGTGTAAATACTTTTCCACCTCAAAATTTATACAATCCATTGGATCTTGTTCGAAAGAAAAAATAGTCACATTTAATTAATTATATAAAAATAATCATAGTGCGTACTTATTGTTCGGGATTAGATACATTTCTTCTGGAAATAGCGCACAAACTGCAAGAATGCAACAGATTCCAATTAAAAGTAATCACATTTAACAAGCTAATAAAATAAAATTAGCATATTCACCCTTTGAGTACCAAAAACTTCGTTTATTAATTTTTTTGAAAAATAACTTATTCCAAAGTCAAATCCTAGACCGTAAAATAAATATAGTAGATAAAAACATACTGAGAACGTGTCCAAATTACATTTAGACTCAATTTTATTTAAAATAATTATGTTTGATATGAGCAGGAATGTTTATTTTTAATTTATTACAATAGTGGATTAAAAATTCAATGTACAGTAGTTTTCATATACTCTGAATATTAACAATTATTATTTAAACGTGTAGTGCTCAAGAATGAGAAAACCCGCGAAAGTAATATAGGATAGGAGTGAAGAATTTTACATGTTTTACTGCCTCAGATAAATAAGGGCTAATGTCATAAAACTTTGTTTATGGAGAAGCATGTGGTTTTTACTTTGAAAATAATGTATCACTAGAGTAATACTCTCATTGAAGTAAGTAGGGACCAACTATATCTATTCACACAGTATTGAAGACTTTGTGAGTATTTTAGTTACTGAATGTATTAAGAAGTTTATATTTAACTACGCGAATTTTCATAATTGGACATTGGCCCTTCTTATCCCAATGCATATGGTATTTATGTTTCTTTGACTAAGGTCGGTATTACACTATCACATTTTTCTTTGATCAAAGAAATATATGTAATATATTTCTCTGATCAAATATATGATAAAAGATTTAACGCCGTCTTTGATCAAAGATGTGTTATTACACTACATCACATTTCTTTCACAGTCGCTACAATATATTGATTAAAAAATGACTCCATTGGTTTATTTCGAGTGCAGAGACTGTGAGTGCTATTGTAATATCATTGCTGCTTAGAACGAAAATAAAACCTGTTAAATGATTGTGGATTCTACCTTGGGTTGGGGACGAAATCAAGAGGGATTAACATTTCCTGCTTAAAGGAACTTCAAAACTGAAGATCCGAAATCTTATAAAAATATTTACGCATGACTGTGAAACTTTTAAATATTTGGTATCAAAAGTCATTCCATTAATTAAAAGAAAATATATACACCTTAGAAATACTAAGACTGCTTCCGCCCGTTCAGGATAATCTTTCAGTCGCCATTTTCTTTGATCAAACCTTACAGCATGTTCTATAACGAAAATATGTGATCAAAGATTTGTAAAATATTTATGTGATCAAAGATCTTTGAGGAATCGTCAAAGTTACATCACATTTTCTTTGATCACAGATCTTTGATCAAAGAAATTTGGGCATAAATGTGATAGTGTAATACCAGCCTAAAAAAGGTCACCGATATTGGCTTAACCCTCCACTGCCGCCTGCATTCCGATACAGCAGGTTAACCAACGCTTGCAAAACGATACTAGCTTGTAAATGGGTAATTATCATTCTAACGGCACCTATTATCAACTAAGATAACTATTTGTTGAAGGAAAAGTTGTATTTAAACTATGTATTCTTACTAAAATGTCGACTTGCGAGTCGTTAGAGCTCAATATCGTCCTGATTATTGAAGGCAACCCAAATTTAAAAATACGTTTAAAAATAAAAATAAATTATTCATTAAATAATATGTTATAAACAAACACTCTAGCTTAATTGTACAAAGAAAATAAATAAATATATTAATAATTTTTTTTTCCCATTTAAAATGCATTGAAATGGAAACATTTAACGAAAATATTTCAATAACTATTTTTAGCATAGTTTGAAAATTCCATAAGAATTATGAAAGATGCCCTGATATGTTATTAAAATAAAAAAACAATGTTGAATTATTAGATATTTTTTAAAAAACTTTTTTTGTTTATAGCCGTGCATTTATGGGTAGGCTTGTCAGTACTTCAGTAGCCATCCCCCAGTTTATGAAAAATATACAAAAATCTTTGTATGTAACTGTGCGCTTCACAGTGACAGCGACGTGGTATTTGACTGTTGTGCGGATGCGCACATAGGAGGGGGTGGGAAGGAAGGTGGGACTGCCAGGTAGAGAGAGCACTGTTGCTTTCACAATACCAGCGCTGGCGTGATGGCGGAAGGAATTTTTTTTTACTCAGTGTGTGTTGTGCTTAAAAACCGTGTACCATATTCTTGAATGTGATAAAGTGTAGAAGATTGTAGAATTAGATTATTATTCTGTTTCCAGCTATTCTATTAGATTCATTTTTTTTCTGTATTTTTATTTAACAGAAAACTTTAACCATGACCTTGCCAAGAAATAAGTTCTGTGACTGTAAGTGAACTTCAACAGCTTAATTTTTCACAGCTGTCTCTCCATGAGAAAGTTACAGTTAATAAAAGAGGTCGTTCATATTCTAATATCTCAGCCAGGAAAAAGCAACAACAAGAAATATATTCGTAGCTTTAATTTTGAATGGTTCCAAAGGAAAAGTTGGCTTTGCGGCTGTGAAGTAAAAATATGCACTGTTTTGCTTCCCGTGTTTGCTGTTTGGAGTGGAAAAACTTAGTGAGGCATACAGACTTTGAATCAATGAGCATAATATAAAAGTTAAAAAGAACAGTAAAATTTTGTCCCAAATAATAGACTGCATTTACTTTTGTGTAAACTTTGAAACTTCCTTACGTGGACATGATGAAAAAAAAGATTCAGTAAATCCAGTGGTATTTAAAGAGTTAGTAAATTTTGCATCTAAATTATATTCAGATTTTAAGAATACTTAGAAACTAGTGCAGTCTTCAAAGGTGTTTCTAAGACCATTCAGAATGAGATACTTGACTGACTGCCTGCTACAAATATACCATGAGGCGATAAGGACGGAAATTAGAAAAGCTTCCTTTGTAGCTATCATGGCTGATGACACAACAGATGTTTTACTGTACTAACCATTCGGGTTACGCGCTTAGGAACATATCACGTTTATGGGTAAGGGATGAGAAAGGTTGAAATTATAGGAAGTATACCCGTATTAGCTCGAGAGAGAGTGATAAACCATTTAGGAAAACCACTCTCAGTACACTTTACGGATCAACCATAATCTTCCCATCATGGCAGTTGAGTCCATCGTTAGAGTAGCGCTTAGACCATGCGGCCACCGAATATCCTTCAAGGAAATGGACAAAAATTGATAGCTCAGACATTTGATGGTGCAAATGTTATGAAAGGCAAAAAAGAAGTTCAAGCAAAAATAAAAGCTGTTTATAGTAATGCACATTTCATTCACTGTTATGCACATCAACTTAATTTAATAATGAGAAATGCAGCAAGTATGACACGAAACACAAGATTTTTTCTCTCTACATTCTGTTTATTCCAACATTCTTCTCAAGATCACCACAACGTGTGTCCATTCTCAAGAAACATATGGACGTCAGAATTCCACGTTCATCCTCTACAAGGTGGAATTTCAACATACGGACCATAAAGAGAGTTCATAAAAATTTGAAACCTTTAAAAAACGGCCTTACTGAAATTCAGTCAACATCAAATGCAAATCAAACCATTGCAGAAGCAACAGGAATTTTAAAATAGCTGAATGGTGATAATTTCAAATTTTGGTTATAACTTTTTCATCAGATTATGCCTCATGTTGAAATAATTTACAACCAAATGCAATCTCGAGAAATTAGTGTGTTTAAAGTTAATGAATATATAACAAATTTCAAATCTGCTATTTTAGAATTGAGAAACTCAAAGTATTGTGAGAATCCTTCAAAGACACTCATGGCAGAAACTAAAGAAGTGTGTGACCCTATATGTGTTGATATAATGGACAGATATTCTTCCACTAAACACTTAGTAAGTGATAAATTGTTCAACAAGAATTGCTTCACTAGATTTAAGAATGAACATCCCACAAAAGAGATAGTATTGACCACTGAAGTTTATCCCAAGATTGACAAAGAAAAGTTTGAAACTGAACTAAAAGTATTCTACTGTAGGACTGATATTCATAAATATTGCAAATTAATTGGGCTGCTGAAATTTATCTTGGAAAATAATCTAGATAATGTTTTTAGTGAAATTACGAAACTGATAATAATCCTCTTGACAATTCCCATGACTACATCAGAGGCAGAGCGCTGCTTTCAACATTGAAAAGAATAAAAACTCTTTTAAGAAGCATTATGAATTCGTAAAGACTAAATGCATTTGCAGTATTTTCAATGGAGAAAAATTTCCTCAATTGTCATCCAGAGACCAAGGAGAAAATTATTGAACTTTTTGCGCAAATTAAAACAAAAAGAATGGATTTCATTTTTAAATGAGTAGATCAAGCTTGAACTGTAACAATTTAAGTTAAAGTAAGTAAAAAAGTTTTTTTCGTAAGATTTTATCAAGTTCCTGAATAAATTTTCTTTTTATAAATGTTTTTTTTCCCTTTTACACAATTTTACAACAAAGGCTAAACATTTTCTTGTGCAGCACCCCCATTAATTTTAGCTATGAGCTGCCACTGTGGACTAAGGCTTCTTTTTTGAAATATACTGGACCACCTAGAACGGAAATATTGAGGTTAGAATTACTTTTTGGTGTAAAAGGGTGGTGTTCTTAAATAGTTTTTAGCTCTACCTTCACGCAAATGTAGGTTTACTTACTTTAAATTTAACCTTACTACTTATACATTAGCGTGATTAGTACATATGCATCTAGCTCAAAGAGGTAGTGAGATACGATGGCAAAAAATAGGGAGGAGTTATGTAGAATTGTATAGGAAATGTGCCCGCATTTGCATGGGAAACACTTTAGGGAAAAAACTATCCTTGGTACAACTGACCAGGAATCGAACCACAATATCCCTGTTACTGGCAGGCCAGCTTAGCACGATAGTGACGAATTAGACCACGGGTTTCCAGCTTAAGGGTGCTCGAGTGTTACAATAATTGAATCCACGGGTTTAGTTTAGTTTATAATCAGCTAGTTTTTGTAAAGCTTAGTAAAAACGAGAACAAGTATTTGTGAATTTAATAAGACGTGGAAAAATGTATACATGTTTAATTACATATTAAAATAATTTTTTGATTAAAATATATTATGTTTGATACCTCAATACAATACAGTAGGCCTATATTTAAGAAAGAAATTAATAATAAATACAAGTTGGAGCTTTCATGGATTTTTTTCCCACGCAAGTCAAAAGTTTCAATTTCTCGTCTTTACTTTCCATCTATTTCTGTTTCAGCCTATAGCCTAGTTCAGTTTTTTTCATTCAAGCCATAGGCTATATTTTCCACTACCGGCTGGCTAGGCCTGTCGTAGCTTCATATTCATTATAATCCTAAGACTAGGACAGGCACAACAACCAGTCCTCGGCCTTAAATTTATCACTGTGAAATGGTAAACTCACATTTCACCAATGGTACATTTTCGCCCATGTCAGGAATCGAGCTGCGACCCTTATAGCTCCCTAACAGACACGCTACCGACTGAGCTAAGGATTCACCATTTCTCATCTAAAAACATCAAGACTACTATTCCAAGAAACTTGTTAGGGCCGCAAACAAATTTGGCAGCCTCTGATTAAGACTAATGCGAACACCGATGCTTGTCAACACACTTGTGCTGAACTAACAAATAAAAACGCTAGAAAGATCAACAGTAGCAACGACACCGGCAAATGAGAGAAATCCCTAACTAGTTAAAAGGCTCCTATCACAATATATCTCAAACAATGCCACAAGACATAAATCTGATAAGTCGATTATTTCAATCGTCTTTAACGACCTGCCATATTGGTTTATTATCGCTTCAAGTAAAATATTTGTGGGTTAGGGGTTACGGTAAGGGGTGCAAGAGGGTGTTTAAATATTACCCCAAGAGGGCTCGTTTCAAACGCGGGTCGTAAACTTGTCAGCCTCGAGTTCTGCGCGGGAGAATAAGGAACGCCATAATTCACACATCGCCATTCTATGTCATTAATTTCTCATTGGAATTTAATTAAGTTACAGGTTATGTTGCGGCCCCTTAATAGACGAGCTGAACAGGATATTAAAAGAGAAATGAAGGACGGGGTGGAGGGGTATTTTAGGGCAGGAAGAAGGTTTTGATTTGCATGCAAAGGGAGGGGTGAGGATTGGGGGGAGGTTGAATTATGAGAGAGTCGGGAGAGGGGTAGATGAAAGAGGAGGAGGACTAATCATCTCCTAGTTTACTACAGTTCTCGCAATGGCTGAAGGTTGGGCCCTGCTCGGATGTATCTGTGAATAATCGGTGGACTGGGTGGGTTTTCTTAGAATCGCGTTTTACTGTACTAACCATTCGGGCTACGCGCTTAGGAACATATCACGTTTATGGGTAAGGGATGAGAAAGGTTAAAATTATAGGAAGTATACCCGTATTAGCTCGGAGAGAGAGTGATAAACCATTTAGGAAAAACCACTCTCAGTACACTTTACCGGGATCAAACCATAATCTTCCTATCATTGGCAGTTGAGTCCATCGTTAGAGTAGCGCCTTAGACCATGCGGCCACCGAAACGGGTGGCTGGGTGTTGTGTCTGTTATAAAAATTAAGTTGGTTTATAGTGAGATGCGGATATAATCAGTCGGTTTAGAAAGCGCACGTTGAATATCACAAAGAAAAAAAGATAAATAAATAGCTAATTAAATTAGAAAATCAGATAACAAATTTATATAATAGGGCAAATTTCAGCTAAAAATGTGTATTTAACTACAATAAACTAATTTTATTTTATTCTTTAGTTGTTTAAGATTTGCAAAAATAATCAGCAAATATATATGCTAAAAAAATAAATAAAGCTAAATAAAAATAATTGACAAAAACCAACCAATTCTTTAGTTGTTTAAATGTTTCAAAAATAATCAGCAAATAGATATGATAAACAAATAAACAAAGCTAAATAAAAATAATTGACAAAAAACAACCAATTCTATAGCCAAGGCGAGAACGTTGAGGGTAACATTGTATTGGCAATGGGCATTAAAAGAAACGGTTTTAATCTATTATCAAAGGAACAAAATTAAAGAAACACAATTTTAATGATGTTACACAATTAGGCCTACGCGGTGCTAAAAAAAACCTAATTATATAACATTATCCACATGTCAAAATATTAAAATAACTTAACGTCTCCTTATATTTACTTTCAAGGAAACGTTTACTCAATCTCACAAGTCTAAGCATTTTATTCTGTGAAATATGTTTTAAAATACTCTAATGTGTTGTCTATCTTAACAAGAGATTTTAAACTAAATATTCATTTTTTGCATTTTAATTTCTTTATGATATCAAATAGCAATTAATGTATTGTTTTATCTTGTATATCTTTATGCTGGTCGGAATTTTAATATGAATTTCATTAATAGTTTTTCTAATCTATTTATTATAATTAATTTGATTGATTTTGTACAATATTATATTAATCTCTCCTTATTAAATTTCAAATGTGTTTCAAAAAATGTAATTCGAGTGGGCGGATCCCATATAACTAACTCGGGGATACCCGCCTCGGTGGCGTAGTTGGCTAACGCGCTTGTCGTGTTAAGCTCGACTGCTGGGGACGGGAGATCAAGGTTCGAATATCGGTTGGGTGAACTGGGTTTTTTTTTTTTTTTAAATGGTTTTCCACTCTCCCTCCACGCAAATGCGGGTTCACGTCCTCTAATTCAACGTATAAATTCCTAATCCATTAGCGTAATTAGTACTTAAAGCGTACAACCCGAACGGGTAGTAAGACGCGGTGCTATAAAAAATAAAATTAAAAATAAAATAAAAAAACTCGGGGATCATGGACCAAACATGCTCGGTATATGGCATAACCCGTTAACTATCTTGCCCACCCCACCGAGGCCAAGGTTGATGAATGTCCCGCTAGAGAGTGTGCGGTGAGAAAAAATCCTGAGAAGTTCATTGGTGTTCCCGAGCAGGAACTAAAGATAAGGAATAAAAGACTTAAAGGGAGGGTTCCTGAATTGGAGCAAATTCTGCGCCCATCTTGAAAGGCAATAAAGGTTTTTTTTATTGCAGCTTAACCCCTGCCCCTAGCGCTGACCCCACTATCCTTTACCAACACAAGGATAAAGAAATTGCTTTTCGATAGAAGAAAAGATCTGGGGCCAAAGTAGAGCTCTTCTTCCAACGAGGCCGCCATTTATTAGATCACTATATAGCACAGTTTCGCTGTATAGTGCTACCAACGAACAAACAAAAGAATACTTTGATCAGGGTTTGAAAAAAAAGGGTAACCCTTCGCCTACTTGCCTCTTTACTTCTACTTTTCAACTTTTTGTTTTTAAAATTAAATAAAAAAACACTAACCTGGTGGATATAGGTTTTGTATGTAGCTTTGTAGGTCTGTGACCAAGGATACAAAGAAACTTACAACACAATTTGTTCGACCTATACACATTTGATTTTTCATTCATACCCTCCACACAAATGCGGGTACACGACCTCTGAATATAACCTTCTTAGTTCCTAAATCCATTATCGTAATTAGTACATAGGCGTAGAGCTCAAATGGGTAGTAAGATGCGATGTTAAAAAAAAATCACGTTTACAATAATTTATTTGTAATAAAGTAAGAAAGGATGGATGTAAGGCCTATCGGTTGATTTCTAGGACTGAACATCCTTAAAATATCTCAGTGTATGAGGAAATAACTCGGTAGCCCAAATCAACAACATGAAAAACATCGCTAGAAGTCTTGTTTCGGTGGTAAATTATTATGACTATGCGATTGCGACACCACTAAAAACTTTACTGAGTCAATATTTTCCACACGAGCTGTCTCTTTCTTTTCCTCTTCCATCTTCTTTTTACTTCGTTTATATGTATCTATACACATACATTCTCATTATTGTTGTCTTGAAGTGGTAAACTTATCGCTAACATGGCGGGTTGATTTATCGACCAATTAGTCTCTACCAAGAAGGTAGGGAAACTCGACGTGCGCGCACGCTTATATTATCAACACTTTTATACTAACTCCACACTAATTTACAGTTTAATGTTGATATTTTCATACAGGTGTTATCTATCTATAATATTAAATAGAGGAAAAATATGGTTTAGTGATGTCAGTGTTGGAGAGGTCAGGGCTCGAGTCCTGGGTGATTATAGTCTACTGATGGTGCTTTTTCAAAAAATTGTTTCCCGCTCCACCACCACACAAAAAGGGGGCACGTTTAATCTAAATTATACTTTCTTTACCCTTACCCCATTTATGTAATTAAATGTGGATGAGCCAGATGGGTAGTGAGAAAGAGATAATTTTTTTTTGCCTGCCATTTTGTTGAATTTACTAAAAAAGGAAACTATACTTCCTTTTTATGTAAATAAAGTATGGTTTTAAAAATTAACTTTGTGTTATTTTTATTTTTATAAATATTTTAAGGAACAAAATATTTAATAATATTAAAACATGTTCGGAATACTTTTATTTTTCGTATCTTTTAATTATTTACATACTCCTCATCTTACTACCTATCCGGTTACAAACACATTCATACTCGTACTAGTGAGGTAGAATTGAGGAAGGTACAATTTAGAGGAATGAGGAAACGTACAATTATTTGCGCAAAGGAAAAGTTGTGAACCTATTAGAAAAAAAAACCACCATAGTTTAACCGGTTGATATTTGAATCCCGACTTCCCCGTCATCGACAGACCAGAAGGGGTTACGAGACTGACGTCTCTATACGCGTGTCCACTAATGAGAAGTTTAGTAAAACAAGTATGACTAAAACTGCGTATTAGCTTAAGGTAGGTCCAATGTTTTCCATCCCAAGGGCTTTAGCCGCAAGCACTGCTCACTCGACCGGTGCTGCGACACGTGCTGCCCTCGTCTAGTGTCACAGATCAAACTCAAATTGGCGAATGCGACTCCAGCCGTAGCCGCAGGTAACTGTCGCAGATTGAACAGCGCACCTGTTACACAAGAGTGACGTGCTAGACCGTTCGACCACCGATGCTGATTCAGTAACTTTTTTTACATCCATTACTGTTTCCAGCTTGTGGTCTGGGTCAGTTTTTTATTCAAACTATATATTTTCCACTACTGGCTTGCTAGGTTTGTCGTAGCTTCTTATGCTTTACAATCTAAATTTAGACTAGGACAGACACAACATCCAGCTGTTAATTTATCAATGTGAAATCTTCATCAATGATATCAATTTTCGGCCATGCCAGAAATAGAACCCGGTACCCTTATCTCAGTAGACAGACACGCTTTCGACTGAGCTAAGGTGTCGGATATTGATGTACGCACAATTCCTAAATAAAACCAAGTTACCGTGATTTGAAATAAAGGTTTCAATTCAACCACTGTTTTGCTAACAAGTTATAAACTTGTGGTTGTGATAAAAGAGCTGTTCTTGGAAACGACACTTTTATTACCGTCATCACAAGATAGTCTTCAAACAACATTGTGCAGTACATCCAGGCTAATGAGCATATCGCGAAACGTTTGGGGTTTTCCAACCATTATTTTAATTGATTTCACAAATAAGGGAATGTTAGCGATAAAAATAGTTTCTTAACCTTGTATTAGCCAATAAACCAATTTTAATGTATCTAGAGCCCTGTCAATTAGTCCGACAAGACCACAGAATAGAATTCCTAGCTAATGGGACATTTATATGCGTGCCGAGTTTTCTGATTTGATCTCAAGGATCAACAAATTTTAACTAAGAAATAAATAGAATGGTAGAATATATTATTTTCTATACTAGCCATCGCACTAGTTGCCCGTTATGATCTTAAGAGCTTTCATCATAGTAGACCTAATTTTCCCTTATTCCACTATGGCGTAGACATATGATAGGTTCATAGTCTAACACGTCAAGGTAAGATTGCTTACCTTTTAGAGTAAATGGAATGTACGTTTTTACCAGAGGACTCAACGTATGTTGCGATAAGTGTAATATTGTTTAAAAAAATACATGAGAAACACCAGAGACTAGATTAAAAATGGCTGTTATATTCGTCTATTTGCAAAAATATAAACTATACATGCGCAATGTAATTACATGTTACGAGGCAAGTCTAAAATAAATACCATTTAGAACATTCATTTAGAATTGAGACATCTATAGTAAAAATATAAAGATAAATTAATTTAAAAATAAAATTGCGTACATGTAAACTGGAAACTGTGTAATTAAACTAAATACTAAACGTTGACTATTATTGATATAAAGTTGCATCAAACTATTAAATAGGGGTCGAATATATAAAATACACTAAATTGTATTAATTCTTGCAACATTTGCACTTTACTACCGATAGATGTTCTTTTAAAATTAACCATAGTTAAATGTTTATTTTCAATTTTATTTTGTGATTACATCCCTTTTACATTATACGTAAACTCAGATCTGACACAATCAAATCTTTGTCCTCATTGTTCACGCGCTATTAATACTTCCTACACAGTGTATCAGGGGCGCACACACAAGGGGGCGGGGGGGCTGATTCCACCGGGTCTGGACCCCCCCGCCCCTCTCTGCCTGGCGAACATGAAAGATAAATAAAATTAAAATACAAAGCAATGATCTAGCAATGTTAAATCACGTTCATGTTATGAATTTGTATATATAATTTATTGAAATTATCATTTATCATTACAGTAAATAACTAGATGTAACACTTTAGGTTATACTGTATAATATTTATGTATTCTCATAAAGTAATTGGTAATTTGTTCAAAGTATGAATCGTATACGAGTAATGGCTTGGTTTGACTGTAGACTTGTAACTTCTTTACTTTGCCCCCCCACCCCCACCCCCATTCAAGAAGTATTTCTGTGTGCGCCGTTGTAGTGTACCACCAAATATCAATGGCTAACATGGGTCAAATTTATGAATGGCCGCAAACTCCCAATCCCTTTTAATTCTGACAGTATCAAACCAACCATTCAACCCCTTATTATAACAGCATTTCTTATCTTAAAGTAATAAAATAAAGAAGAGATATAGTAAAGTCTCCTAGTACCATTTGGTTTTTAAACATTTTATTTTATTTTCACCATCACCGTTTTTTTTACTCCACTTTGGTATCTTTTAACAATCCTTTTATTACAGAAGCGGAATAGTCTTGGGGTACCAATTAGTTTTAAGCCCTTAAAAACTTGAGACATGTCCGTCCCTGATGAGATAGTGGGTACAATTTATTACCAAACCCGTCAGCTACTGTACAATGTGTGTGGGGACTAGTACTGTCCCCTAAAGATGAGTCAAACAAACAGATTTTTAATTGACTTTTCTTCTTTCTCTCTTAAAAAAATGGTTGGTTGGAACGCTGTTAGAATAAAAAAAAACTGTAAATTCTTGAAGAAAGTTTATAAAAACAAATTTGTTATTATAATACATTAAAAATATAAATTAACTCTAAAAGGGAAATTGCCATTATTCAAATTTTACCCGATATATTCAAACCATCCTCACGCCTACTTTGGTGGCAGCATGGTCTAAGGCAACACTCCCGGTCGGGTGTACTGATGGTGACTTTTCCTCAAATAATGTTTTCCTCTCTCTTTCCATGCAAGTGCGGATACAATTACTCTAAATGTAACCGTTAAATCCCTAACACATAAACATAATATATATGCGTATAGCTTGAACAAGGAGTAAGACGTGGTGCTAGAAATTAAACTATCTACACTGGTGGTAGCATAGTCTAGGCCATCAGCCTCACAATATACTGGATTGCTCTTGAAGGGTAGATTGAGGTTTGAGTCTCGGTCAAATACATTGAGACGTTGTTCCCCTTGTTTATCACTGAGATTTTCCTACTACCCTTCTACACTAATGCGGGTACACTTCCTATAAACAAACTTACCAACCCCAACCTCGTGGATAAAAAACCGTTAATAGCCACCGTGTTTAGAGTATTTTTCAAAAAATCATTAAAACTACATAATAAAAGTAAATATTAACAATTTTAAAATTATTGTTATTATTAATACATTAAAAAAGGAATTAAGAGGGTAGTTTTTGAGGAAGTGAATACGCATTTGCGTGTAGAAAGAAAGGAAGGAAACTTTGTTGACAGTTGTAAAAATTACTTAAACATCTAGTTATTATTATTATTATTATTATATTATTATTAATATTATTATTATTATTATTATTATTATTATTATTATTACACCGCGTCTTTAACCTTTCAGGCTATACATATATATTCTAATGATTACTCTGATAAATTTGGAATGAAGAAGGTTAAATTTAAAAGAAGTGTATACGCATTTGCGTGGGGGAGAGAGAGTGGAAAACAATTTTGAAAAACCACCCTCAGTACACCCGACCGGAATTTGAACCCTGAGCTCCCAATCATCATCAGTCTAGTCTAACACGAGAGTGACGACTTAAAAAATGCGGCCATTGAACTGAAACTGTTTCGTAATATATATTTTATCATTGCCTGCATGATAAAATTACTAATAAACTAAAGTGTTATCAATCTTGAGAGCAAAAATATGTCTGTAAATTCTACATACAGTACATATATATATTTTTGAAAATTTACGTACCTCGTTAAATGTCTTCACGTAGCTCATGTAGGGGATACTTGTACCTCAGGTTGAATACTACTGTCCTATACCACGTGACAAAGCGGAGAAAATGAAACTTCGTTTCAAACATATTGTGACAATCGACTTTTTATTGATAAAACTACTTTATAAATTGGGTTGAAGTATGTTAATAAGAAAATAGTCTTTAATATTTTATATATTTATATATTCAAACGTGTTAAGTTTTATTTTAATTTTGATGTAAAATGTGCAATGTCTTGTATAATCTAAAAAAACATAAGCGTTCTTAAGAGTAGATTAATTTTTTTAATGAATGAGACTATCCAATTTCAAAGTATAGTTTATTTTAAGTTCATTAAATATTGATTAATATTGAATTAATAATTAATTGATTATGAATCAATACGTATAATATAATTTATATTATCTGATCGAGACGGATAATGGTTTTATCCAAACTGCTAATTTTTTCATGCCTGTTATAGCCCAATAGGTTTAAATGGATAGATTAATAACATAAATGAAATAGGGATGAAAGAAGTATACTTTTGGGGTAAATAAACCCGCATTTGCAAGGAGGAAGAGTGGAAAATCATTTAGGAATAAACAGCTTCAGTACACTCAACTGAGATTTTAACTCAAAGCTTCGCATCACTGATTATCTAGTCCAACACTAGATTGACGCATTATAGCATGCGACCACCGATGCGGGTAAAAACTGCTTTAAAATGAATCATTAATAATTTATTCAAATTAAATTGTAGTTTTAAAACTTACTCACATATTGCATTACTATGACTTATTGAAGAATGTTTTTCAATTGAAAGTAGACTTTCCACAGCTATTGTATTTTACAAAATTATTCTAAGATATGTCTATATTTGTATGCTCTAGTGGAGATCCAAGTAACAGAAACGCGTCTATAGGGAAAGGGAAATGAAATACCGTTAGCAGTCTTTTATAGCCACTTAAAATTACCTTAAAGTGTAGGTTTTTACAAAATAGAATGTTTCTGCTACATAAAGTGGTCAACATAATTTATGTTTTGCAGCCATTATTATCAAGAAGTATTTATAATGTATGGTTGAATAATAGAAAACACACTTTTTCCTTTCACATCTTAAGGTTCATTTTACCTTTCTTCACGTATTCAGTAAGATACATAGTTGACTTTCTTTATTCACTCCTTTTGAAAGCAAAAGGAATGAGTATAAAAGCCTACTAAATCCAAGATTAACTTATTTGAGTGAGGTATTTAACGTGCACTTTCTGAACCGACCGATTATATCAGCACACTATAACTCATATGAATGAAGGTGAAAGGGTCACGTCAATTCTGTTTGGATTTGAAACCACGGATATCGGATCCTGAGGCAAGAATTATCTCAAGACCAAAGAGGTCATATAAATTTAAGAAAATGGCCTTGAATTTATATTATATTTTACGTTGGTTATATTTTTCGCAACATAAGCTACCACCACCGATGGCCACGCTGACAAAAGTGTCAGTCTTGTTTAATCTGGTTTTCTGGTAACGGGTACTCAGACGTAGTGACCAAAATCAACAACAAAATATTAAATTTGCTTAGTTGCAAGAACTTTAATAAGAATACACATTTTAAAGACATTTTAAAATCTAGTTGGTTTCCAAAGAGGTTGATTGATTGGGATAATCTTTATTTTAAGCATTACCAAACCAACGTAGAATTTTGATATCTTATTTTATTATCTTCTGATCATAATCTTACATTAAGATCACGTGTTGCAGACATCCAGAAATTTCACGGGAATTAAAAATTTGTTTACTATTTCAAAATATGGTCCACACAAAATTGGAGGCGAAAGTATCAGTATGTCCCTATAGGGATAAAACCTTATATTTTAAGTTTTATAATTTTAAAAAATCATGAAAAGATAAATACGAAATGTCACAGGTCTGTGATCAAAGTAGTTGGTGAGAAACATAAATCTAAGCCTTCCACAAACAAATGAAGTAATTTTTAATAGTGTCATAACAGAGAATTGTTTTAGTTGTTTTGAAGCTTCAGAACTACCATTCCCATAAAAACTAGGCTTATGCAGTGTGAGGATACTTCCCCTCAAGTAGGCGGCGCCCTTAAAGTGAACCCAAACGATTACACACAAGAGGCTGTTCAGTAAGAAAATCATTGAACTTCTCGTTCTACTTTATATTATAGGCAATAACAAAGATGTTTCCATTTGTCACCACACCGTGGCAGCGCTATCAATAACAATGAGTCAGGAATATACTATTTTCTTTCATCCAAAGAATCAAATAAAAGGCACTTGAAAAAAAAATGAAACCTCAAAGCACCAATATTTTGTGAACTGCACACCTGAGATTCCAAACATTTTATGAATTGTGAAGAGTACAATGCTTAATAGAGATATAGTCCATTACCAGTATCTTCAATGGGGAAGCTGACAACTTTTATTTGCCATGAAGACTTGAATGGTAAAATGAAACAAGTTACACACATTCGGCTTAGAACAGTAGAATTGCTTACAATTCTTACAGTGCCTACTTGCTGACAGTTGACAGCTTTGAAAAGTTACGAGACCAAATTATGTATCCCTACGCCGAACCATATGATCTGCAAAAACATGTGTTTTGCAGCTGTCACTTCTGATGGTCAAAATTTAGGTATATACCTAAATGAGCATGAGGCTACTGTAGCATCCCTTCATATTATTCCGAGTTTGATAAAGGTTTTATTTTTAAACTTCTTCGACACCTTGGCTGAGTTAGTAGCATATATATAAGCGTATGGCATTACTGACCAGGAGGAACATAAATCCAGTTCGGCTGCCTGTATTTAGACTGTTCACCACTCTGGTGGCACAAAACGTTGCCCAGAGTACACCTATGGAAGGTGTATACACGTACCCGCAATAAGATGATAGTGTAATCACATGGACTAAATCGGAAGGCGAGTTTGTGTAATATTGTATGTTATGTGTTGCAAATGACAAAACGAGTGTTATTGTTTCTATGGTCTTTAAATTATTTGAAAGTTTGACTTCTAGATTATAGCTATGAATTAAATTATATCAAATATTGAATTAATTCGAATTTAAAATTTCGAATCAAATTAGAATCTTAACAGATATTAAAATTAGAAATTTTAGATATATCTTACGAAGCCTAACAAAATTTAGATTCGTCCACGTCACAGGAAAATATAGTCCACGTGCTCACTGACGGGAATCAAAGTGATATCAAAATTCCACTTGCATACTAGCTTGATAAAAAAAAAACACATGCCTAATAGTACTAAACACCAGAAGCAAATATTCGGGTGTATTTCGGATATTAAGGAGATTTACAAAAATGTCAAACATTGGAACTCTTCTCACTAAAAGAATTTGAAGATAAAATATGTTTTATTTAACGAATAGTGGCTTTATTTATGATTATAATTAAATTAATTATTGTGTACAGGCCTATGTTTTGATTACAATCCGAACGCGAACGTGGGTATTTTTTCATGTGTAGGTATATAGAAAATTTATTAAAATTTTTAATTCTAATGCGTGAAACAATGACAGCAACATAATCAAAAGCTAGTTTTTAGGAGTGTAAATAATCTTAGGAGACCAAAAGGTTTGAGGACCTCTACTAATTAGACTATGTGACCAGCGTTTCGGAGAAATTGCAAAAATTATGATATTTGACCACAATAATATTCACGATGTCTTTAATTTACAGAGAAATAACGGAACAGCATAAATATTTAGTTTTAGGTAGGTTACATAACCTGTTCAATGAGCTGAACAAATACAAAATCTAAATGATACCCAGCCCCAACCAGCTCAAATGAGTTACCACTTTACTCCCATGCAAATTTGGATACATTTTCTCTAAAACCTAACCTTATCAAACCCTATCCTATTGGTGTAATTAATTAAGACTATGCAGCTTAAACCGCAAAAAAACAAACTAAGATAAGTTGTTGAACCAATAATAATATGCGGTGAATTGAAAAAGGACTCCTGGACACGGGAATCAAACTTGGGACCTTTGGCTTAATATAATAATTATCTTAACACTGAGCTTTCCAGGAGTCATGCCGTGCTCAGGGTCATTTTTCACTCATATTTTAAGGCAGAGTCTGTTGTAATAATAAAAAAAATGTTATACATATATTTTATGTAGTATAAATTATAATTTAATTTGTCTAATATTAGTGTCTTCTTAATACTGTTCACTTAAAACGGTTAATGTCAAGATTTATAAAGATTGTGCTATTTGTTGGGCGCCACTCCTAGGATCTAGGAGAAAATAATATTAATAATAAAAAAACATTTACCTCCGCTAAAACAGACAGTGGCACGACGACTCTCAATACTCGAGACCCCTGGGGAATACTTAAGATAAAACATGAACACTAAAAAAAATTGATTGTTGGAACTAAATGTAGTAATTTAGACTACAATAAAAAATAAGTGTATAAAATAACAATTGTTGGAACTTTTGTGGATTTATTGTTGTTTACTTATTTACCACATCCCATTCCTACCTATGGAATTCCGTATAGTTATAATTCTATTTTTTATAAAAATAAAATAATATTGTTGAAAAAAAAAGAGAAACAAAAATCAATAAAATTAATAACTATACATAAAATGAAATCTTAATTAATTCTCTGAATTAGATAGTCTTACTGAAAGTTCTTACATGAATCTGATTTTATATAAAAGAAAAGAAAATTTTAATTTAAAACTGAAGAGTTGGCTTGACCTCACCCATGAATGAGTCTATGTTGAAACAACACCAACTTCAGAAATTTCTTTCACTTTAGTAATGCTGATTCTTCCATAATTTAAACAAAAATAAACAGTCTAGTTCTTGCACACACCCTTAACTTTCTGTTTGCTGCTCACAATTTACTTTTTAACCATTACTTCAGTTTAAAAATAAATTAAATAAAGAGCTCTACAGATTTGGTTCCATGTTAGACCAACACCGAGGAAGAAGACCCAGTCTCCTTCAAAAGGTCTTCCAAAGTCAAATTTAAAAATGTTCTATTCCTTACTTTCGAGTACAAAGAGAAAACTATTATATAATAACAAAATATAAAAGTTTGGCTTTGGACTAGGGATAAAAATCAAATACAATGCAGGTTTAATCTAAATATATATAAATATATGCCAATGAATGTGAACAATGTTTTTTTCTAAAAGAATTAAATGTTTATTTCTATCTGTCAAAATTGAAAAGCGCGCTAGCTTTGAGTTATTTACATTGTGCCTTGTTTCTTCTTTTACAATCACGAGATTCGCCACTCACTTGTTTGATAAATCTGCGCATGCGTTAAAACAATCATGGTCGACGTTGAAAATAAATACAAGAGTCAAACATACTTCTTAGAAGGATAATTAATATGTTTATAAATGGTAGGTGTTCTTTCTTAATTCAAAATTCCTTATTTAAATCATTTAAAACAATGTTATACGTAGTTCCTTATGTCCTTTTACTTTCTTAAATGTATGTAAATAGTATTATTTGTCAGGCCGGCATTACAGCGACCGAACTTTGGAGTGTTTAATTTAACACGAAATTAAATTGGAAACTCTTCACAAAAGGTATAAAAATATAGAGAAATACATGGTAGGGTGGCAAATTACGTCACACTGTGATGGACATGTGGAAATCGTCAGCTGCATATGAGTGATCAACTAAGATCCCATTGACTTCGGTGGCCACATGGTATGACGCGCTACTCTCGTGTTTGACTAGATTGCTGAAGACGGGGAGATTAGGTCTCAACACCAGTCCGGTGCGCTGAGGGAGGTTTTTCCTAAATGGTTTTCCACTCTCCCTCGACGTAAATGTGGGTGTATTACCCCTAAATTTAACCTTCTTAATACCTAGACCATCATTGTAATTAGTACATATGCGTGCAACCAGAACGGATAGTAAGAAGCGGCGCTAAAAAAAACTAAGATCACGAACTATCAGATACTGCAACTATCTTCGACTCTGGAGGGCTTATGCTGCCAATAGTAAAATGACAACTGTACTATAGGCAACACAAATCCCTCCCGAGTCAAAGGTGGCTGCGTTATCTGATAGCTCGTGATCTTAATTAATCACTCATGATATAGCTGTCAATTTTCACAAGTCCATCACATACTCTGTTTTAAGATATGAGTGAAGAATGAATCTGGCACGAGACAACTTATGGACAGCTCAGTGTTTAGAGTATTGGCGTACTAAGCCAAAGTTCCCAAACACAATTCTCGTGTTCGTGTGTACATTTTCAATTGATAACAAGTGATAATAGATACGGTTATATCCTCAATAAGCAAACATAATAGCTTGCCTATTTAATCCATAATCAACCAATGATAAGCTATAAAGGAATAGGTTGAGTCAATGAATTTACCCAATACTAATCTTGATAAACTTAAGATTAAATTTTATATAGGCCTAAATAACGTAAATGTAATATTTATGTCTTTTTTTTTAAGTTTCTCTTTATTTACTACCCATCCACATATTTACAATGATGATGTATAAATAGGAAATAATATGTAATTAAAAGGAAACTTATCCACATTTGCATGAGGAGAGTAAAAAATATATATTTTTTAGGAAAAAACCCCCCAGCAAACATGACTGATACCTTGGTTGGCGTGCCCACTGGTGTGGGTTAGATGTGATTTAGGACCGTGTATCAAGTCAATATGTGGTCAATAGATCCAAAATTAGGCCATAGCTACTTGTTATTCGTATACTGGAAGATCTGTTGACTACCGATATTCATTTATAAATATTAAGGGCCGTCTATAAATTATAGTTGATATTCGGACCTCTCATTCAACCTGAACTGCTTATTTTTTTTAACACCATGTCTAACCAACCCTAATGTTTAATGCATATGCACTAATTAAGCTAATGAGCTAGGCATGAAGAAGGTTGAATTTAAAGGAAATGTACTCGCATTTGCGTGGAGGGAGAGTGGAAAACAATTCTGAAAAAATCACAATACACCCAACCAGGACTTGAACCCCAATCTCCTTGTCATCAACAGTCTAGTCTACCACGAGAGTGATGCCTTAGCCCATGTAGCTACCGAGGAAGGTGTTGTTGACATTAGTGACTTTCAGCCAATATCTGCAATAAAGAACGTTCTACTAAATGTCACTTACCTATTCTCATACCGTAGATATACTTTATCTGACCCCACACTGCTCTTGTGTCGCTGTTCTACCATGTCAGTGGAGTCAGCATTTAATAAGCTGGATGTATACACAGCAGATGTCCATTTCTTACCAAACACCTTCCGTCGTTATTTACGACGGTGTAACTATTGTCCATTGGGCAAGTGATTGCGTTGGACCCCGATAGAGACGCGATGGCACTCCTCGCGACCTTGCCTGGCATTCCTTTCTATCCTCGTAGGTGGCATGCCTTCCTCATCCCACAGCTCAAAAAGCTACTGTACCTAATTTCATGTATTCATATGCCAATACACTTGTTAATAATCTGCCATTTCAGACTTTTTTTTATCACAGTTGAATATATATTTTTTATAGCGTCTAAATAGCTCTTTTTTTGTTTTTGAGACACGGCTCTAGTTGTATTGTATTAGTAGTTAGCGACTTACATGTACACCGCATCTGGTCCATCCACTAGGGTTAAGGTAGAATCTCGAGTAAAAGTACCCACATTTGCGTGGAGGGAGAGCTGTAAACTATGTAGGGAAAACATTCCTAGAAAAACCAGATGGGATCCAGGACTCAACTTCCCGTAACATTAAATTATTATTATTATTATTAGCACTGCGTCTTACTACCCGTTCAGATTGTACGCACTTACGCTAATGTGTAATGGTAGGGTGATTGTGAGATGAAATGGAGGACCTACAGTTTAACGTGGAATCCGAACCACGGTGGAGGCCTGGCATTCCTCACATTCACAAGATGTCTTGTCAGAGGTGAAGGAAGGGTTTGATAATTAGATAAATCTGTGCCGGGACCGAGGATTGAACCCCGGACCTCCAGCACAGAAGTCCGACACCTTACCCCTAGACCACCAGGTCACCCTCCGTAACCTTAAAACCACTATTGGGGCCTGATGCCTTTGTCCACTTGTAGACCCACAACAGTGCGCTCCTATTAATTTGCTAAATAAACTACATATGTATTTGTGTCAGGCGAAGCTACCTTATCTACAAGCCTCATTTAATTTATAATAAACCAATAATGTTTGTATCTATTCATTTTGCGCATCACGTCCTACTACACTCGATATCATTTCCGAGGGAGCTGCAAGGTTACTTTAGGGAAAATGTATTGTCACTCTCTCGTTTTGGTGTGGTTCATCTCCCCTCCAGTATACGGGTTCGTCGATGTTGCCACTGGTTCATTTTTACCCCAGTACACTATCTACTGGCATAGCTGGAAGCTAGGAGATTTAGCAACAGTTAACCGCCTGAGATTGAAGATAAAGCTTTTCTCCATATAATACTTTTTTTTCTCTGCAGTGATATTGAGTATATCCATCCGGCTTTCCACAATAAATGTGAGATTAAAGTAGATTTTTAAGGCCTATTATACGATACGGGTGGTGAGCGATGAGCGGTAGAGCAGCAGCGCTCAAGTTTTTGTACGCGCGGTTTAGTACGGAGAAAGACGTTTCCCGCCTATGATGGACGAGAGTAGTAGGGCGACACCGCTGGCCGCAGGTTCAATACATACTTGAAGGCTGGTGGAGTCAAGTGAACATTTTTACTGGTGAAGTGCGAATTTAATCAAAAACTATAAATAAAAAATTCCAATCTTCACATAAATTGACGGACATTGAGAGTGAAGTCTTTATTTCGGAGGTACAGTCGAGGCCATGTTTGTGGAATGATTGCTACGACGATTTTAAGAACACTGTCATAACTAGGAATTTGTGGAATAAGATTAGATCATCACTCTACTTTACTCTATGTTGGCAACTGGACGAGAGTACCGTTTTGAAATGTGGTAAATTACCGCTTTTATTGTAGCCGACACCGCTTAACGCTTTGCCGCTCTACCTTTCTGCTGCTCTACTGCTTGCCGCTCTCCCACTCTGCCACTCTCCCGCTCTACCACTCTGCCGCTCTCCCGCTCTCCCACTCTACCGCTCTACCAATCTCCCGCTTTGCCGCTCTACCACTCTACCGCTTTACCAATCTCCCGCTTTGCCGCTCTACCACTCTACCGCTTTACCACTCTACCGCTCTTCTACTCTACCTCTCTGCCGCTCTACCGCTCTGCCACTCTACCGCTCTACCACTCTGCCGCTCTCCCGCTCTCCCACTCTACCGCTCTACCAATCTCCCGCTTTGCCGCTCTACCACTCTACCGCTTTACCACTCTACCGCTCTTCTACTCTACCTCTCTGCCGCTCTACCGCTCTGCCACTCTACTCTACCACTTTACCGCTCTGCCGCTCTTCCACTCTACCGCTTTGCCGATTACCACTCTACCACTCTGCCACTCTATCACTTACCGTTCTGCCACTCTACCACTTTACCGCTCTGCCACTCTACCGCTCTACCAATCTCCCGCTTGCCGCTCTACCACTCTACCGCTTTACCACTCTACCGCTCTGCACTCTACCGCACTACCAATCTCCCGCTTTGCCACTCTACCACTCTACCGCTTTACCACTCTACCGCTCTTCTACTCTACCTCTCTGCCGCTCTACCGCTCTGCCGCTCTACCGCTCTGCCACTCTACTCTACCACTTTACCGCTCTGCCGCTCTTCCACTCTACCGCTTTGCCGATTTACCACTCTACCACTCTGCCACTCTATCACTTTACCGTTCTGCACTCTACCACTCTACCGCTCTGCCACTCTACCACTCTACCAAGCTCCCACTTTGCCGCTCTACCACTCTACCACTCTACCACTTTACCGTTTCTGCCACTCTACCACTCTACCGCTCTGCCACTCTACCGCTCTGCTCCTCTACCGCTCTAACGCTCTGCTGCTCTACCACTCTACCACTTTGCCACTGTGCCGCTCTACCGCTTTGCCACTCTACCGCTTTGCCAATTTGCCACTCTACCACTCTGCTAATCGCTGCCTGTATTATTCCCACAGCCTAATATATTCAGCCGAAATTCTAACCCCAGCATCCCCATTACAGGAAAACCAGATTAGAGAGACTGACGTTTACTCTGCGTGGCCACCGATGAGGCTAGTGATTTTTAATGTTTGTTACTAGTCTTTCTATAATTCAATCCAGCCCTACCTCTCTCCTCCATGTTTGACAAAGTTATTTCATTCTTGCTCAAAATTAATATTTTATTTGCAGGTCTTACAGAGGGGAAGAATGGAGATAGAGATGAATTTGTAAGGGCTAAGCATCACCCAATCACAGCACAGGAAATTGGCAGCACTGCATCACAATTGTCTGTCACTCGTTTAACGTCAACGATGATGGAGGGAAAAAATTGGTAAAAGTAAAATAAAATGACAAAGATAGTGCGTACTTTTTTTTTGCCTGCTAGTACCTGTCAAAATGTTACAGTTGAATAACTTGAAACAGTAACAAAAATATTGGGGATGGAGTTTGGCGTATTATAAGTTGAATGATGGGCCAGTAAAGGTAATTCATCTCTAAGTATTACGGAGAGCTCCAAAAGCGTCATGTTTCCGTTTTCTATATCTATTGCAAAAAAAATTAAAAAAAATAACTCCACCGCTTTTTTCCTTATTTTAGGCACTTAGAAACGTGATACTGAGCTTAATATAATTGTTACTGGGAGAATATAACGATAGCCCTTACTTTAACAATGGGAATAAAATATCGCAATTTATTCATCACGATTTTTATAAACACTTTAAAATAAATAGTACGGAACTCCGCACGAACTTTATCACTCTATTATTTAAAAATGGAGATATTTACTCAAAACTCGTATTATATTATGTGAAACGAAATTATACAAACTAGCAAACCCAAGCATAAATTACACTATATTTATGTAAAACATTTTTTAGTTCTGGTTTAAAATTTTATTATTTTATTTTTAAAGAATTAGTGTACTAATTTGTATGTTTGAACCGATAAAAAAGATCAATATTGGGTCCACAAGGGTCAACACTTTGCACCAAGGGGGGGTGCACAAACAGTTTAGCAAATACAAATGATGAAAACAAGAGAAGGTTGGAGTTAATGCAATTTAATGATATAATATACAAGATCAAAGGACATATAACATATGCACTAAATCTCAGCAAGTACTTTGTCATATATAACTTACAATGATAAGTGGCAGCATTGACTAAGTCTAGGCCAACTGGGGGCGAGAAACGCCCAAATAACAACGCAGACTACAAAGCTACGTAATAAACAATACTATAAACTAGGTAATTTGGCCGCGTAGGCAAGATTAGTTCGTACATCAGGCAAGTCCTAGTTCTGTTATAATAGAGAGCCCTGCACAACAGCTACAACCTTTACATAGGGTAAAAACAACGTACTTGAATATACAACACATACGGGATAGTCCTGGAAGGGACGCGTCCCACTGGTTGAGCACCTGAAGGGTGACCAGTACAACCTTACTTAAATAAGAAACTAATGACTGCCGCAACCGCGCCGGAGGGGCAAAGGCGGCTCACGTCCAGTGTACTCTTAAAGAGAGTTACAAAGTTAAATCTAAGAATCAACCACGGGCCAATCATGGATAGAACATGCGACCCATTGGTTAACTACCCAACTCAAATATAGGCCATGACTTGTAAACCCAATTAGGCCTGAATCTGCGGCCTCCATATAACAAGAACTATCGCCTGCCCTGGAAAGTTACCACAATAAGGCACCTATGGTCACATAGTACGTGCCGTGGGATTAAACATCCCAACGTGAGCCTGGCCATTAAGGACCAGTCTCTGGGGCGCGAGAGGCGCGCTACACCGCAAGTGTATAAGTACCTTGCTTTCCTAATAAGGGAGAGTCTACTCTCAGCCTATCCTATATAACTAGTCATACAATGATATCATAACCGCGTCTCAGAATTGACACGTAATATTCCTCATCTCTATCTCTAATGATTAATTATACTAACTATCCTGCGAGGACATAGACTAAACCTAATAGTTTAGTTTTAAACTTGGAGTTTACTCGAGAGATCAAGCCCTTGAATTAGGTTGGCCCTGCGACTTCCTTCTGTCCAAGGGACCCATTTCCCTTGACCGCAGGTCCGATGTAGATTATGTAGATTGCGTAGACCAGATGTAAACGCGTGGCCTGTTAGCGTGGTGGAGGTTTCCCAATCATCTCCCGACGTGTTCTGCCATTCTTCAAGCAAGCAGGCGAATATATAGTTGGCAGAGCCCACGTGGTGAATTGGTGCGTAGGAAGGGAAGGGGGATCTTCCCGGAGCTTCTAGGAGGCTAAGGGGGATCATCCCGAAGCTTCTAGGCGGTCGAGGCACGCTGGTCGTAGTCCGCCATGAAGCAGTCAGTCAGTTTGAAATCGTGGTCGAAAGCGGAGCTCTCCTCGCTTTCTTTCTGTGTTGTGTTAATGGCTGGGGCACCGAACTCTGAGGTTGACTCGGCGCAATAGGTATGTAAACAGAGACATATATTATGGGCGAGGCATCTAACATTAGTTTGTTATTGTTACTTTTGATAATATGCAGGCACTAACAGAATATACGTTCTTTTTCATTCGCTACTTTTGAACGGGGCTAAAGCAGTTTAGCCCGTTACAACTTCGTAATAAAATTTCGACTTCTGGTTAAAATTTTCGACATTTTATTAGGGGTTGAAAATCTTCATGCCACTTCATTGCTATTAAATTCCTAATTTATAAATTTTGACCAATAAAAAATGTAAATATGGACTATTGAGTCTAAAATGGAGATAGATCATTGTTGTACAAACATTTCTCCTAAGAGGCTTAAGGAAAAACAACACACACTTTTAGAGACTTACTTATATTTAATTACTCTTTGGCATTGGATAATTATTGCGTTAAAACTTGAGTAGTATCTCTTTACAACTGAAGCTCACAAAATTGTATTAATATATTTGCCAATATCTCAGAAACTGTTAGTTTTATAAAAATATATTTCATATAAAAGTTTTTTTATCTTTAATAGTAATACAATTTTGCAATGATAAACTATTTGGTATCTCAAATAATTGCGGAAATACGGAAATTTCTGCTTCTGTAAAGTACTCTAAAAGTCATTTTCATGAGAAAATGAAAATATCTTAATATATCCCTAGATAAGATTATTAATCAAAATCGTTAGAGCCGATTTTGAGAAAATCAATTTTTTCTCTTTTCAACCTTTACTAAACTACTCTTAATTTTAAGTTTAAACAGACGCACAGACAGACGGAATTTCAAAGACCTCTTTTTAGGGTTCGGGGGTCACGAGACGTTGACATCCATTAACATTTTAGGTTATATTTTTGTACGGTCGCAATGCCTTTAGTTTTATTTTAGTTTAATTTAGTTTAGTTTAGTTTTTAGTTTATTTGCGTATAACTGGAATGTTATGGGTTTTATAAAAATATGCTTCAAATAAATTATCTTTATTATAAATAGACCTACATATTTGTAAGAATAAGTAATTTCATATCTCTAATAGTTTTGGATATTTGATTAAAAAAGTAATTTACGCATCAGACCGGAGCCCTTAAAGTCATTTTGCCGAAATATTGAAAGTAGCCATTTTGTTTGGAATATTTATAAATGTTTATAGATGAAATTTAATCATAATCGTTAGAGACGACTTTGAGAAATTAGACTTTCTATCTTTATGCCCATCAGTAAACTACCCTTAATTTTAGGGTTAGATATCCAATTCCAAAAATCTCTTGGGGCAATCCTATGAAAATCCTAGATGACAAGTTTTAGCCCGATCGGTAAAATAGTTTAGGCTCTAAATGTAGGTACAGACAGACAAATATACGGAAATTCAAAAACAACTTTTTCGGATACGAGTGTTAATGAAACGTCGAAATTCATAAAAATATCGAGTTAGATTTTTATGACGATCACAATACTTTATCTACCTGTAAGATAGCGAGAAAGTAAAAACATATCTTAATTTACAATAGTTACATAGGGGAGCTTTTCAGTATATGAGTTTTATTATCATATCTAATTTGATTTAAAAATTAGTTTAAGTCCGAGTTGAAAAGTGGCTATTTATGTTATTATATTTGTCGTCGTCCACGATTGATAATAGTACACACGTATCCTTTTATGATAAGGCCCATTTGAGTGTGGCAGGAAGAACACTTGTAGGGAGGGTTTGGCGAGTTACCGTGGTGAACCGGTTAGTAAGGAGGGTCCGACGAGTTACCGTGGTGAACCTGGCAGGAGGAAGGTTCGGCGAGTTACCACAGTGAACTGGGTAGTAAAGAAAGTTCGGCGAGCTACCGCGGTGAACCGAGCAGGAAGGATGGTTTGGCTTGTTACCACGGTGAACCGGTAGGAAGGAAGGTTCGGCGACTTACCGCGGTGAATTGGGCAGGAAGGCAGGCTATGATGGACAGTTTAGACGAGAAAAAGTACATGCGAACACTTAACGGTGATCTATTCCCCCAAGAGGGTTGTTTCCCAGTGCGAAACTGTGCAACGTGTTACTGATTCCAGCTAGCTGTTCATCTGTTCTTTTTATCCCCCTTCACCCCAGTTCGGTGGTTCGGTAGGACTCGGCTCACTGCCAAGCGATAACAAAGAAAGGGAGGGGTATGTTTGGCTAGCGACCTTAGCTCTTGGCGGGTTGAACAGAGAAAGGTTGGAGAGGGGTAGAGTATGACGGGATGCCTTGGAGTTGCAAAAGCATTACACAGAGAGAGAAAGAGTAGAGGGTAGGTAACAATCCCCGCATACTTGCGAAAGAGCTCTTACATCCACTTCTTGATTGATACAATAATATTGACATGACTTAACTACTTAATGACTAAGTACAAAAGATACATATTAAACACAAGATAGATGCATGACACATTGTTACTGTTTCCAGAGTTCAAGTTATAATTAATTATCTTAACACGTAGGCAAAGACTTCTGGGTCAACCTTATTTACACAAACTTATCGGTTCGTAAATAAAACGATAGTGAACCATCAATGGGGTTAATGATAAGACGCAATCTGCGGTACTAGATTGTTAACTTTATGTACACTTATGATGGGCAATGTTGCCCCACATGTTACTACACTTTGTCCTTGTTCTTCCTATTCGTTGCGGTTACTGGAACTTGGTCTGGGTCATGGCTGAAGGACTCTGCAAGGTGGTTTTGTTCTATGGTTTGTATCTGAGGCTAGTGGTTTGGTAGGCATGGCCTCCAGGAGTTCTTCCGGGGTGGCCCTTGGGGCGGGTCGTAGCTGCCCACGATGTACCTTTCTTCGTTGACCATCTGAATGGGTTACCACCCCTACTATTTCTTCCACCGTGTCTGGTCCGTCCCATTTGGGAGGCAAAGCCGGCGTGAAATCCTCCAACAGCATTGAAGAAGTGCTGTTTTTTTACCAGGACTTGGTCGAGACGTTTAAACTGTTTTGACTTCCTTTTAGACTCTTGCGTGTAACGTTGTTGATACAGTTTCTGGTGACTTCTTGCTTTTTACTGTCTCTGCAGGGCATTATTGATAGGATCATCTAGTACGCTGTGATATTTGATGCCATATTGATGATTTATATTGGAGAATCTCCATTCTACGGGTCAGCATAGGGTATGCCCATACAAGAGCTCACTTGGTGTCATACCTGTCGCCTAATTTCTTCTACAGCTTAGAGCGAACAAGATTTGGTGGAAGTGAAGGTCCCACTCCCAGTGATTCTCAGAGATGCGTAACCGGATAACTTTCTCCAGCACTTGATTTCTCCTCTCGCTTGGGTTGGCCTGGGAGTGATACACTGGTGTGGTTTAGGGCTCTGCATCTCAGCGTCGGCAGGTGCTTGTCCAGGAGTGGCTATGAAATTATCTTCCGTTATCTGGCAGTATCACCTTTGGGTATTCCCATCGCGTAAATACATTTCACTCGAGGGTCCATATCAATGCTGGAGGTTCAGATAAGGTGAGGAGATATGCTTCTGTCCAGCGTGGGAATAGGTCAATTAGAACGAGTATGAACTCTTTGCCTCAGCTGGTGCGTGGATATGGCCCCATGAGATCGAGGACGACTTGTTACCAAGGTTCACGTGGTTGTCAAGGTTGGAGTGGTTCTTTTACCATTGTGGTCCGACATTCCGGCAAGTGCAGGGCAAGCAGTTTTTAACGTAGGCGTTTACGTCCCAGTTGATCCCCATCCAGGTATAGCCTTGTAAGATGGCTCTGAATATTTCTTCTCCTCCTGGGTGGCCACATAGGGGGGGGGGGGGTGTCGTGGTATTAGAAATGTACCCAAGGTTGGAGATTGCGTGGAACTAATAGCCTCAAAGGTTCTTCATTATTGCTTCGGTGAAAGACTTGCGTGTCTTTAATGCGGTGTGAGTTCATGAAATTTACGTCCTTCAGGTCGGTGGGTTGATCTCCTGCAAGAGTCTCCCATCGTTTATGTATTTTCTGGCATTCTTCGTCTTGTTGTTGCATTTCTACAAAATTCTTGTATAAGGGCCCTTGGTTGGCCTCGAGGTTTTGAAGAGACAGGGGTTCCGTAAACCCGGAATGCTTCCTTATTGTCCGCTCCCAGTCATTATTTTTGGGTCCGGTGGGACCACCACCAGGGTTATCCTGGTATAAGACGGCTCCAATTCCACAACCCCTGGCTTCTGTCTGGAGGATGAAAGGTTGGCTTGGTTTCGGTCTCTTGAGAGGTTGGAGTTGATGACACTCTGACTTGAGCTTTTGGAAATCTTCTTAGATTTCCATGGACCATTTCCAGTGGGTGTTGTCCTTCAGTAGGTTGTTCGGGTGAGTAGTAAGTTCATCCATCTTAAGGAAAAACTCCCGGAGCCAATTACAGAGACCAAGAAACTGCCTTAGCTGTCAGCGATTCTTGGGGGGTGGGGGCGTTGAGTGATAGCCATGATGGTCTTTGGTTGCAGTGCGTTTCTATCGACTGTGACTATATGTCCCAAATATTTCAAGATAGTTTTCCAGAACTGGCACTTGTATAGGGAGCAGGTGAGTCCATGTAGATTGAACCGTTCCAGGACCTTTAATAGGTGAATCATATGTTCCTCCCACGTATGTGAATAAATTATGAAGTTATCCAAGTAGGTGAAGCAAAATTCCTCTATGTACCCATATAAGTCCTCTTGGCTTATGAGTCTTTGGAAGGTTCTGGGAGCGTTTTTGAGTCTAAAGGTCATGACGGTGAGCTGTAGATCTTTTCCTTCAGGTGTGGTGAAGGCTGTCAGATGTTTAGCGTTTGGATGTAGGGGCACTTGCCAGTACCCTAACTTCATATCTAAGGTTGAGAATATCTGGGCGTCTCCAATGTCTCGTAAGGTGTCATGGAGGTTCACTGATGGTGGTAATGCATCAATGTATTCAATACAGAAGCGTGGAGTTTTGTCCTTTTTTTCAACAATGGCAATTGGGGAGTATACCCGGACAGGCTGGGCTCCACGATGCCTTGCGCATTCATATATTGAACTTGTTCCTTGATGATGGCACACCTTGGGGCAGAATGACAGTATGGCTTGACGAAGATCCGCTCGTTTGTCTTCAAGGTGATGTTGTGGGTTGCGCTCCGGGCTCTACGGAGAGGTCCTTGGGTTTGAGAAGATGGCTTGGTGATCGTTGAGGATGGCTAGTAGTTTTATGGATATGGAGTGGTGACGTCATTTTGGACATCCTATAGGCTATGGGTGGTCATTCGTTTACTACAAAATGTAGATTTTGATACTCATAGTCCAGTACGCATTTTTGCTTAGCTATACATGGTTGTCCAAGGGTCAATAGTTCCCTGAGGTCACGAGAGACTAGACAGGTGACTGAATTGGGTAAAAATTGGATGGTGAGAGTGAGACGTACTTCATCGTCAATGGGGAAGGCGCTTTCTTCCTTCGCTAAGTATACTGGCATTGAGAAGGGGGATAACTGTATATGATCTTGAGTTGGGAGATAGTTGGCTTGTAGGAAGTTTGCGGTGGTAGCAGTGTCGATTAGGGTTAATAGAGGTCTAGATGTGGTCTCTATCAGTATCCTAGGTAGTGGGGCTGGGGATGGATGAGTGATTACTGAGATGATCGTTGGGGCCCCTGGTTCTGACCCGTTGGGGGTGAGGCGTGACCTCCACCCAGTAGATCATTTCCCTGGTGCCTTCTTTCTTGTTCGTTGCACCATAAGACTGGACAATCTCGATGGAAGTGATATTGAGGACAATGGTGGCACCTTGGCGTGGAGAATCTCTGATGTGGACGGTTCCGGTTCATTCTTGAAAGAGGTGGGTGTGCTTCTGGATTCAGGTGGTCCTTTTTGGTCGCTGTGGCTCTGTATACAAGTTCTTCGACGCTGGTTGGAGGTGGGGCACGCAGGAACGATCGGATCGGTTTGATTAGCTTGGTGAGAAATGGGATCACCTCCAAAGATGAAGACGCTGGCAGGAGTCTCTAGTAAAGTTGCACCTTCTGGCGGATGAAATTCTCCACGGATTCGTTGGGGATCTGGGCCTTCTCATAGAGTTCCATGTGGAGGGTGGCCAAAGCTGCTAGATTGGCAAATTATCAGGTGAGCTGAGTCTGGAATTGTTCCCAGGTGCCAATGAATTCGCCAAACTGGTTCAACTAAGGGGCGGCTTCTGACTTAAGCTGGTGACGGACTATCGGTATAATATAATAATAATAATAATAATAATAATAATAATAATAATAATAAAGCACCGCGTCTAACTACCCATTCTGGTTATACGCTTTAAGTACTAATTATGCTAATGGATTAGGAATTGGGAAGGTTGTATAGAGGAAGTGAACCCACACTTGCGTGGAGAAAGAGTGGAAAACCATTTAGGAAAAACCACCCCCAGTTCACCGTGACCGAGATCCGAACCTCGATCTCCCCGTCCTCGGTGGTCAAGCTCAACACGTCAAGCACGTTAGCCAACTACGCCACCGAGGCAGATACTATCGGTATTTAACCTTGAAATAGAGTGTGGGTGTCCTCTAACAAGGTGGCACAATCATGAACGGAGCTGGTGGGATCTTCATGACCTCTTCCTTGAAATTAGGGCAGTGAGGATGGGTAACCAATTGTTTGGTTGTATGGGATTTGGTGAGTGAGCGTATGTCAGATGTTGGGGTTTGTAATGGAGCTAGGTGGAGGTTTAATTCGGCAATGAGGGCAACGGAAGATGAGGCCAGTGAGGTCACGTGGTTCGTCGGCCCATCCCAAGCAGGAGTAATGATAGGCGAGATTGCATCTCTTACAGTTAATATCATTGTCGCTCTCTCAAGAACTGTTTGTTGTGGTACAGGGTGGAGATTGTGGCTGGGTTAGGCATGAAGCGAAGATGTATTCCAGTCTTGTTGTGTCTCTTGCTTCATCCGCCCATCCAAGGCATATATGGTAGTACGGTTTCTGGCATCTGTCACAATTTATGTAGTGTCGATCCCCTTCTGTGGTGCATGAAGTGACAGCGCACTTTTGGCTTCGTATAAGGACCATCTTGATAGTAAGATTGGGCACCACCAGGTGTTTATTCACTCCCGGAAGTGTAGTGGAGTGGGACGTGGTCTCGGGGTGGTCCGAAGAACGTCTGTTCTTCCACTAGCTGTGTAGTTGGCCCCACGTTCAGCCGTCAAGGAATGTCGTCATCCCCATTGATAATGATACTCACGTATCCTTTTATGGTAGGGCCCATTTGAGTGCGGTAGGGAGAAAACTTGTAGGGAGGGTTTGGCGAGTTACCGCAGTGAACTGGAATAGGAAGGAAGGTCCGGCGAGTTACCGCGGTGAACTGGGTAGGAAGGAAAGTTCGATGAGTTACCGTGGTGAACAGGGCAGGAAAGAATGTTCGGCGCGTTACCGTGGTGAACTGGGCAAGAAGGAATGTTGGGCGAGTTACCGTGGTGAACCAGGTAGGAAGGAAGGTTAAGCGAATTACCATGGTGAACTAGGCAGGAAGGAAGGTTCGGTGAATTACCATGGTGAACCGAGCAGGAAGGCAGGTTATGATGGACAGCTTAGACGAGAAAAAGTACACGCAAAAATTTAACGGTGGTTAATCACCCCAAAGGGGTTGTCCAGCGTGGAGCTGTGTAACAGGTTACTGATCCCAGCTAGCTGTCCGTCTGTTCATTTTATCCCCCCTAGTTGGGTGGTTAGGGAGGACTCAGCTTGCTGCCAAGCAGCCACGAAGAAAGGGAGGGGGATGCTTGGCTAGCGCGCTTAGCCCTTTAGGGGTTGAACAGATTGGGGAGGGCTAGAGCATAATGGGCCGCTTTGGGGATGTAAGAGCGTTACAGAGAGAGAGAGAAATAGTAAAAAGGTGGTAACATATTTTAATACTTTATATAAAATGACATTAAAATGTATTATTAAATCTCTAAAATGTTGAGATAGGATAAATATTGCCTCAGAAAACTCTACCCTTTTTTAAAAATAAACTTTTACTTAAAGGTAACACTATTAAAAAAAATCAGCTAAGCTAATTTTCTTTATTTTTTATATATAATATATTACTTCAATATATATTTTAAATACCGTGTAATGTAGGTAGATAATTATTGATATTCATTGAACTGTCAATGATAGATCAACGCAAACATTTATTAACTCATGCTGCAAGGCCAAACACGAACTTTAACCGAGCGCATTGTTTCCCCCTACATAAGTAGCTTTCTATCTTTGATATAAGATAATGCTGTGTTGAAATGTATTAAAAATACACCTGTTCGGTGACTGCATGGTCTAAGGTGCTACTCTCACAATAGACTAAACTGCCGATGAAGGTGAGATAGGGGCTCGAATACCGGTTGGGTGTACTGGTAGGGTTTTTTCCTAAATAGTTTTCCACACTCTCTTTCTCTCCACGAACATGTGGTAGCATTTCCTCTAAATTAAACCTTATTTATTCCTAACCCATTAGCATAATTAGCACATAAACGTTTAACCCAAATTGGCAAGACAAAGCGATTAAAAATGCTACTAGGACTATTTTCACGTTAAATTGGGGATATAGGGAACGTGAGAAAAGGCAAGTGTTTTTGCCATTTTTATAGAAAACAATTTTTATTGGCCAAAATAAATAAATAAATAAAATATTGCCTTAGTAAAAAATAGCGCTTAATTTTCTTCACATCGTTATATCAACATTCTGTTGTTGAATATTTGTCATGAGCATTGCGGCATTAAATGACAAACTTTTTAAATGAAGAGTAAAATTTCTCATTAACTTCCAGGACAACCTTGACCGATATTTAACAACTATTGAGGTCATCACGTGAAGAAAATTAAACTCTATATTTGTATGAAAGCAATATTTGATTTCTTTAGACCAAAAACAATTTTTACTATAACTCTGCAAGAACACTAATTTTTCTCTCATCCCCTACATCACCACCTGAAGTCATGGAGTCCATCCAAAGCTGCCACTTTTGGAAGATATTATCAACGTCTATAAAATATCGCTATTGATGTAATGACATGTTTTTAATTTTGGCAGAAAATTATAGGTTTGTATTTTCTTAAAGTCCCTTCCTTTGAAAATTGGTTCGTACCTTAACCTCTATCTGTCCACTGATTAGACCTGTCGAGGGAAACAGCTTGGGTCAAACCGTCATTTATAAAAACATTGTCTAAGATTATTACTAGAGAAATAATATGCACATGATCAAATCATACACAGATACAATTTGTATGTTCTATAGTGGGGTTTACATATAATTTACTAAAAAAAATCACACAATATTAAATTCAACACTAAACCATGTATTTGGATGACGTGCGCAAAATTGATTTCTTTTTGCATATCTATAACAGATTTAATATACACATTTCTCGCGTATTTATACGTAAATTCATGTGATTCACGGCTGTCAATTTTGATAGATATTATCAATACCTACAAAATAACATTAATAATAAAGTAAAATGTTATCAATGTTGGCCGCTAAAAGATATGTAGGCCTTTATGAATTTTCTAATGCCAGTTTGTGCTATCCGAAACTTACAAATTTAATCTAAGAGCAGAGAATGATGGCTTATTATTAATTTAAAGCATCTAACACCACGTCTTAATACCTGTTGGAAGGTTGAATTTAGATGTTGTGTACCCATATTGAAGCGGAGGGGATACTGGAAAATTATTATGGGAAAAACACCCTCAGTATACTCTACAGGGATTCAAACTCAGATCTTCTTGTCATCTTCAGTCTAGTCTATTGTGAGAATAACGCCTTAGACCATGTGAACACGGAAGTGAGTCATTTTTACGTATTAAATAAGGTTGTTCCTATGATAAATATACACTAAGTTGGATGTTGTACTTTGACTATCAATTTTATTGAAACTCGCAATGGTGATCACGTGGACTAAATGTCAATCTCATCTATTTTGGTTGGCCGGCACAAGAATGTCAGGGTGCGATTCCCAGCTGGGTGTACTGAAGGTGTTTTCTTCTAAATGGATTCTAGCCGTCTCTACATAAATGTGGGTATCAGTCCTCTAAGTTCAATCTTTCTCATCCCTACTAAATTATTTTAATTAAATGCGGCAAAAATAGGGAGACGTGATAGGAAAAAATAAGCCTTGCTGCGATAGAGTTAAACTTCTTTTAATGGTCATCATTCCTAGCAGTGGACAGTGAGGGCGAAACCTTGTTTGTCTACAAAAAAGTGGAGGGAAATTAAAATTAAGGCCGTTTAAGGGGCTTGGATCTTCAAGGCAACCCTATTTGAGAACTGAAAATTAGATTCCTTCGGAATCTATTTTGAGTGCTCCTGGTATGCATCTTTAAAAAAAATTTAACTCGTCCACAAATTATTTAGAGTGATCCAACTATAGAAAATTCTTCAAACGGGAATGCCTCTTTGCCTCTAGAAACTATTTGGAATGGTTCCAATTTCAGCGAATTTTTAAAGTTATTATACCTTTAGAACAGGGATGGTGAAACTTTTCTGACCAGTGTGCTACTTGAGGACTATCCGAATTTTGGAACTAGCCCAGTGTACCAACTATTATTTAGGTTTTTCAATAAGTATTTTAAATTCAAACATTTTGGATATTATTATGAAATGTGATGAATAACTCAGGTAAAATTGTAAATATTTTAATCATGCCTATATTTTAAAGAACAAAAATTTATTAAATTATCAAAGTGATTATCTTGAGAAATATTAATTTCAATAACTTGTAAAAATCTCGAAAATTAAACACCTTCAGTTAAAAAAACAAAAACAAATTTAGATTTATGGTAAAATAAAAAAAACAACATAATCTTCACCCTATTAATTTGGAACATGTTCTATTTTGTTATCAAATATATTAGTAGTGTGGGGGGTGACCTGAATCACTCGAAATAGTATTGTGATGAATTGTTGTCGCAAGCTCTGTCCGTGGAGCTCCACCAGAGTCCGGAGGGAATCACGCCCGACCGAGATTCGAACCTCGATCTCCAGTATACTGTAGACCCGGGGTGGGCATATTGCTACACCCCCCCCCCAGACATATCGATTATCGATGATTTCTAATTAATAATTGATGATTGATTATAGGTTCACGGCGCTCAGGAAGGTTTCTAGCATAGACTTCCCGCCCCCTCTCCTTACGAGTACATGTCTGTGAGCACTTGTGTCCTCTAGCATAGGAATCCCGCCTCCACCCCTACCACCCCCTACAACTTCCCCAGACATGTTAATTATAGGGTCTCCACCCCGTCCTATGACAACCCTGGCCAAGGTTGGGACAAGTCGAGGGATAGACAGTGAATAAAACCCAGATATTACAAATGTATATATTTATTATACATTTTCACAGGAATGACGCATATATTCGTTCATACATTTTTCTACAGTGTCTCTTAGATTTTTTAGTGAAATTGTTTTAACCTTACAATCCAGCATGTAATAGTCCAACCCGATGACTTGACGTGTATAGTAGTTAGCACTGATAAGATACAGGTTTTTGATGTGCGTTTCCACCGTAGGCGGTTATAGATCGATGACATCCGCTGATTCTGTTAGCGTGTCGCATTCATCCACGACAAGTGTGTTGATAAAATCGTTGCAATAGCGTGCGACGGATGTCGACCACATGTCACTTCGGTCGACGGTGACGTCTATGAGGTCCCACACATCACAAAGACGCACGAAGCTAGGTGCAAGATAGGCGACCCATTTGAGTCTAGTGTCTTGTTCCTCGCTGTTGACAACAATACGGTCACCGCACATGCGTCTAAGAGATATTTCATGATTAGTCAGACTAATCTTCTGATGAGGTTGCGTGTTGCTGAAAAACTTTGATATCATCGACTTGTAAATGCCCAGTTTTTGCCACTCTGTAGGTTAAACACCGCACAGTTGCCTTTGAATTTTCCTAGCTGGACATAGGGCGTAAAGTTGTTCTTGACGCTCATGCCGACGATAAATACCTTGGCGTTGACTCCGTCCAGTTGGAACAAAGTGTTGAAAATACTGTTGATGGCGAGTAGCTTCACCGGCTTTGCTTTGCGGCCGCAAACGTCTTGACCTTCCATGATGTTTGGCGATTATGGCAGGCACGCCGTCAGGATAACCCTTTTATAGGCGCACTCTGATTGGACGCAATAGCTTGAGGGGTAGTGGCAAGACCATAGAGTCTTGAAAATTGTGTTGTAATAGCTCACCACATTAGCATCGTTGCCTGTATGATTGGTGGGCGAGAATAGGGCCAGGAAAGTTTTCATGTTCTGGGCACGATAGAAAAGGTACATGAGAGAGTAATGCCCGCAAACGTCTGAGGCTGTGCTTTGAAGTTTTATCGTGTTATGAGACGTGCGACAATTGTTTTTGCGTATAAATTCCAGATGTGACTTTATGTGGGGTAGAAAACCATAACTGTCAAAATATTCTACCACACCGTTTTTGTCGATAATGATGGCCATCCAATGCGTCTCTGGTTTGGTGTGTGAATCAATGTTGATGACTAGAGCGGCAGTTCGTACTATTGTTGCGGGTAGTTGATCAGCAGGGAAAACACCCAACCATACAGAATGGAACCACGGTCTTGTTTTCAGTGCACGTCTTATGGTGTGCGCATCCATCTTCAATCATCCAATCTCGAAGTCCCCAAACGATAGAGACCGAACAGGAATTCCACACAGAGCTATGTGCCATGCAAATGGTGAGGCCCAATTTAAGTGTTTCAGTGACGAACAACCTCTGTAATACAGATCTACGATGGGTGTAGACGTGTATTTGACTAGAAACTTTTTTCTGACCCCTTGACGTAGACGGTTTCTGCACGCGCTGTGGCATTGGAGATGTGGGATTCGAGCCGGCTGTAATCCACATCACCGCTATCCCAGGGAAAACAGTGCAGTTTGTTGACGTATAGTCGGCTTTCTTTCTGGCAGCGGAGGAAAGTTTCTCGATAGCGTATGGGGGTTTTAACACCCAATGTTGAAGTAATGTAGCGCATACAGATAAAACACTTAGTTCCTTAACGATAAACTGAATGCTGTCGTATATGGAGCTCTCGAAGCCCACAATGACGTCCATAGCTTAAATGACGAGTGTAAGGGGCGGGAAGCAGCTTATATTAACTCCCATAATCGTTCATGATGTTTATGTCCTTGTCTATGGTGAAAATGTTGGCAAACTCTTCGTACACGATACAGTTGACGGTTTCGGTGAGAGCTCTGGTGAAGCTAACTTCGATGCTCAGAGAACCATGCCTCATAAAATTCCAATGTGATATCATGTGGGCGGACAAATTTGTTGTTGTGAGATCGAAAGCCTTTAGGGAAGACTTCCCGTGTGGTGTCGCTACCTACGTTCATGAAATGGATATCCGTTCCAGAAAAAAGGGTGTGGTAAGACAATTCCAAAGGACCGTTTGGAAAATTGGGCTGTAACGGCTTCGATGGAACTTGTTCTCCGTCCACGTACAGCGAGAAATGGTTCATGCCATAGTTTTGGAAGTTGAACGGGTTCTTTGTGGCGTCTCTGTTGAACGCCACGTTTGATACAAATCCCACGATGCATCGTTTGGGTAATTTTCCGGTGAATACGTTGTCCAGGGATTTCCCTTGCACACCCATAGGAATGTGAGTGTTTTTACTTCCACGCGGGTGATGGGATACTTTGTGGGACTGACGTTTAATGGTTTGGCATGTGCCAACAGTATAGAAGGTGCTACTTTGACACGTCGCACTAGAAGTCCGGATTCAGCGATGTGAACTTTAAGGTGAGGGAGTTCAGGGACGGCCATAAGACTAAATCAGTTTCGGGAACGGACCAATTTGACTCTGAATTCGTTTTCGTTCAAAAGGTATTTCTCTTGGTTAAAAACGTCACCGACTAGATACCCCAAAAGATCCACCGTGTTACTTTTTGTGGTGAGACTGCGACGGGCCTCAAATCCCTTGTTACTGGCGTTAGCCTCCTCAAAGGTTCCGGGGCTGTCTGCGAACAACAGCCCACAAGTCAAATGCGTTCATTTGGCTTCACTGTTGTAATTGAGCAGCGTCTCAATGTACGCTCTATAAGCATACGAGTTGCTAAGCGGTGAGACTAGTTTTTGGTTTAAAAACACATCCACTTGTGTGAATAGAGAATGCAACCAGTCGCTGACGGGTGGGATGTGATCCACCACTGTGAAAGCGCCACCGTCGGATTTCATAATGGCAACTCTGATATAGAGCATGGTCTGTGAAAGATCGATATAGAAATTACCTTTTCCAGTAACGGTAAATTCTATGGGTGAATCATCGGTGAGGGAAGAGACAGGTTTGTACTGGAGCCAATGCCCAATTTCAAGACTGGTTTGAGTGGGTGGCACGGAAAGATATCGAGTTCACTGCTGGCACACTCGCAGGACTGGGAGTGTAGAAACGACATTTGAGCTTAAAATATCTTTAGCTCCTTTCTTGACCTTTTTACGTCGGGCGACGACAGAAGACTGACGTCGTTGATTCTTACCGCGCGCTTTATAGCCTGAACCGGTCATCAGAGTGTTGATCTTCTGCTCGGCCTTGCGTTTCAGGTTATTTACAGCCTCGCCGACACGTTGCCGTAGGGCCTCTTTGAAAGGATGGCGTTGATTGGCGACGTTGGAGAGCACGTCGATACCCGTATGAAGCGCCTGTTTTCCAATGGCTTTAGTGCCGCTTCTCAGCAACGGTAAGACGCTTTTGAAAAGGTGACTGAAAAAACTTGTTATTCCGTGCCAACGTTGATAGGGAACACTGTGGTAGATCGAAGATATTCCTGTTCCAGCTTTGTTGACGAAGTATTTTTGGTAGGGACAGTGTATGTTGAGTAGCATTGAAAATGAAGTTTCACACACACTTTTACAAACTAGAATAATCTGTTCTTATATAGATTTCCAAGATTTCAATTTCCCTTCAAGCACGGGCATATATTGCAACGGATCATAGCTAACTGTCTTATGTATGCCGTAGAGATAGTTTATGATGTTGATACCAATGATACGTAACAGCGGTGTCACAATGTCACCCACCGGCTGAGGATCGACGATATCCGTGTAGATGATATTTGTGAAGGCAAGACTAGTAGAATGTCTCGGTGGCATACGCTGACATTGGGACTTTGATTAGATTAGCCTGAGGATCGAAACCGAGTTGTAAACTTAGTTGACTTGATAGAGTCAGCAGCTGTATATTTGGAGAAGAAGATATAACGTCAACGTTTTTTTGGGGTTTGTGTACTTGAATACAACTCCGGAATCCCCTTTAAACATTTCTACTTCGTTTAGAGCTTTGATCAATTCATGGATATTGCTGTAGTTTTAGGGAGGGATATGATCCTTCAATATTTATTCCATGCCATTAGCGTCCACCCAGTTGTACCATACAATATTTTGGCCCTCGGTTATGGTAGTAAAAGAACACGGATATTGAAATTCGGTGAGAGTGACTTCTCACTGACATTCGAGTGTAAGACTGTAAGGAAGAGGCGTGGTGAAATTTTTGATTGTTTTTTTAGGGAGATATCCCATAGAGCTGTCGCTTGGAAAAGTGATGTAAAACTGGTCTTTCATGGTAAGGCATAGGCGTAACTGGCAGGAATACAGGAATTAAACTTGGCGGGGTAGCCTTTCTACTGCACGTACACTTTCTTTCTGGTGACTTTGCCCTTAACACGTAGTATTTTATCAACTTTAATCGTTTCGGGATAACGTACGCGTGGCAATTCTGGTTCGTAAAACGTCCTTTCCACCTCTTAACCATCAAGATTGGTAAGTCAGTAGACGACAGGTTGTCGCAACACAACACTACTGACTTTGAAAATCTCTTCAATCCAATTGCTTTCGTAGCCCTTTTCAAAGAGAATTTTGGATTTGATAATACGCACCGTGTCACCGACTTTTATTTTTTGCTTAATGTTCCAATTTTGACGTCTTTTGCCGTAAAGATTATCTCTGACTTGAAGCACATTAGTTTCTGAAACGTTGGCAGGTGCCATCTTGATAGTGGAATGTTTTACGCCATTGTGAGCGTCGACTAGATCTTGAAGTACGTCCACATACCGAAACGTGTTATTTTTGGTAAAGTAGCGCCACATGCGTCCTTTCAGAGTTCTATTGAAATGTTCCACGATGCTTTCCTTCACGTCCGGATTATGAGTGGTGTAGTAATGCACACCTTCTTGCTTGAGAAATTTCCGGACTAGACGTGCCGTGAATTCTGTCCCCTTGTCCGTCTACAAACTTAGAGGTTTACACCCGCTTAGTATGAAAATGTCCCGAAAGGCGTCTCTCACGACGCTCCCCGTCTTAGATGGAAGTGTCCTCACCCAGGCCATCTTGATAACATTTCGATGACGGTGAGCAAGTACACTGCACCGTAGTTGTATTATCTGAGACTTTGCATATCGTTGAGATCGGCTTGCCAGAGATCGTCAATGTTTGATACCACGTACATGTTGCGTGGAAACATTTTTATCACCGGTTTGTGTAGGGTTAAGCGTCCTGTGCACGAAGCCATTCTCGTACTTTTTTCGGGATCTTTCTCGGACGCCTTTATGAGCGACGCCACCCTTGCAAACCCTTAAGGATTAGAAGGGTCGTAGTAGATGTCAGCTAAACGGGGTATTAAGCTCGGAACGGCAGCCACCTAATTTCATCCACCCTCTTCAGTTTCTTCTTCTTAGGGCGTTGCGATGGTGTAAGTGGTTGTGGTACGGGCGTCGAATCTCTAATGGGCGCAAAACTATTAGGATTTACAATAATTTTTTCGGTACGTTTATTTTTTGCAGCAACGGGAGAAACTCTAACCACCTCGACGGTTTGCTGTGTCTTCTTGCTCTGACCAGATCGTTGACTAAACCCACAATATTGGATCCACGAAGAGGCGTATCGTGAATAATCACTTCTATGCTTCCGTCCCAAGAGATACCACCTCGGGAATTATTATGTTCTAGTAAAAGCTCAGCTTTTTTGCATGCCTCTACTGGTACAGTATTACGTACAGCAGGGATGGAAAGTACAGACATTTCAGGGGTGGTCATTGCGGTATTTTCAGGCGGTGGAACCCCTAGGTCCTAGGGATGCGTTTTTGGCGGACGTACAAATTGTATTAAGATCTTCCACGACGCAGACCTTTCTTGTGGGGAGAAGATCAAGTACTTGGATGTGTGTTCGATGTATCCTTACGTTTGCAAGTACAAAAAGTACCCCGTCAGCCACCCCAAAATTCACTTGAAACCAAATTGTCCGTCTATAGATCAAGTAGAAGGCATAGCCAAACTTACCGTGACGCCTCCGCGGGATTTATCCATGCCCGTAATGCCTACATGGTTGCACGACAAGTTAATGTTCATCTTGTGCAGGAAATGTGGGAGAAGAGAAACCATGGCGCGTGAGAGCACAACGACAATGTGATCGCTGGTTGACAGGCGTCTGTGTGATTGACGAGATCTGGAAAGCCGTTGAGAAAGGCTACACCGTTGAAGACGTACATGAAGTGTGGGAGTACAATGTATCTGTTTACGATCGCAGACACGTTCTGGCGGATTGTTTCACGGGTACATTGATACTTTTTTGAAATTAAATGAGAAGCCAGCGGATGGCCATAGGGGTGTACCTCACAAGAGGAAAAGTTAGCTTATATTCAAAATTAAGAGGAACGGTAAGGGGTAAAACTCTATTTCGGCTCTTTTTGTAAAAACCCTGGTCTCCGCACTCTGGCTAAACTATTTTTAAATTCGCTATGAGTAAAGTTTGGGCAAAGACCCGATTTACCCCATGTAGGCGTTGTCAACGAATATCAGGTTATCCAAAAGTACCTGACGGATACGTACATCACCGTGGACAGCGTCATTGATGTTAATGATGTTGTTATGTTCCTCAATTACAAGGATGCGCGTGAAGCGTTGCGCCCTAACCCTAACAGGAGTGTGGCGGTGACATGCTACACGACTGCTATGGCTAGGTTGCTCTTCCTTGCATCCTTGAACAATTGTGGAACCACGTTTTGTATCATGATACAGATAGCGTTCTACTCACGGAACGCCCCGTTGATTGAAGTTCACCGACCGGAAACTTTTTAGGTGACCTCACTGACGAACTTCAGGATTACGGTCCGGGAAGATACATTAGCGCCTTGCTATCTGGCGGTCCCAAGAATTACGTATACCGAGTTTGTGTTGGTGGCAATCCTGCCATAACAAAAACGGTGTGCAAGGTTCATGGGATCATAAACTATGGCAACCGGAACGACGTTAAATTTGACGTTTTGAAAGCGATGGTTACTGAACGGGCTGCGGAAAGATACATACAGATAACACCAAAATTGTTTGACAATATCTTGTGAGTGTATGTACCGTTTCGCAGACTAAATTCTACCGGCCTGTGTACACCAAACGTCGGATAACCGTTGATTACAATACGTTGCCGTTTGGGTATCAGAGTCCTTGCAAACGCACTCGCCACGCCTAAAAGTTGATCATTTAGACGGGCTGAGTAATCAACTTCTTTTTCTTTCACTATAGACAGTTTCACTTACACACTATTTTTCAGAGATATGAGATTTTTTTCATATTTTTTTCTTCTTGAAAACACGCATATTTTTTATTGATTTTTTTATGCACTAGGGGTAATTTATATATTTTTTATTCGCTAGTACAATCCTCCACCTACCTGATTATTTCTAGTCAATTAGTTGTTTGTATATATATTTATTTTAGTTCTAGTCAAATATAATAAACTGTTTGTTTATATATATTTTTAATTCTAGTCAAATATAATTAATTGATTGTATATTTATTTATTTGCTTTTAAATTGAAACCATATCTATGTATATATTATATTGAACCATTTTTCTTTTATACACAGTACTGAGGCCATTATTCCCAATATATATATATATATATATATTATATTTATTGTAAATATTCCCACTATACTTTTCACTGTGTGTAAATAAATATTCAATGTATACTTTTCATGATTGTAAATAAATATTGTAAAAAAACTGTTATGTTTTGTTTTAACGTCTACACCCCACCTCCCTCCTCCCATATAAATATAATTTCATATAGCTTAAAATCTCAGTCTCAAACATTATGGACAAGTTGAAACATCCATTTTCGGCCATCATAAGCGGCCCTTTCGATTGTGGAAAGTCACATTTTGACGCTGACTTTATCCGTCATTTGGACACAATGTCTTACGATAAATTTGATAAACTCACATGGTAATATGCTTTATGGCAACCGGATTCGAACAAGACGGGGCAAGTCCCCTTGTCATATTGGAACGATTTGATCAACAGACTTGTCGTGGATGTATGCGACACGCTAACAGAATCAGCGGATGTCATCGATCTATAACCGCCTACGGTGGAAACGCACATCAAAAACCTGTATCTTATCAGTGCTACATACTATACACGTCAAGTTGTCGGTTTGGACTATAACTTGCTGGATTGTGAACTTAAAACAATTTTACCAACACATCTAAGATACACGGTAGACAAACGTATGAATGAATATATGAGGCATTCCTGTAAAGTTTATAATAAATATTATTTATGATGTTTCTAAAACCCTTAATGTTTAATAAATATGTTTCTTGTAAAATCGTGTTTTATTCTCGCAAAACCTTTCTCTACCCCTTACATTTAAATAAGAGTCTCAACTTGTTGAACATCACCAAACATGAACAGGGTCAATCACCTTGCTTGCAGTTTCAAGGTCACGATCTATTCCTGTCTTGTCGAGCCGCCAAACTGGTGCCAGTCATCAGGGAAAGCCCATTGCACCATCATTCAAGGTCACGATCTATTCCTGTCCCGACTTGTTTTGTCAACCCACCAAACTGGAACCACGTATGAGTCAGCGGGAAAAAACCCATTACTACATAAGGGGTTGTGACACATACCTCTAAGGAGGGGTAGTGAGGGGAAGTGATTGGGGATATTGTGATTACTAGCTACTCGGCGGCCACACTCATCTCCAAGCGAATGGCCCGACAAGATGCTAGCGATGCCGAATGAGGAGCGCTCTATACCCGGCCAGTTGTTCAGCCATCATGCTCTATTCTCTGCTGCTGCACTGTGGGCTGTATGTTCCCCTAATAAATAACGCCCCAATCCTACCCAATAATTAATCACCACACATCAATAATCAATCAACAATTATCAATAAGAAATAATCAAGAATCAACATATCCACGGTGGCAGGGGATGGGGTGGTAAGGGAGGGGGTGTTAGGGGAGGAAATTTCGTAATATAATGTAACACACCTTACAGCTGGTGGATATGCTACGTCACTTCAGTCAAGCCCGCCAGTTTTTTGGTGTATTGTAGATCCATTTAACTTGTTCCCAAGACACGAACACCAGACACAAGATAAGTGGCTGCATACTCTGGCTATTTTTATTCGGTCACGTAGACCAGTTCAAGAATACGAGTGGTCTTGCTGTAACTCAGCCGGCCCAATCAGAGCATTTCTGGATCCCTCTATTGGAACATGTTGTCGTGGCATAATCCATAGCTTGTTTAGAACTTATCTTCGTTCTAGCATTTGGTGTGAGCAGGCTGTTCATGGAAATCATGCTATTCCAGCAGATACCACGAGTGAGTAGAGCAACTATTTTAGACATAGTAAGATTGTGATATTTAATAATGCTAGATGTTTATGCTTTTAAGTCTATTTGCGGAGGTAGTATACTAGCTAGTATTTATAGTATTTATATTGTAGGATGTCTACATGTATAGGCTTATTTTGGGGTGGGTAGTAACATTGTGGTATTAGCAGTACAAGCTAATGTTACAGAGGGAACCCTGTTGCATTCCAGCCTGGATGCTTCTGACTTGGGAAGTGGCGTTCCCAAATGTAGTGGAAAAGGTGTGGTGGGATAATAAGATTGTGCAACCTTAACTAGGTAGAAGGGAAGGTTCATGGAGGGGAGTTTGAAAAGGAGACCTTCGTGCCAAACATGGTTGACAGTCTTTGCCATGTCGAGAAAGGCAGCACCAGTCAGCCTGTTGATTTTGAAATTCCTCATGACCTGCTTCACGAGACGAACGAGTTGGTGAGACGTAGTGTGTCTCACCCGAATATCCGAACTGCTCGTCCACCAAGATACCCACCTCGTGAACATGTCGGGGCAGTCTCATCAGAAAAAGTCTCTCGGACAACATGCCAAAACAGTCGAGCAAGCTGACTGGTCGGCAAGACGAAGCTAGGGCTAATACTTACCCGGTTTATGAAAGCAGAGGACGTTGGCCTGCTTCTTAAGCTCGGAGAAGTGACTCAGGATTAGGATGGCGTTGAATAACTCCACAAGGAAGTAAATCACCTCCAAGGCATTAGTGAAACCGTCGCGTCCGGGGGCCTTGTTTAGTCTTAGAGCGGCTAACACCCGACACATTTCTGTCACCTCCGTGGTTTAAGATTCATCCAAGAGTCTGTACGAGACCACACCAATAAATTGAGCCGCATATGACATGTACCCCGGGTCTCACGGGTAGACATTCAGAACAAATTGTGCCTCTAATTTCTCAGTGAAAGCCCCTTACTTCTTTTCGTTGGAGTTGGCCATCCCGTTACGACCTACAATAGGTGGCCTTGGTGTGGGGACCCTCATCAAGTTCCTCGTCATGTGCCAAAGGGATCTGTTCTGTACGCACAGGTTCTCAATCTTGTCCTCCCAGACACTGTTCTGGTATTCTTAGACCATCTCGCAAACCGCATGGACTTTATGGATCCAGTTGGCCTTGTCTACCGGGTGCTTTGAAATTTGCCAAGCCCTCCTCATCCGATTTTTCTCCAGGACGTATATGCTGATAGAATCGGGCAAATAAGCCTGTGATACCCTCTTAAGATGGTGTCTCGGTGTCAAAGCTTCGAGTGATTCTTTTATGGCGGAAGTTATGAACTCCACACCATGATCAATTTCTGCTACTGTTCTATAGGTAGGGGTGGGTCACAACCTCTCTCTCAACAAATTCATGTACCTATCCCAGTCAGTTCGTATAGGGTTGGGTTTTACGGGGATCTATGAAGGACACTGCACGTCCCTTGTTCACAAGAACGATCCGTGTGATCCGAGTCTAGCTCACGTATAGACTTCAGCACTAACCGCTTTCTGATCCCTCTAAAGACAACGAAGTCGAGGACGTCCAGGAAACCAAAGGGATTGTGAGGGAAGTGGATGGGGGTTGAAGGGACAGAAGCCACCAAGCCGTGTAGATCTATGACAACGCAAACAATCCGCCACGAATGCACATAATCTTAGAGCCCCATGAAGGGTGCTTAGCGTTGAAGTCACCACCTACTTAAACAGGCGTGGTACCTCAAAGCAGCACCTCTATGTCAGCCCTCGTAGTCCAGTCCAACCGGTGGTACGGAGGGAAGTAAATGGAAATGAGCCGCATTGGGCTGGTAGAGGTCACCAGTTGGATAACCGTTGCTTCTATGTGTTGGACGATAGGAAGCAAGATGATGTAATGGTCAATGGCCCCTTCGGACAAGGAGCACCGTCCCGACCCTTCTCACATCCCCCACTTGATCGCTCCGATGGCTGATGAACTCTGCTAACGAGAACCTCATTGTGGAGCGCAAGTGGGTTTTTACCAAAAGAATTACGTTGACACAATGCTATGTCAGGAAACTTTAAAGCCCAGCCTTCTTCCTTGCGACTCCATTAGCGTTACAAGGTGCAACCGTAAACTCCTTCAGCACTGATGGTCCTTTATTCAGGTGTACTGCCATGAGATATCAGGTAGAGGATGGTATGTTCCATGACCAGATGGCCGTGGTTACTCCTCGAAGATTCCTGGACCTTTTGGCTTTCGCTTGGACCATCCTTCCTCTTTTATCGACCCTTGGACGCTCACACAGTCCCTGCTACCCACAAGGACTTGTACGTGGGACAGCCCCACCACACAAAGAAATATGCTCCTGAGCAATGCAATGACTTCGGGAGAGATCATCTCTCCTCCGGACACCCCTTCCTCTCGTGGTCACTACCAGAGAACTCACACCTAGTGTTATCACGGCAATCCCTCCGCACATTCCCAAACCAGAAACAGTTCTTGCACTGAACCTGTAATGATATGGAATTATACATATCAATAATTTATTATTTAAAACTATATTCAAAATTACGATATTTAATATTCAAGCGGGTAGTAAGATTTATTTGTGTAGAACTGTCGAGTTGTAAGGTGTGGTGAAATCCTTCTACGTCTCTATTTAAAAAGACAACGCACTTTCCGTGGAAAGAGACGCACCTGGATGACCTCACCCCTTTTCTTTTAGGAAGCTTCGAGAAGGAAATGTCGCTTGATATAACCCTTCAAATGCGCACATCTCCTCACTGCTGGTGATCCTTCCATCTCGACAAGAAGACTTATAGCTAAGATTCATTTAACGCAATAGTCGGGCTTTTATCAAAATATAAAATGCGTGTGCTATCTAGCTAAAAGTAAATAGTTCATTCATTTAAAATAAAAATAAAATACTATAAAAAAGAAATACCAGAACTTTTAATTTATAAAATAATACCATTAATTATTGCAATAATATCACCCTTACGATGGCGTATAGACATTTCTTATCAGGCTAGCCTTTTAATTATTACAAACCCAGCCACCAGGAGACTTGTAATTTTCCACCTTGACGCGGAGCCCACACCGGAATGATATGGAGTACAACCTTGCAATATGCTCCCCGGGAGTTAGAGAGACAACGAAGTTTGGCAACGCTGCCTTTCTCTGGTCCTGTTTCCACTGGGAGAGCATCTGGGTTGTGGATTTCACGGGGGAACCCATCTCCACCAGCTCTTCCTGGATGTCGCCAGGGTTTGTCCGTGTTAGAAGTCCCTTAATCACGACCCTGACCAGTCGCTTGCGTCCCAGCTCGTAGGACAAATGCTGGATCCCTAAGCTCTGCAAGAACTTCTGGAGGGCACGGTAAGCTTCCTCCGACCCGCACTGGAGGTGCACTCGATCCCCCGGCCGCCTGACCGCATCCACAGACTCTCTAACCTTGGATTGGATGGCCTTTATCACCTTGGAGTAGTCCTCCACATCACAAAAGATGATGGGGGGATCTTCCCCTTGGCATTGTGAGCCGGCACAGAACCACTAGTACCAGTCTGGGGTGAGGCACGGCTTTTGTTGTTACTCTTAGCTTTACACCGCTTCCCACCTTTGTCCAACACTGGCACACCCTGGCCCGGACTACTGTTGACCTCAATTTGATCAACAGAGCTACCACCTAAATGGTTAGGGTTGCCCCTGGTAGCTTCCTCGTGTTGCCAGCCTTACCCCTTCGATGGAGTCTTAGGGTCTGAAATTCTTCAGACTCATCATTGGACCCCTGGCTTGACTCAGCATGCATCAATGGGAGGTCTGATCCTGAAGACAGTCCCTCCACTTTCACGGAATCACACGAGCTGTTGACAAGTGTGAAGTGTGTGACCCAGTTTTCCTAGTCTGAAGAAAATTCAGCCTGGCGTTTTTTACCTACCAACCCTCCTTGGTGGGAGGTATCGGAGTTGACGCGGGTTTTTAAGCCCTTGTCAAGCGTACCGGGTGTGTGGGTACAGTCTGTTAGCAGTACCATCAAGATCCCTAACTAAGCACCACAACACCCAGTCGCCATTATTACAAATATGAAGAATAACCACAAGGGGTTTTATTTGGATGTTCGCTACAAGCCCAATTATTCCCTGTCTCACCTGAGAAGTATCAACTATGCCCATGGGAAGATTCAGTAAATAAAATTATGTATAAACAAGAACGAAGTGCAGGCAACAAACATTGCCCAACGGCTAATTTATTGTAGTGGTAATTTACATGGAACCATATATTAAACATACTCTAATAAACATGGGAGACTCATCACTTCTCCTATTCAACTAACATAACAATGTCTAAGACCAGGCTAAACGAGGAATAGTAAACGACCAGCATCCCCGTCTATACATTATTACAATGTCAACAATAGGTAAATTTAACCTCATGCTAGCTATCGCAAAAGATTACAATGTTAGATATATTTTCCAAAACCCAGTTTACAACAGTTAGCTCGCTAACGCCTGAAACTATTAACATAGTCTTAGGTTATTATTTTTGATAGATTTATCTTTACACCTCATTAAACTACATGTAAAGAAACATAGGGATATAAGATAATTGAAATTTATCACTTGCCGTTTATAAACAAACTAATATGCAAAAATGTCCTACTAGACTGAGAGCATAAAAAAGGAGCATTAATTTTATATGAGAGATAACCTTAAATACCAACCAATATTTACTGAATCCCGCAAGATTGTAATAACAACAACCAGGAATTACAGCCATCTGACAGATCGCTAACTGTATTTCCCATATAAACAATCAAACTAATAATGGCATCTAACAAATAGTTTCCCTGGCCTTTGTACCAAGAATACAACCCTAACCTGAATATTACAATAAGTAGGCACGTCAGCACCAAGATTACAACCCTAACCTGAATATTATAATAATATGGCATATCTGCACCAAGATTACAACCCTAACCTGAATATTATAATAAAATGGCATATCTGCACCAAGATTACAACCCTAACCTGAATATTATAATAAAATGGCATATCTGCACCAAGATTACAACCCTAACCTAAATATACAACGACGTGGTCTAAGATTAATTTCCTGTCATCCTAGGCAGACTTACGTTCTATTAGTCCTAGGGCCCTACATATCGCCCATGTGAGCCTAACGTCTATCAGGCACCAAAGAGTGACTTCCTTAGCAAAACATAAGCTTATATCTGATCTTACTCAGTGGAGGAAACAAGGGAAGGAGAGAATTACATCATAATGCGGTCACTATAATCCAATCATGAAGTCTATATCTGCCCAAGCGCGTGTGCATAGCGCTGGTTGGACGCACACACAGTCAAGGGGGGCGGGAGTCACTTCGGGCCGCGGGAGACAGAGAGCCTTTCTTCTAACAGTCTTTTCGCGCATGAGCGCTTTTGATAGATGTATCAGTTCACAAAAGCACTAGAGCGCGTTAACTGTCACTTTCTCACACAGAGTTCGATGTTTGTTGACGTGTTGTTGATGTGGCGTGATCATTGTCGTTGTACGAGAATCCAGCCGGTCCGTTGAATAGGGTGAGTAAGATATGTAGTTTGTGCCGGGTTAGTCTCGCCACGGTACACTTGCAGTCACGCTCGCGTCAGTGCCACTTGCATTGGTATTTACTTGAGAAAAATGGCTGGGCACCCTCTGGTCAGGGCTTCCGTTGGCACCGTTAGTTTTCCACCCATCGTGTTGACGGAAGCTTTCACCATCCTTCCTGGTTTGTGGGCTTTCTGCACTGAAAACGGCCTTCAGTTATTTTTAGCCGTCAGCAGCATGCACACCTTCTGTAGTTGGAGGGGCCCCGCTAGACTTTCCCGCATCGGCATTACTGCAGACGCTTTGTAGGAGGCCGGCACTGACCAACGAACCGAGGCCCAAGGATGCAATACCAGATGTCCTGGTGGGTCTGTCAGCACCACGCACACCTCCGGTAGTCAGAGGGACCCCACTGACTCCAACCTGGCCATCTGCGCCCAACCTTCTTGGAAGTTGTGGAGGTCACACTTGCCCTAGAAAGGGCTGAATTGTCACTCGCCCCGAGAAGGGCCAGTGACTCCTGGTGGCAGCCGATATTGGTACGCTCTCCTCCGGTAGTTGTAGGGGCCCCACTGGATTCTCCAGGTTGGCTGCGCCCACCTTCCCGGTAACTTGGGAGTTCACGCCAGCCTTATTGGCCCTGGAAAGGGCTGATTCGTCCCTCAAAGATGACTCTTGCTGGGTTCAGTCAGTGGCACTCTCAACTCCGGTAGCTGTAAAGGCCTTGTTGTCTTCGCCAGGTCGACTGTTTGTTGCACCCACCTCCTCGGTAACATGGGAGGTCACGCCAGCCTTATTGGCTCTGGAAAGGGTAAATTCATCACCCGAATGCGACTCGCGCCTACTGCGGCTGGTGGCACGCTCGACACAAGAAGTTGGAGTGACCCCGATGGTTTCGGCCTCGACTGTAGGCTTGTTGCCCCTTGAGAGGGAAGCTGCCGCTAGAGCTTTGGCCTTTGAGATTGTGGCAAACCACTTGCCACCCAGCATGAGCTCCTCCCTGACCGGAGGAGCCTTCAGTCACCGCAAACGGAAACTTTCGAGTCCCCCTGCCAAAACGGGCTGCACAAGCCTACCCCTGACAGTGGATCCCCCAACGCTTCTGCCAATTTCTTTCTTTTCAGGGTTGGTCTCTTCCCAAGCCCGGGATTTTTCAACGCCTCATCCTGTGGTCTTCTCCCAACCCCGACTCCTTTCTTCATCTTCGCCGTAGGTTCCACCGCAGGACATAGATTAGCACATGCTCAGAACGATCAAAAACCAGGAACACGTAAGGGAGGCATGATGACACCTTGCACTCCCATCCAAAATGTGAAATAAGGGATGGCTGTTTTATACAAGCTGCACTGACGTATTATGAAAGGGATATCTACAAGGGAAAGGGGGAGTAAGTATCTAGAACTGAGCAGAAAGCCCACTAGTGCTAGGAGACGGCCGCTGAGGACAACACAGAGAAACAACTCGGAATTTTTGTCAAGTTGAGCCAGCGTGTAAGATGTCTTTGTGTTGAACCTCAAGCAAGTGTGTGAACAGTCAGCTGGAGCCCTTTTCTCAAGCTTGGGTGTTCCCAGCAACACGATTTCACCGTGAGCTTATATCTGCCACACATTATTAGAATTTATTAGTTCTTGCATTTTATATAATAATATATATAATATATATATATATATATAAAATAACCAGAACGGGTAGCAAAACGTAACGCTAAAAAAAACTTCATCTCGTATTGAATAAGTGTTTTGTTACCCTATTCAGGTATATTTGATTAGTATTTTTACAGTTTGTTTATTTTAAAATAATTCAGGAACTGAAAGATCTGGTTTGCTAATTTAGCTTTTCTTCCGTTGGCTTTAGCTTTTTTAATGGTCAGCCTGGCACACAGACAAACTTGTCTGTGTCTTGGCGGGATATATAGCTCTTTTTTTAAACTAAAATGAAACTTTTTTTTTATCAAAAACAAATTGGTAGGTATTGTAACGTGTTAATTGCCCGTTAGCAATTACACTCAAAATACCTTTTATATATATATATACATATATATATATAAGCTAACTTAGCTTATATATATAAAAGGTATATATATATATATATATATATATATATATATATAAAGCTAACTTAGCTTATATATATAAAAGGTATTTTGAGTGTAATTGCTAACGGGCAATTAACACGTTACAATACCTACCAATTTGTTTTTGATAAAAAAAAAGTTTCATTTTAGTTTAAAAAAAGAGCTATATATCCCGCCAAGACACAGACAAGTTTGTCTGTGTGCCAGGCTGACCATTAAAAAAGCTAAAGTCAACGGAAGAAAAGCTAAATTAGTAAACCTGATCTTTCAGTTCCCTGAATTATTTTAAAATAAATAAACTGTAAAAATACTAATCAAATATACCTGAATAGGGTAACAAAACACATATTCAATACGAGATGAAGTTTTTTTTAGCGCTACGTTTTACTACCCGTTCTGGTTATACGCTTATTCACTAACTTAGCTAGTGGTTTTAGGGATGAGAGAGAATGCATTATGTGTAAGTATACCCCCATTTGCGTGGAGGGATAGTAGAAAACCACTTATTAAAAACCACCCTAAACACATCTGGTAGGGATTCGAACGACAATTTTCCAGTCATCAGCATTCTAGTCTATTGCAAAAGTGACGCCTTAGATCATTCGGTCCCCGAAGTGGGCCGAGATGAATTTTAAATGTGAATAAAATAATGAAATTTTACACTGATACAATAATGATGATGATAATAATAATAATAATAATAATAATAATGATAATAATAATGAAAACATATTTTTCTGCTAGTAGTTTTACAATGTTATATGTTTGTAACCCGCCTCGGTGGCGTAGTTGGCTAACGCGCTTGTCGTGTTGAGCTCGACTGCTGAGGACGGGGAGATCGAGATTCAAATCTTGGTCGATGAACTGGGGGTGGTTTTTACTAAATGGTTTTCCACTCTCCCTCCACGCAAATGCGGGTTCACTTCTTCTAATTCAACCTTCCCAATTCCTAATCCATTAGCGTAATTAGTACTTAAAGCGTATAACCCGAACGGGTAGTAAGACGCGGTGCTAAATATTATTAAATTAAATATTATATGTTTGTACTTATTACCAGTGGCATAGGCACTTAAGAAAGGGATAAAAATGATACGCACAGTTTTATTTATCTGACAGCTCCTTAAATACTAAATATAACATCCGGCCTAGAAACCATTTGTTGACCTCTGCAGTCTCGGGGTAAAGTGCTTTCCTCGTGACCCAATGATCGTGGGTTCAAACTCAGCCAGGGTGACGGATTTTTCTTGAAAGATAAAAATCCGTAGCACAACTTCCTTAGGAGGGTTTGTAAGGCCGTCGGTCTCATGTCAATTTTAGCAGTAGAAAAATCTGGAAAGTATGTGCCCAGCGAAATTGGTAGACTATTTCGCTCTAGCTCATAAAAATTCTGATGTGCTGATATAAACAGTCGGTTCAGAAGGTGTACGTCAAATATCTCAAATATATAAATAAAAAGCAACTATTATATTAATCATTGTTTTGTGCTTCTGACATATTATTATTATTATTATTATTATTATTATTATTATTATTATTATTATTATTATTATTATTATTATTATTATTATTATTATTATTATTAGCACCGCGTCTTACTACCCGTTCGGGTTATACGCACTTAAGCTAATGTGTAATGGTAGGGTGATTGTGAGATGAATTGAAGGACCTACAGTTTAACGTGGAATCCGAACCACGGTGGAGGCCTGGCATTCCCCACATTCACAAGATGTCTTGTCAGAGGTGAAGGAAGGGTTTGGTAATCAAATAAATCTGTGCCGGGACCGAGGATATGACATAGCAAAAGTTATTATTATGACACTCTCTACACGAAATATATCTTTAATTATTTCATGTCCATTTTAAAACGATATTAAAACTGAATAAATTTTAAATAATTTGAAAGCGATAGTACACAAAACAATGTATTCAGATACAAAACAGTAGATATATGACCGTAGACAGTCCAACTAAACTAGTGGAGTCCGAAATTCACTCTTCCATTCATATATACAGGATGAGGCATTTATATTAATATTTCTAAAAATAATAATGAATGTAAATATTACTTGCAAGCTTAGTATTTACTCATAAGTGTAAATATTTACTAATTATGTTCTTAGCAGTGTAAATATTTATAATGCTATAAACATGTGTTTTTTTCACTACAACTTTAGGGACCTATTTTTATTCAAATAATGTCAGTTCAGTCTATTATTTAGTGTACAGTAGTCATTAGGGCGGAGCGTAAAATTATTTTCTTCGAAATTATTTTTCCACTAGTGCGGAAAAGTTGTGGATATGTTTCAGAAACATATGTAGAAAATTTCAGATTAATCAATTAATATCTTCCGGTTCCACTTTGGGGTATAAATATGTGAAATTAGCCGAAAATGATGTAAATTTTCACAGTTCAGTAACTTTTTTTATTTAAAGATTTTTTTCTTCCCGCTAGCGCGGAAAAGTCGGAGTAGTGTATTGGAAACTCAAGTACAAAATTTTAGAGTAATCAATAAATATCTTCCAGTTCCACTTTGAGGTATAAATATACGAAATTAGGCAAAAATGTAGGAAAATTAAGGGTCAAAATTTAGGGAGAAATGAAAAACTTTAGCATAAACATTTATTGTTGGAAGCTTTAAACATTTATTTTACTAAAATTAGATATTCGTAAATAATAGTTATAGCATTAATCATAAAATATTACTACCCACGCAATACACATAATTTGTAGAAATAAGTATGTTTCGAGTTCCAGAATAAAAGTTGCAAATGTAAATTAAGCGCATTTCATTCACTGGTTTCCATATTTTAACTCTATATTGGCTTTTTGTTACAAACAATGGAATGACACGCCTTGAATCCATTCTGGATCTATGTATCCATCACGCTTGGTCTCTCTGATGACAGCAAGGGAAAATTCTGTTGTCAGTTTTACTCCTCTTTCAACACATTGAGTGTGGCACGGGAAGTTTATGTTTTCCTATGCCAACACTGGACATTCGCCAGACTTTACCAGTTGCACTATGTCTTTGTTCGACAAGTGAGTGATAATAGGAGGTTCTGTCATTTAGCAATTCTGCCAGTCCATGAGATCAATGTAAGATTTAGTTTTAAAGTTAAGTTCAGGAATTTGGAACACACGAACTCCTGGTCTCGTTTCTTTCCTTGCTTTCAAAATCCTGTGGAGGGCAAGTTCTCGCGCATTCTGGTCTGGGTCAACAAGCATTGCAAGGATTATTGCTTCAGGATGACCAAAGTAGCCATTTCTTTGGACGACGCGATCCACAGCTAGCTTCAGATTGTCTGTAAGATAACGTGAAGCTTGAAATGTTTTCCAAAGATTTCGTGGTCCATCTGTACAATTGGGATGCGATTTGATTCTGAACCATGCAGGTGCGTGAACCTTCATTATAAACTCAGCCAAAGCTTGTAGTTCTTTGGAGGGATCCTGTGTACCAATTTAAAAACGCAAGATTCGATTAGCAGTTGTCAACCAGCGAGCATGGGAAAGATTTCCAGAACTTTTGTGTGACAAATTCTTAGGACACACACCATTTGTCACTGCAGAGCAGATATTCCTCAAATATATCTGGTCTGTGCTCAGATCAGTTTTTTCTTCAATGTTCCTCTGAGTTAAAGTTTAATCTTTTCAACCGTCAAAATACAGTCCTTTCAAGTTATTGGTGCCAAATAAATTGAAATCCTTGACTTGGCATTCCATGCGATATTTCTTTCTTTCCCTTCTTAACTTATGCTTGTCTATAACATGGGACATGTCGTCATGTGTCACAACTCCTAAGTCTTCAAGAAGTGCACTTGCTACTGTTGCCTCAGCTCTGTCGGACACTCCCATTCTGTCGCACGCACTAGCTAGGGCTGGAAGGCGGGTTGCTCGTGATATACTTCTACCCCTTACATTCGATTGCGATTAGGTTGAAGGTATATCAGTAAGATCCTGACACTGTTGCTCATCAACAAGATCAGAAGAATGAGATAAGTTCAAATCTCCACATGAAAAATCTGTGGTTGCGTTTTCACTTTTCTTCTGTTTTATGAACCTTCCCTGTTCCTTTTCAAACCTATACGTTTTTATCCTAAGTTTCTGTGTTGTCGGCAAATCAACTGGGCCTATCACCATTTTCCTTGAAGTCCTCTGATCCTCAAGAAACAGTCTTTCCAAGTCTGGAACTTTCCTTTCACGTGGGCATTTACATCTTTTGAGAGATGCACACTTGCAAGAACAAATATCAAACAAACGCTGTTTTGATTCAGATTGGAAAAATTAGTAATTTGGACTTCATCTTTTCTGTCTGTTTCTTAGCAACAAATCTCTTCATGCTCTTGTATTTATCATTACATGATCTAATCATTTTCATTATTCTTTCCCTAGAAACTGTTGGAATTGAGGCAGCCTGCCAAATTGTTTCAACCTTTTCAGCCATATAAGCCACTATCGCCCCTACAGGTGGGTACGATTTTGTATTATTTTTCAATTCATTTCTCACCAACAAAAAGTACTTCATAATATCTTCGTATGTTGATAGAACGCGAGTACTTAATTCTGCAGGATACCCAAAAACGGGACAAAACATCACCTCTACTGTGCCTTTTTATCTTCAGCTTCTTCATATTTTCCAACGATTGCGACATTTCACCGTTATATATTTTAAGTACACTACTAGTTCAACACAATATTAAAAATCCTATAACACTTTCACATGTACTATTTTGCAATAAAATTTAGACACTACAAATTAATACCTGAATTACAAATGTGACATGGGCAGAACATTCTACCAACGGTCAAACTACAATGATCGAGCATGAGAAAACTGAACTTAATGAGGAAATTCACCGCAGATGGCCTTGATTTCGATTGTGCAATTTTTTTAGTGGAGGGTAGTGCCATCTAGTGTCTCTAGCGTGGGCGTTGATCAACGTCTATGGCTGCCCGAACGTTCCCTGGCATTAATTGCAATAATTTACTATAATGCCATCTATCAATGAACCATTCAACTTTTAGCTAGTATGAATATTTGATATCTAAGCTGATAGATAGTGCTAGCAGTGCAATGCAATACAAAGAACTTATACTGAAGTATATAATTGTTAGAATAAATGAACAGTGAAAACATTTGTCGCGTAACCATGGCTGCCGAATGCCTGGCCAACGCAGGTTACTATGATAAACGCGCGCCAGATAATGGGTTAAGACGCAAAAGTCTAACCGTAAGATTACTCTAAAATTTTGCTTTTATGTTTCTTAAATATTCTTTCAACTTTTCCGTGCTAGCGGGAAGAAAAAATCTGGAATTAAAAAAGTCACGAAATTTTGAAAATTTACATCATTTTTAGGTAATTTCGCATATTTAGAACCCAAAGTGGAACCGGAAGATATTTATTGATTAATTTGAAATGTTTTACATATGTTTCTGAAACATATCCACAACTTTTCCGCACTAGTGGGAAAATAATTTCGAAAAAAAAATTTTTACGCTCCGCCCTAGTAGTCATGCTTATTTTGTTCTTGGGCAAAATTTTATCAAGGAAACTTTAAATTTGGTAGTAGAACAAAATATGTAAGAGTGAGATGATTTAAATTTATGTTAAATCTCAAAGTAACGTAAATGAATCACTTATTTTGTACACTGAAAGATACCCTGAGAGAGAGAAATGTTCCATCGCCTAGCTCATTTTAACAAGTTGTGCAGAAATTTTTAGAAGCTTGAAGTCTTCATGCAAAGATAAAATAAAAAATAATTCCAAAAGACTATCATCGGTGAAAACAATGAAGTCACTGTATAAGCTTCACTAGTCCTTAATCTGCATGTAAGTTCTCGTAATATTTCTCACTTTCCTGGAATATTTCAAAGAAGTGTTTTGTAGATAATTGGCATAAGAAATTCTACCCTTACCATATTTTGCTACATCAAGAGCTGATTTTCAAAATTGAGTAGAATTTTGTCACTGGGCACAACAGAAAAGAAGATATATTTTTTTTTTTACTAATCATGGGGTAGTCAATGACCAGAGTATGCATTACTGGGCTGAAGAAAATACAGGGTGGAAACGAGAAATTTAATATCTATAAACATGGAGCGTCAATATTTGGTGTGGTGTTATTGGAGATAAATTAATCAGGCCCTAATTTGCTGAAGGAGTTTTGACTGGACAAAAGTACTTTATGGAGCAAAAATTGCCAATATTGCTCCAATAATTACATTTATAGCAAAGACTGCGTGTATGGTATCAGCACGATGGCTTTCCAGAGCACTATTTACAAGTAACTCGAGAAATATTGGACAGATACAGTAATGATAGGTGATTAAGAAGACAAGATGTGAGGAATGCCAAGACTCCACCGTGGTTCGGATTCCACGTTAAACTGTAGGTCCTTCATTTCATCTCACAATCACCCTACCATTACACATTAGCGTAAGTGCGTACAACCCGAATGGGTAGTAAGACGCGGTGCTAATAATAATAATAATAATAAAGAAGACAAGAACCAGTGCATTGGCCAGCCATTTCACCAGGCTAGACCTAACTGATTTTTTATGGAGGTCTATTAAAGGAAAAATCTATGAAGTTGTACTAGCCCCGTAAAAAAAAAAAAAAGCATGAGAAATCCTTGTCAAAGTATTATTTTGGATACTCTGATGAACGTTCAAAAATATTTCACCAAGCGTTTTCAGAAATGTATCGACGTTGGCAGTTATCAGTTTTACCATTTAATTACATTAATTTAATTGAATCATTAGAATTATTAAATTTTATTTACCTTGTTCGGTTTGTAAATAAATATAGACACCCACGCGTGAAAACACATACACACAGTGTTACATGCTAACGTAACGAAAAGGTCCTAGTGTGATAAAATTAATTTTGGTATCATCAAATTATTGAATGTCCAACCGCAAATCTAAAAAAAAAAAATCAAAAACAGGAGGGTTGGGAACTGCTCTTGAAACAATCTACAAAATTCCGTAGTAAAATTTTCCATATAAAAAAAGCAATGTGACCTTGATAAGACCCTGACGTGGCCACCAAAATCAAACTGACTAATGCATCTTGTTACCCCCTTAAAACCGAACAATTTTGTATAGTACTTTTTTTTATCTTACTTCATATCCGAGACTTAAGGATTACCAATTTAAATGCCATCTGCTTTGGTGGCCACATGCTCTAAGAGGTCACTCTAGTGTTAGACTAGATTGCCGATGACAGGGAGATCAGGGTTTGAATAATGGTTGGGTTTATTGAGGGGGGTTTATCCAAAAATTGTTTTTCACTCTCCTTCCAAGCAAATGTGGATACACTTCCTCTAATTTCAACCTTACTAATCTTGAACTAAAATGCATAATTATTTCGTATGTGTATAACCTGAACCGGTATTAAGACGAGTTGCTAATTTAAAAAAATTTTAAATGCCTCTGCTTGTGTAATTTATATTTTATTACTTTCTGTTCGGGTAGCACCGTAATTTATATATTCCAAATTATAGTTATTGATACTACATAAAACGTAGCCTACTTCCATCCATAGTTCCTATATTAATGTTAAACACATGAAAACGCTTACCTCTGAAAGTACATTTTCCTTCTACATTTAAGATCCCGTTAAAATGGTACAATCTCTGTCCACCCTGTTTTGCAGAGAACGTGCGAACAAGAAATTGACTTTTCGTCGAGGATAATAGAAAGTAGTCCAAGTACGGAGTAATATATATGTAATATTAGAGATTGGAATAAGCGAATAATAGTCCGTCTACAACATAATAGTCTATTCTGAGGGCTACCTCCGCTCTCAGCAGAGAAGTGAAGTGAGTTGGTAGGGTGAGAGGGGGTGTCCTTATCAGAAAATGACTCATTTTAGTTGAGTCTGGAGTAAGAAGGGTGAGAATATTTGTATTTTAGTGCTAAAGTGGTTTATAAACAGCGAAAAACAATCTCGCGATAATTCAAATTTGCATCTTATTAATGATCGTATCCGTGTGGCTAGACTAATTAGTAATAATAAGAATTACTTCAGTAGTATGGTAGCTACTTGAGGTAGTATTATAATAACGATTTATTTAATGATGTTGACTGGCCAGTTTGATTTCAGGGTTAGAGTGCCTGCCTCTGACTCAGGAGGCCGGTCCTTTAATTCTGACCAAGATATCTTAGAGTAGGTTTCCCAAATGTGGTTTCTTATATTATCCCCAAGCGAATATTAATCAATTTATTTAAAATTCGCCCTCCCAGCTTGGTTAGTTAAAAGTCGCGGATAGCACAAATGACCAAAGAGGCATGATCTATTAAATTACTACTATTAGTGTTATAATTATTGCTATTAATAATATTATCTATAATTAGTATTAATTAATAATTATTAAATTATTATTAACAAAAATATAGTCCTATATCCTAGCTCACTTGGTTGCGTGTTTGTCTATTGAGCTAAGAGTCCTGAGCTCGAATACTGGGATGACAGAAAAATTGATAATTAATGAAATGTAGGTTTACCCTTTCAAAATGATGAATTAATAGCTAGGGGATGGATGTTGTGTAGGTTACATATTTAAGTTAATTAATAAGTCATGTGCTGATACAAAAAATAGTTTCAGAAAGTGCACCTTAAATAGCTTAATAAAGTAAAGAAAAATGAAAAATAATAATAAGTTATATAAGGAAAATAAAAAGTATTTAAAAAATACCTATCTAAATGATTAATTAAATAAATAAATTTACACTAATCTAATATTGAACAAAAATATTTGCTGGGTAGACTATAATAATGAATTACTGTTATTATTTAATGAATATGTATAATAACAAATTTAAAACGGAAAATTTGATCCCAGAATCAATACCCTAAAGTTTTTTTCCCCTCGTCCATTTGGAACTTTTTTTGTAAAATATTTATGAGCACATAATCCATACCAAGGGTTAACTAATATATTGTGAAATTTATGGTTTTAGTTTTAGTTGTCCTATCTCTGTAAAGTTGTTAAAACCACATCCTAACGTGTATGCACTTACATCATTTTACATTTCGAATATCCCCAAAACTAATTTCGTATTGTAAAGCGGACTTGTTACTGTGATAAGCATAGACTGTGCAAACACAAGTCCAACCTATCTGAACGTCACTAACGCTTCAAGTGAGGGTTTGCCGTGACAAAAGCACAGGAGGAAGCACGTGTCCTCGTATCTGTGACAAGAGTCATCGCCAACTTGACAGAAACGATATCACCAAGTCCCCCCCCCCCCGCCCCAGCACACCTTCTCCTCCCCAGGCCCAAACAATGAATATACTCACACGACAATGACGTACAACATTCCTCAATCCACCCCTCTCACGAACACCTTATTTATTTTATTTTTTTAATGTGTATTTTATTCAGTTTTTCCACTTACCCCACTCAACAATTTTGGTCTGTTTGACAGACAACGGCCGGAAATTGGAATAAGAAATTCGGGCGTAAATGAAAGATAGCGAAAAGCGTTTGCTTGCCATGCAAGGGAAGGGGAGAGGAAATTCTACTTCTATACCCTTCCCTCCTCCCTTTCTGGTCCTTCTAACCCCCTTCCTACTACTTCAAAGCTTCTCTCCCCCTCAACCAACCTCTACGAAAAAGCTCCTATTCTTGTATTACAATCACGACGAGTAGCTGGGTGCTTCTACTTCCGTTGCTTCAACAAGAAGGAAATTACGCAAACTATTTTCGAATAGACTCGTGCGGAGGGCCTTTTAGTCCGATAACGTTGGTAATACTGTATAACAGCACAGTATAGATCCCCGTCTTCTCTCTTCCTACCCTTCCCTCGCCCGTACTCTTCTCTACCTCCTTTTATAATAGGTGTTAAGGGGGAAGGTTGGGAAGCCTGACTGGGATGGCAAAATAGCAAAAGTGGTGGCAGGAGTGGGTTGAGTGAGTGAGTGAGTGAGTGAGAGAGACAAGTTTTGTGTAAAAAATTCCCTTCATCTCTCGACTTTGTATGGCGCGAGTTTAACATGGGGTTGTGTATATTAGGTTACATGCAACTTGATATCAGATACATTACTTCCCCCCCCCCACCACACTGGTCTTATTAACCGTTCGGGTTATACGCCTGTGTACTAATTATACTAATGGTTTAGGGGTTAGAAAGGTTTGATTGAGAGAAAGGGCACCCACATTTGCGTGTAAGGAGAGTGGAAAACCATATAGGGAAAATCACCCTCAATGCACCCGACTGGTATTCAACCCCGATATCCCCATCTTCGGCAGTTAGTCCAACATGAGAGTAGCTCGTTAGACTACGCGGCCACCGCAGTGGGCTACATTCAATCTTAAGAAAACGAAAGTTCGTTACTAGGAACTAGATGGAAAAATTAAACGTTATCACAACTGAATTCAATAATCACTATCGTAGCACAAGATCTATGAACGTTACTACGAAATTTTTTTCTAGATTCTCGTCTACTTTTTGCTAAAATTGGCCTTTATAATCATCTACTTTATACTATAACTTACCTACTGCGGTGGTTGGACGGTGTATGACGTCAGGATTGCAATAGACTGGATTTATAAGGCTGGAGAAATTGAGGTTCAACCATTCTCTCCATATGCCAATTAGGGTACGTTTATCCCAAATCACTTTTATCTCTCTTAAGGATTAGGTCATTAAATAACATTTGTGTTAATATATTTACTTTAAATATATACCTCAATAGTAATTATAGTTAAGGAGAATTTTTTTAACACAAATATACATAAAAGTTCCTTTTGACAACAATGTAATCACACCACTCGTGTTTTGCCAATCCCTACCAAATTAGTTACAGGATTTTTTTCTGCGATTTTTGTCCTTATAAATTATATAATGCAAGATAGTGCTGCTCTTTCCTCTTAGGTTGCAGTTATTCAAAAACAAACGAGCCCTACGACCTACAGGGAGGTTGCATAGTGTTGAACTGGAACAAACAAACTTGCCTGGTAAAGCTGTCTTTGTCCGACAAAGGCCGCTAGTTTACTACCCTCTGGCCTCTGATACTTCCCAATTCTGCATACACAAACACAAACACAACACACACGAAACACTTATGCACTTATCTTATTTTACCCCTTTAAATCATTGATTAAAACAAAATAAATTATAAAAAAACAGCTATTTGTAGTCTACATGTTTCCAAGAAAATCTTTTTTAAGCCACTTTAAAGAATAATACAAAATATACAAAATGTGGGTAAATTTACCCTTTTTCCTAAAAATATTTACATAAAAAACTATTTAATTACGAATTAATCATTTTGGTGCTGTGTAATAATTGCGCTGGTTTTCGAATATGTCCCCAAACGAGTCTACCAAGTTAAGAGAGACGTGACTTTTTATTTCGCCTCTTTCACGTTGGGGTGGTAGTTGGGTTGTGATGGACTTTTAAATGGATGTCACTCGCTTCCTTGACACCTAGCCTACCTACCAACCCTGCCAAAACGTAATTCATCACGTCCATTATAAGAGTATACAACTACTTCTAGCCGATTGTGGCGCGTTGGGTTCTAAGTTTGGGCCAGTAGGGCGAATAGGGCACGTATGACTTATTTCATTGTTTGGCAAATGATGGTGCTGATGATGAGCTTAGGTATGTTTCTCTTATAAACTTAAAATAAATAATTTTATTGTTTAAAATTACGTAGGTTATAGTATTTTTGAAGAACATTATAAAAATGTTTATTATCAAGGAGATTTACTAAAGCGATAATAAGGTTTTGAAAATAAATTGAAATTTAGTGGGGGACTTGAATATAAAGTGAGGGTGAATAGCTGTACAAAAAAGAAAGGATTGGTTTGAAAGATAGTACAAGAAGAAAACTTGAATTAAAACTAAACAAATTAAAAAATGTTTAAAACAGTTTTGGAACTAAATTATAAACACAGCTAAAATAGCACGAAACAAATTAAAAACAAGTAAAAATAAGACGTGTTGTAACATTTGATTTTAAAATGAAGATTAAGCTTTGAATATATAATATATGAAGTATATAGAATAAATTAGTGAATTAGAATAAGATAAGAATTGTATTTTTTTAAATATTTATTTTAATTTTATCATATAGGTAGATAGTATAAAACTATAAAAAATATAAATAATATCCTTTCTTAGCACAACTTCTTACATGCCGTTCGGGCTATACGCTGAAAAATATTAATGTTAAAACAAATTTAAATATATTATAAGACAATTTAATGAAATAGAATTTAAAGTTATTATTATTAGCACCGCGTCTTACTACCGTTCGGGTTATACGCATTTACGCTAATGTGTAATAGTAGGGTGATTGTGAGATGAAATTGGAGGACCTATAGTTTAACGTGGAATCCGAACCACGGTGGAGGCCTGGCATTCCCCACATCCACAAAATGTCTTGTCAGAGGTGAAGGAAGGGTTTGGAAATCAGATAAATCTTGTGCCGGGACCAGGATTGAACCCCGGACCCCAGCACAGAAGTCCGACACCTTACCCCTAGACCGCCAGGTCACTCTAATTTAAAATTACATTGAAAGTAATTTGAGATACAACTATAATGAATCTCACTTGATATACATACAAAAATATTATACATTGTAACTATATAAATATATTGTCTCACTCAGTCACGTGCATGCAGTTTTCCAAATCAGAGTATCGAAATTCGGTTCTTGGTTAGTTCTTGAACATAGAACATCTTGAAAATGATGAAAACATACATTTTAAATGCATATATTTTATTTTACATTTTAAATGTGAGAATAATGGTATATTTTCACGTAAAAAGAAACTATTTTTACAAAATGAACTTTACTTAAGGATTACAACAAAAGGGTTGGACACAGTTAAATAAAACATTCTTCACTCGTTGAATTGCTTGTCTTTAAAAAAAATAAAAAAAAAAGTTTAAAATCTTTAATTGGTGTTATAAATAATAGGCCTATGATCAACAAACTTATGGTCCCCAGGGAAATAATGAATTAATTTAATACATTAATATTACATAAGACGTATATTTGACCAAATATGTCTCTTACAAATAATAACTGCGTCACTGCTAGCAATATTAACTACATTTTCTTTTTTATTGGGCTGAAAGATTCGATAAAATTAAATTAAAAAAACAAAACAATAAAAATTATTTTTTGTAGATAAACTCCCAATAAACATTTTGTAAAATAACCAAATGACATTTCCTATTAATAGTAGGCATATTCTAAAGAAATGTTTGCCAGTTTTACTACTATCCTTATATAAGACACATTTATTCTAAATATTTTAAATTCATAAGTACATTTGATAACATTTTATTAATACGTAAGGTGAAAGGTTTTTGATAGAGGTAACATTTTGGAAGTTTTTTTTATATATAAGTCAAATGCCATTACCGTTTTTCTTCCAATAATCCAATCATTGGGCGATTTCCTTTACACTTGAACGCAAACTTATATTATCATTTGTTCCTCGAAAAAGAGGAGAGAAAACATAATAGAGGGACTGAGGGGGAGAACAAAAAAGAAAAGTACATAAAAAATGTGCTGCAGACCCAGTGAACTGTGACCCTTTACTGTTATAAACGCTACGTCCTTTGCGAAGCTTGCGGCCAAAGTGAAAACCTCTCATTCACCCATCCTCTCCCCCCCTGCACCCAATACCCACAACCCAACCCTCCGAAGACCCCCTTGACATCGAAAGAGCAATTTAGATAACCACAGCTCCTTACAATAGATCGTTTTTAAGGATGGTGGAAGTATGGGGCTATGGGAGGGCCGGAGTTTTTTTGGGGGTGGGGGATAGGGGTGAAGGTGGTTTGGGGAAGGAGTACGTCTGATTGACTAGAAGACTGATAAAAGCTCCCTTTTACATCGAGGCAAGTCTTTAGGAGGGTTTTGGGGGTAGGAAAGGGGTGAAGTCTAGCGAGGATGAATCGAGAAGGCTGTGGAAATTTGACGTAAAGTTAACCTCACACCCTTACATCACCTTTACCACCCCCAACAGATACTTCGTCATCATCTCTCCTTCGTTTCCCTTCCTCATCCCCTATATCGATACATATCGATCTAATGTGTTGTTACAAAACGTCTATTAGCTATACTCGATACAAAATTATGATACTAGGGCTACGACGTGTCAAAAAAAATGTTTTTTTTTGCTTCTTTTCTTATGATGTTGATTAATTTATCACTGTTGGTGAGCAAAAAGAAAAATATATAAAAAGAATAGAAAGATAAAATGACGGGAAAAGGAACAAGAAACTGTTAATTAACCAGGTTGAGTCATAATAATTTCTGGTATCTAATGAAATGAATTATTAATGACAGTTGTTTTAATTGACCTATTAAAATGTGTCTCACGTAAAACAAACCTCAAGCAAAGTGATTGGAATAAAACAAATGAAATGAAATACTGATGTTCGGAGCAATAAGGTTTTAAGTCAAGTTAAAATTTATATATATATTTAATTTTTTGCATCTTACTACCCTTCCGAGCTATCCATATTTAATGAAGTTAGTGAGATAAAGATGGGAAACTATATCAAGAGGAAGTGTACCTGAATTTTCGTGAAGGGAGAACGGGAAGCCATCTAAAGAAACCCACCATCAAATACAGCCTGCCTGAATTCTTACTTCAACCTTCCTATCACCAGTAAACCCGACTAGATGATCTTTACATTTAATCGGCGTGCTCATCGATGCGGCTTTTAATAACGATAATTAAATGTTTTTCAAGAGGTAGTTGACTGATATTCTTGATATTAACTCATCAACGATGAACACGTGGTCTAATTTTCAAGCTCAATTAGTTTGATTGATGGGGATGGACAGGTTGGAGTTTGAATTCTGGCTGGGTGTACTGAGGGTGGGTTTTCCTAAATGGTTTCCCACGATTTACTTCAGAAAATGTTAGTACATTTCCTCAACATTATACCTTTCTTATCCTTATTTCATTGGCGTAGTTAATATATGCTTGTATCCCGAACGGATACTCAAACTAAGTTGAAAAAAAATCCTGTTTAAAGCAAAAGTTAAAAAAAATATCATTAAATGTATTCAACTATATGAGCTTATTTATTTATGTGACGACCTATTATATTCATCTAACGTCTAAACATCCACTAGATAGATTTAATATATATTCATCATGGTTTAAGACTAAATGATAAAACAAATCAACAAGATGTTTGGTGAAATAATTTACTATCAACCTTTTACTATTGAAAATCTCACTATTAGCCAAGAAGAAATAAGAACATACATTTCTGTAGTTAACATGCCAAATACCTGTATTTTTTTTATATTAAATACAAATTAATCAATAAAACCACTAAAAAAGTATACATACATTTATAAGTACATAATTAATTTAATTTTTGGATTATAGTAAACAACGTAATATGATAGCCTAAAAATTAAACCATAATGTACCATCTAACATATTACAATAATAATTTGGTGGCTTTGCACACGTTGGACTTAGCTAATTACGTCTCTTGACAGGCAATCCAATATATTGTGAGACAAACGATTTATACCACGTAACCACTGGTGAGGATGGTTTTCAAGTTGTCTTACTCACCACTGAAATTACAAAGAGGACATAATATATAATACTAAATGAGAGTGTGTGGAGTGTGTGAAATAAGAGAGGGAAGAACTTCAATATATTTATGCTTTTACTTAGGTCGGTAACTACAACAATGCCAGTAAGATGAATATTTATTAACATCTAAAGAATCTAATATTGAAAATTTGTCTTTAACTCATATCCGCAAGATAAAATGTATTTATCCACCACATTTTTATCGGGAGGTTTAACTTACCTGTTAACTTTTATCTGAAAGTTAAAATTGACGTTGCCATAGTGACGCGTTGTTTTTCATGAGGTTTTGCCTATCAGAATATGTTTTTAGGTAAAAATCTTGGTTCGCGTGTTTAGTAAGCACAGGCCCAGTCTCTAACTATATATAAAGTTAGAACATTTAATTCACACTTTTATATAAACTGATAAGCGATTTGTAGAGTAATAGTTATATAAAAACAAATTATTGAAATGTGATTACATTAGATGAAATTTTGTAAACGTTGTACAAACTATTGCCCACTTTTTGGTAAACACAGAAATTATCACTTGCAAGACAACCTATCTTCTGCGCCCACGTAACGGCATCTGTTTCCTCACACTTGTTTAGCCGCCATTATCTAACAAATGTTGAGCGTTGTCGCCACGCACCAGGTTATAGTGGTAGCAGCAAGGCTTATAATCATTTGCGCGCACCAGTAAAAACAGTACCAACCTTGCATTTTCTGCATACAAATATATTTAACCTACAGATTTATCCTGCAGATAAATTCAGTTCATAATATATAAAATCCAATAAAGTGGCTGATGGTCTTTATCTAGTCGCAAACTTTTAATCCCCCGATAGCAATATTAACCAGTAGTCATAAGACCGGCTAAGTCGTTTAAATTAGCTTTTTTTATCCATTGAATTATTTAAACTGCCAAACACAGCATTTCAAACACATATGATACATTTATTTCGCAAATTAAGTCTTATAGAGAGACGGTGTTGCAATGAACACAATAATAAATAATTAAAATTCACTATCTAATAAATAAAATCAAAGTAAATTGAAATAAGCATTATAAAATACCTATCACATCAAACAATAGTTTGTTATTATCTTAGTACCGAACAGTCAGCCAGAATATTATTCGAATCGCAAACACATTTAACACAATCGCCAACTTTAAATTTTAGAAAAGAATTAAACTGACTAGAGATCAGTGGTACTTTATGAGATTACTAAGATTCCCAAGGAAACACGAGTTCACCCCATCCCATCCTACTGTTCAAGAAGCCACGACAGTAACTAGGGTGGCGTATTGCCCCACTTTGACCTTTGGCCCCGATGCGGAGATAGTGTGTATTGTGATGATTACGTAATGTTGTTGTTGCTCTCTGATTGGTTGTTACGCAATGTTGCTTTCGCTCTATGATTGGTGGTTACGCAATGTTGTTTTAGCTCTCTGATTGGCTGTTGGCTTTACCCCCTCACTCCTCCCCTTTCATCTCCCTTACCTCTCCCCTCCTACCTTTTTCGGTGGTCCCGGACATGTTGGTTATTATTCTGGACATATTGGTTCTTGTTCCGGACATGTTTATTATTTATGTGCGCTAATTGATTTTTTATGTATGGGTAGGATTGGGGTGTTAGAGTTTATATATTTATTGACGTGCAGTCAGAGGCGCTGGGCGCTCTTCCTTCGGCATCGATAGTGAGCATCTTCTCTGCCCAGCCGCTTATGACAGCGTATCACGGCCGTAAAATCCCTTTCAATTTTCCCTCACTCCCTACCTTCCTTACATTGCCACAGAACAGAACGAACTAAGTAACACACTGCTCCCTCTCACAAGAATCTGTTGGACTGCCTTTCACTTCATCCCCTCCTCCTCACTTCATCATACCCCTCTCTTTGGGAGGTCGTCAGATGTCTCAAACTTGTTATAAATTTCGAAAGAGAGTGGCAACGACCTTGTTGAACAGTCATGAACCCACATGGCCACTTTATTTATCCCGGTGTTGTAATCGAAATGTTACAACCTCCTATGTGGTAATGGGTTTTTTCACAACTAGAGAGCATAGACACAGCTCTTATTATGCCCAATCAGGTGCCTCGGAAGCCTCAGTTAGGGCCACTATCCCCCAACCCAAAAGTCTACTAAAATTGGTTGTTTGGTATCGTCCGTTGACATTCTACGAAGTAGGTATGCGTTATGGATCAAAGGAGTAAGGTAGAAATGTTCCAGAGTTTACGTGGAGTGAGGGAGAGAAGAAAACCCCCCAGTTCACCCAATTGAGTTTCGAGCCCACGACCTCCCCTGCCATAACTATATGAGCTTGACATTTAGATTGTGTACTCAACATATATTCCAACCCCGATACCACTTAAACAACACAGAAATTTAATGTTCAAGATTATATTTTGATGTAATAATATATAGCTTTTATAAAAATTCATAAGTAATACAATTAAGAAGATCTTGAAATTATTTTAAATATTATTTAATGTCCGCAAATATATTTTTACGAAATTATAATATAATTACATAAATTCATAAGTGATAACAGGGATGAATACTGATGACTTATACCTGGTTACAGTTTGGTGGGTTGACAAGACAAGTCGGTAAAAGAATAGATCGTGACCTTGAAATATTTCGCAATAGGTTTTCCCTGATGACTGGCGACAGTTTGGTGGCTCGACAAGACAGGAATATTTCGTGACCTTGAAACCATGAGCTAGGTCATTGACTCTGGCAACTCTCCCCCTCAGCAATGGGTTTTTTCCTGGTAATGTTGAAACTAGTTATCGCAATGTCGTAACCCCCTATGTGGTAATGGGTTTATCCTGGTGATGTCGCAACTAGAGAGAATTGACACAGCTTCAATTATGCGCAATCAGAGGACTCAGAATTCTCAGTTATTAGTATTAGCACCGCGTCTTACTACCCATTCGGGTTATACGCACTTACGCTAATGTGTAAAGGTAGGGTGATTGTGAGATGAAATGAAGGACCTACAGTTTAACGTGGAATCCGAACCACGGTGGAGACCTGGTATTCCTCACATTCACAAGATGTTTTGTCAGAGGTGAAGGAAGGGTTTGGTAATCAGATAAATCTTTGCCGGGACCGAGGATTGAACCCCAGCCGCCAGCATAGAAATTCTCAGTTAAGGGCCATTATCCCCCACAACAAAAGTATACTAAAATTGGTTGTTTAATATCGTCCGTCGACATGCACGGATGTAGGTATCCATCATGGATCAGAGGAGTAAGGTAGAAATGTTCCAGAGTTTACGTTGACGTTTACGTTGAGAGTAAAAAACCACCCCAGCTCACCCGAGCGATATTCAAGCCCGCGACCTCCCCTGCCACAACTATATGAGTGAAAAGTACCTTTTCTGGCAAAAAGGGGGGTTAGGGATGATTAAGAAAATGTTAAAGAAGGAGAAATACTTAAAGTTTACACGGCGGGGATTCGATTTCCCCCCCCCCCCCCCCACCATAATTAGATGATCCTGACATTTGGACGGTTTGCACACTAGGATTCAAACCTCGATATCTTTAGTACAGCTGATGTCTGTTATAGCGGTCGTACTTCCTTCATCCCCACCATTTTCGAAGGGGCTTTGCTGGTTGACCAGATTTTTCTAAACCAGGTAGAATGTGTACACGCATTTGATTGTAGAGATAAAATAAAACGTCGATCACTCTGTCATTGGCAATCTAGTGACACCTTAGATCATGCAATCATTGATGCAAGTATACAAATTTATATATCTACTCTGTGAATAGCGTGTTGGACTACGCGGTCACCAAGTTGGGTGAAATAATTTTGACAAAATTAAATTATGCCAAAAAGGATTTCCAAATATTAATTATCTCGTTGCAGCCCTGTTATAGTGTTGGATAAGCACTGAAAAAAATGTATAATTGTAAGACTGACCACCTTAGCTCAGTAGGTATTTTTTCTGCCTAATAAGCAAGAGGTCCTGGGTTCGACTCCAAGAATGGTGAAAAATGTATAATTGGTGGAATACGGGTTTCCCCCTTTCAAAGTGATTCATTATTGCTCGTGTAATAGGTGTTCTGTATGTTCTAGATTTAAGTTAGATTGTAAGTAGTGTGTTGATATAATCAGTCGGTGCATAGAGTGCACGTTAAATACTTCAAATAAACTTAAATAGAAAAAATATACTTGTAAATAATATCCATTTGTGACTATATATTTATGCGTGATAAAAAACTCGCTTCATAGGTCGAATAGTATAAGGCGTCACCCTCAAGTTAGACCGGTATGATCATGACGGGGAGAGATTGAGATTCAAATCCCGTTTAGAGTTTGAAGTCCCCCCCACCCCTTGATGGTTCCCTTCTCTCCTTCCAACCAAATTTTGGTAGATTATGTTTAAAATGCGTCCTTCCTCGTTCCTACTCCGTTTAAGTAGCCTAATTATCGCATTTATACCTATAACCTGAACGGTTAGTAGGATGCAGTGCTAAAAATAAAATAAAAACATGGTTTCCTAACACAAAGTGTAAGGTTTTATCTTTTTAGACGTTTGAAACATTCACATACCTACACTAATTGAGTAGTGGTGAGGAAGATAGAATTTATAATATCTGTAGCCACACCCGGATGGAGGGATGATGAAAAATCGTTTAAGAAAATACACATCCAGTGCCTGTTAGAATCTCGCCCAACTCAACTGTGAGTGGAGGTTCAATTTGTGATTTATCATTCTGGTTATTCTCATCCCCTATACATGCTAATGTAAAAGCACCTCCATTAATGTACGCTTTTTATCCCGTACCCTAAATAAATTAAATCAATAAGAGGAATTAAATGTATCCACATTTTAGTGAAAAGGAGAGCGGTAAGCCGTCACCGGAAAAGTGCTCACACTTTCCAGAGACACGACAGCCATTTTTTAAACTCCTTGAACCGTACTACGTCACTGGTTGTCCTTCATATTAGGAGGGTATAAGTGAATACTAAATATCAGAGATTCAAACCGCCCACTAGAATGGAAATTAACACCACAATGTTGTCTAAAGTATCAGGCCCGCGATGCATAACAGCTAGTATGTTTATGACGGTAGGTAGACACGACAGGGGGTTCGAAACCCGATATTACCTCCAAGTCATGACATTTTACTTCGAGATCTGATTCCAGAAAGATTCTTTAAAAGTCTCTCTCTCCACGCAAATGCAGGTGCGGGTTCACTTCCTTGTCCTTACTCTCTTAGAGTAATTTTTATTGTTTCAAAATAAAAGTAATTATTTTGTTACCAAACCTATGTCAACATATAATCATTTGAGCTGGAGACCCCCTAACTCACCAAAGAGGGTGGCAGCCAGTGGACCAGGATTTGAACCCCTCTGCAGTTTAGTATATTGTGAGAGTGCCGTCTTAGACCAGGGGGTGTGGTGGGTTCCCAATTTTCACTCTGGTGCATGTGGGCATGCCGTATAAATGTCAGGTTCATCTATTTCTGGTGGAGAAAACTTGCAAGTGTAAGTGCACTTCCATTAACCTACGCTTTTTTTTAGCCCTACCCTAAATTAAATAAACCAATAAATAACTTGCAGCCCGTATCATTTGCCCTCGAGTTCTATAGGGTATCAGTTCACTTCTGCTCTAGTATTGGGTAACCACTGAAATAATGTTTAATTGTAAGACCGACACTTTAACTCAGTCTGTAGTGTGTTTGCCTACTAAGCAAGAGGTCCTGGTTTAAAGAAGACTATACATTTTACTATAAACTAATGTTATTTCGGTGGCGTGGTTAGCTAGCACATAGTTCCATGTTAAACTAAACCGTGGAGGACGTGGGAGCTCAAGGTTCAAATCACAGTTGGGTGAACTGGGGTTAATATTTCACTCCACTTCTACGCAAATGTGGGTTCAATCTTCCCAATTATTGATCCATTAGTGTAATTAGTATTTAAGTGCATAACCTTAACGGGTAGTAAGACACGGTGCTAAAATGTGTCAAGTTCATGTGATCTAAAAATAATATGTGTGCCAGATCACGTTTGAGTTCCCATTTTAGAAACAGTGTTATGGGGGATGTTATTTTTTTGGGGTAAATTTTCATGAATCGTGTTCCACTACCAACTCTGGAAAATTGAGATCCAGTCCCTTGGTAGATCTAATTTATTCAGCCTTACTTCTTTCTTGTGTTAAATATTAGACATGTATAACGATGGGAAACTGTGTGTGTGTAAATGGACATTATAGGTTTTAATAGATTTCAGGGTAAACTAAACAAATCCACGCCATAGTACTAAATATTATAGATTGCTTCATCAGCGTCGAAATTCAAACCTACCAATTATCAATCTTTTTACGTAATTAGTACTTAAGGAGTTCGATGTTTAATTCTTTGTTGGGTAACCTAGGGGTGTTTTCCGCTATCCCTCTAAACAAATGCGGTTTAAAAACCTTCCAATTATTAATCCGTTAGCGTAATTAGTACTTAAGCGTATAACCCAAACACGGTAGTAAGACGCAGTGCTAAAATGTGTTGAGTTCACGAGTGTGTTTTGTGAAATATTAGCTTAAACAAAAATGTATTTAAGACTATAAACCAATATTTAAGTAGTGAAATAATAATAGTATACTTATTCCTCCTTTCTGTTCATATACTATACTTGATAAAGCTATATTAACCACACGTGTGTAAGCAATAGAGATTAACATTTAATCGTCTGTGCTCTTTATTATTTATTCCGGCAAAGTTGTATATTACCAGCACCTTTTTGTCACAACATATTCTAGAGACCAAATGGGTGCACCCAATTTGAAACGTCATATTCTTCTCTCGGGTTTGATAACTAGAGGGCATGAAGCACCCAGTGAAATATATCAGGGTTCGAATCTGTGTTGAGCGAGGTTGGGGGATTTGAATACCTGCCGAGGTGTATATTTGGTAGTTCCCACTAAATAGTTTCCCACTCTCCCTCCACGTAAATGCTGGGACATTTCCTCACTCCCCCTCCACCTAAATGTGGATTCAACCTCCCCAATTCAGAATTCAGTTGGACTAGCGGATCTGCTTCGTCTTTTAATCTGTTGTAATGTTTGGCTTGGTTTAAGTATACATAGAGAAGAGCCAGCTTCGTTAAGATTGTTAATTCTCTAAAAGGAGGGCATAGTGATAGATATCCACTTTGGTGGCCTCGTTGGCTAACGCACTACTCAAGCCATAGATTATATTGCTGATGATGGGGGAGATAGAGGTTCGAATCTCGGTCAGGTTTACTGAGTATTTTTAGAAATATTTTTCTGCTTTTCCTCCACGCGCAAATGTGGGTGCAACCTTTCCAATTCCTAGTCCATTAGCGTAAATAGTAGTTAAGCGTATTATAACCCGAACGGTTAGTAAGATGCGGTGCTAAAAAAGTAAAAGATAGCAATTTCATGATAATCTGCACGGCCGTGGTTTAGGAGGGTGGGTTGCTGGTTCAGTGACACAGCGAGAGGAGACAAAGGACTTCTCCAATGATAGACCCCTTCATTCCCTTCATCCTACAACCTCCATGGCTATATCGCGTGAGGGAGGCTTTAATATAGGCTGATACCCATGGTCATTAAGGGACTCTAGTTTGAGCCCATGCCAGCACTTGGAAGGTTTTGTTTTGACTATTTTGTTTCTGATGTCAGCCTATCATAGTTAAATAAGTACAGTAACACCATGGGCTACAAGTCATCAGGCTCACACTAGATTAACTTGACGGGGGAATACGTGTAATATAGCCCGAACCGGCAATAAAAAAAACGCTTTGGAAAAACAACTGTTTATATGTAGATTCCGATGTTTATTCAAATAGACTTATAGAAAATACAAACCCTTTTCAGCCAACATTTTAAAAATAATTCTACATTATTGGTGATATTTTATAGGTATTAATAGTATATCGGTTGCTGGAGATCAATTGTCTTCACGTATGAATATGTGAAACTAGATCTGGTGGCTTTTCTAGTTGTTCCTATGAAAATGTGTCTGTAGTTCGGTGAGACAGTGCTCAACTGTCATGTTCATCTCCAGGATTCGGAACGAATCTCGTTGGGGTGCACTGAGAATAAATCTCGATATTGAGATTTTTTATCTTGTTTTCTCTCTTGCGTGCCGGACCGCCCGTCTGGGCTATCCGCATATTTATATTAATGGAACAGGAATCTATAGTAATAAAAGGAAGTGTTTATCTGTGTGTTTGTTTGTTTGTGTGCGATGACCAGCCAAAACTACGGCACTCAGAGATCTGAAATTTTTAACATAGGTGTACAGGAGGGTCCAAATGCACCTCGAAGCAGGAGTTTAAAGTTTTTAATCAGACTTTTTTTTAACACCATACTACAGTGGATCACGGGCAACGCCGTGTGGGATTGCTAGTTATGAATAATTTAAAAGGTAAGTGTGCCCTCATTTGCGTGAAGGTAGATAACGAAACCATCCATTCATCCGACCATATTTGAACCCCGACAATGATAAAAAATTACTAGGTCCTTGGGTAGCAATCTAACGTCACAATACATTTTATACTTTCATAGATGGTCGTATGGTTTAAGGCGTCACTATACGGGCGATGACAGAGTGATCGACGTTTGAGGCAAAAGTGGGCACACGTTATAACTGGTCTAGAAAAATTTGGTCGACTGGCAAAACCCCGTTTAAAATGGTGGAGATGCAGTAAGTACGAGCGTTCTAAAGATATCGAGGTTCTAATCCCGGTGTGTGCTTCATATAAATTTATATACTTGCATCGATGGTCACGTGGTCTAAGATGTCACCAGACGACCGATGACAGAGTGATCAACGTTTGATTTTCTTCCTACAATCAAATGCGGGTTCACATTCTACCTGGTCTAGATGTATCTGGTCAACTGGCAAAGCCCCTTTGAAAATGAAGGGGTGCAAGAAGTACGACCGTTATAACAGACATCAGATCTGCTAAATATATCGAGGTTCGAATCCTGGTTTGCACACTATCTAAGTGTCAGACTCATCTAATTCTGGTGGGAGAGGTTGAAATCGAATCCCCAGTGGTGTAAACTGTAGGTATTTCTCCCTCCGGAAGATTTTCTTAGTCATCTCTAAAGCACGTTTTTCCAGAAATGGTACTTGTTACTCATATATTTATGACAGGGGAGGTCGAGGGTCTGAATCTCGCTCAGGGGGATTGGGGTGTTTTTCTACTTTCCCTCACTCCACGTAAATGCTAGAACATTTCTACCTTACTCTTTCAATCCATGATGGATACCTACACACTCGCATGTCGACGGATTATACCAAACAACAAATTTTAGTAGACTTTTGTGGTAGGGGATAGCGGCCGCTAACTGAGGATTCCGAGGCCCCTGATTGTGCGTAATAAAAGCTTTGCAAATGCTTTTTAGTTAAATCACCGGCAAAAACCAATTACAACATAGGGGGTTGCGACATTGTGATGATAATACTTGGAAAACCCATTACCAAATAAGTGTTTGCGACACATGCCTTGAAGGAGGGGGAGTGAGGGGAATTGAAAGGGGTCTCAAGGCAGGGGAACCATTTATCACACTCTTCCCCAAACGGACATTAGGAGAGGTTCGTACTCTTTCTTCCGGGAAGTGAAAGGCAGTCCAACAGAGTCTTGTGAGAGGGAGCTAATGTTCACTCTACACTACCCTGCCGTCAGAAGATGTTTGTACTCCATGCCGACACGCCACGGGAGGAGCATCCAACTCCGTGGACAGCATATAATAAAAATAACTCCTGCACACGTCCCAATCCCCCCAGCCATAAAAAAACAAATTAATACTAATAAAAATACAATGAGCACTAATAAAAAATTTAATGAGCACAAATAAAAAACCAATAAAACAAGAAAATACAAGAACCAACATGTTTGGAAAGGGAACCAACATGTCTGGAACACTGAAAATTAGGTAAGGGGTTGTGTGGAGGTCAGGAGGAGGAAAGAGGAGGGGAAAACCAACAGCCTATTAGAGAGAGAGGGGGAGTGGTCACGTGACCAAATTAAACCAATCAGAGCAGTGGGGCGGCAGGTCTTACCAACTACTACAGTGGAACCATGATAATTTGAGCTTGAATGGACCAAGAAATAAATTCGAACTATCCAAACATTCGAATTAAATAAGTTTCTTAAAGCAATTCTCTTTTCCACTTCCTTTATCACCACTACTTTTTCAGCTAAAGTTGATGATTTATAGGACTGGGGCTTGGACAGTGACAGCACACACACACACACACACACACATACACACACACACATACACACACTACTGTATAGTATGCGCGAAACAAAACTAAAACTAAACAACAACAACAACAACAAAGCTCGCACGTCACAAGAATATCTCTACGACCGAATCACTAAGAACAGGGCACGTAGCCGCTCTAGAGGTTAGACCTTGGCCACAGACAAAGAAATAACAGATACACAGCCTTACGGGAGATTTGTTGCGCTCCTCGAGTCAGGTAGAACTTAAAATGTTCAGTGATAACAGCGCTTCCAAGTGAGAATTATTTAAAACAACTCACTAGCAAAATGTACCTCATGAGAAAGACAAGCTAAGAATTGCTCTCTCTCCGAGTACAATAGTCCAGGTAGTGGTAGTACCTTAACCCACCTCACCCCCCTTTCATTGACCAAAACTTTTCAAACAATGGAGTGTTGGACCCAAATATACAATGCCAGTACTTCTACAGTTTAAACGTAAGAGACACTAGTCTTGGAAATGCACTTGTAAATTAATTATTAAATATTTTGTGACCAGCTTCTGCGGTCACCATTCTTTAGGATTCCCTTCTTCGTTAGACTAGACTGCAAATAACTGGGATATCAGTGTTCGAATCCCGATGGAGTGTACTGAGAGTGTTTTTTCCTAATATGCTTATAATTCTCCTTCAATGCAAATATGGGCACATTTCCCAAATATTTTCCCTTCCTCATTCCTTATCCTTAGGAGTAAATACGCGGATAGCTGTAGTGAGAAGTAAGACATAGCACACAAAATATATCAGTAATTAAAATTAAATACTTAAGTTGTAAAGGTTGCATTTATTTTTATATGTTGTCAAATTAATATAAACAAAATACCCAAGTGATATGCTACTTTATTAACTAAAATAAAAAGTTAAAAGCATGGAACGTACAATGGAAAGAGTTTCCTAAGTATATATTTGGTATCGGTAACACCCCCTTATTTTAAACACTGGAATGATTATATTCAACATTATCTTATACTAATACCCACCTTGGTGGCATAGCTAGCTAACGCACTAGTTTCATGTTGAGATAGACTGCCGAGGACGGGGAGACCTAGATTAAAATCTCGCTCAGTTGAACTGGGGTGGTTTTCCCTAAATGGTTTTCCACTCTCCCTCCGCGCAAATGTGGGTTCACGTCCTATGTATCTAGCCTTCTCAAATCCTAACCCATAAGCGTATAACTCGAAAGGGTACTCATTTTCAGTGTTATTTTATATTAATGTGCAATGAAAGTTAACAAATTGGTTTTAAATTAGTTTATAATAAAATCAAGTCTGAAAATGAAGCTTATCTCCCTAAACGCGCGTTAGGATTGCACAACAAAAAGCTCATAATGTTTTGTCCAATTACAATCGTCCAACACCTTCTCGTGTCTGTATGGAAAATTAAATATCTCTTATTATTTTAGTAAAGAGGAATAGAAATAAATATTTAAAAAAATTAAACTGAAAACTCTCTCAGTATAAGATTATTTTACTATAATATAACAATATTTTCATACAATTAATAATTGCAGATTTTATTCAAAAATTAATATTTATATCACAATAAAAGCGTTTAGTAAAGTGAGTAAAATTGTTGACAATACAAATTATATGAAAAAAATACTCTTAATTTTACCCAATCACAACTGTAGTTATTAAGTGTTTGGTATGAAAATTATCTACTAAAGTAAAGAAAAAAATATCTGATTTTTTAGTTTGGATAGGTTTGAAACGAAAATTATAATCAATATCATTAAAAATCAATACAGTAATAAGATTTAACAGAAATTTGATTAAAATATGTGTCAAAATAATTTGGAAATTGATATATTTCATAATACTCTGGTCTCTTTGATTTCGTAATGTACTAAATCGAGCTTTGACGTATATAGCTATAACATCCTTACTTTATTGGTCCAGCTGTCATAATTTTGAAAGTTACATCGTGTACAATCCTAAGCTAGCCATGGCAATCACAACTGGCACCATACAAACTGCTAGACAACAAACTGCTCTACAAGCTATAAAAAAATATTTGGAAGGCTGGGTGGGTCAAGTGGCCGACACGACTTGGACCAACTGCTAGACAAGCTCAGGTATAGGAGTACAAAGTGATAGACAACCAACCGGTCGACATGAGAGAACAAATCTGTTAAAATACCAACTGCTAGACACGCAGAAACGACATGGACCAAGTGATCGACACGAGAGGACCAACTGCTCGACAAACTTTGATATCATCCAGTTAAGAGTGGGCTAAGTGAGAGAATAGTTAATTCAATACACGCTTGTCCTTGTTTACACTCAAATAATTTTTTCCCCAACCCGTCAGATTAACCTCACACTACTTGACATATTTTTGTGGGGTTTGCTAAAGTAAGAATGTAGGTGAAAATAACTTGAAATAATGATAACCTTATAAAAGAATATCACGAATTGAACAGTCTCAACTAATTCCGCAACACTGGATGCAACATTAAAGGATAGTGAGCGCCGGTCTACACGTATGAACTATTTTATTTTTATATTAATAGATTAGAGGTGAAGAGGGTATAATTTAGAGAAAATATACTCGCTTTTTCATGAAGAAAGAATTGAAAATCATTAAGTAAAAATTTCTTAGCGACCTTTATGAAAACTTGAAATTTGACAACAGTTTTAAAATATTATGTAAAATTAGTAACCGGCAATAAGCGACAGTATAAAGGATTATTGTTTTTTAAACAGATAATTTTAAAATGTAGCCTGTATATTTAGTGCTACAAATTATAATTTTTTAGCACCGCGTTATACTAGAGTTACTAACAGTTCGAGCTATACGAATATATATATTAACTACGCTAGTATGTTTAGGGATGAGTAAGGTTGAATTTAGAGGAACTGCGCCCGTTTTTTGGGGGGGAGTGAGAGTGGAAAACTATTTAGGAAAATTAACCTTCAGTCCACCCGCCTGGGATCGAGCCCCGATCTTAATTTATAAGCAGTCAAGTCACTTTTTAGAGTAGCGCGTTAGACCTTGCGGCCACCGAAGCAGAGGCTACTTAACTCACTGGCCGTTAAGGGCATTCACGATTTCTCTAACTATGCAACCAAGGATTTAGGGAATAGGGGCAAGTTTTTATCTATATTTAAGAAATTTCACCAAAATTACTCTATATGAAGGGTAAAAAGTTAATTTAACAGAATGTTCAAATCTTTTTCTTGATAAGGTTCCTTGACTTATTAAATTATATCATTCAATTAAATTATATATTTTCTTAAGGATTATATCATATCGCATAGGTTAAGCTTATAAATATAGTTACCATAATATATAATGATTAAGTAATTAGCTCCCGCTAATACCATATACTTTAAAAATAAACCTATAAAATGCAAGCATGTAACCATGATCATGGCTTTCTTCCCTCATTCACTGCAGTGCTACCCACGTCGGTGGTCGTATGATCATAAAGCTTCGCTCGCGTATTACATTGAATTGCCGGTAGCAAAGACACCGGGTTCAAATCCCGGTTAGGTATACTGACACATTAACAAGTTCACTACACCATTGCGATAGTGATGATACGAAAATATGGGTACATTTTGATATTAATTCAGTGTATCTACAGGGGTATTTTTTACTAACAAGAGAGTAGGTTTATTTATTTTAACTACGTGATTTATTTATTTAGTTGTTTTTCCATCGTGTTTTTCTACCCACTCGGATTATAAGCATATGAACTAATTACGCTATTGGATTAATGATGATAATTTATTTAGGGAGAATGGGAAACCATTTAGGAAAAAATTTATCAGTACACCTGGCCAGGACTTGAACCCCGATCTCATCGTCATCGAAAATTGCGAAAGTTACACCCTAAAAAAAGGTAATCGTCCACTGGTCCACATCACATGCACCGGATTTACTCTCGCTTCACCCCACAAAGCTAAAATATATTTTAAGACTAGGTTGTCATGAATCTAACAGTCAGATATAATACCAGATGGAGAAATTTCTCTAGCACGCACTGGACCAATATTAAAATTAATAAAGATTAACTTTGGAACTTATGTTTGTAAATAGTTTCCATAAGCTACTATGTAAAAATAATTCTTCGCTTCTAGGGGCATTTAACTTTTTCCTTATGTCCCCCTACAAACTGATATTTAGTTCTGGCTGTGTAGGGTTTGCTCCCAACCCCTCAACCCTCGCCGACGTTAATATATGTTTGCGCCACTGTGTCAAGTTATTATTAAAACATTCAAATAGGCCTATATATGTGTCAATACTTACAGAATTAATGTAATAATCTCATTGTTAAGCAATCGTCTAAACATGAACCTAAAATATCTAAATTATGTTTTACATATTATAGCTTATCCAGGCTCTGGTTGTAGCAATAAATGATTATACCTGACTTGTATCTAAGCTATAAATGATAATATTCTCTAATTTAATATACATTTATTATTCATTAAATACATTTGAATAGTGTACTTACCTAAGTTAGAGGACCAGCGTGAATATTTTGGACAGTATGCATATGTTTTTTTTAAGAAAATATCAAAGTATAGGTAATGATTTTATATTGTTAGGTTTGGGGCCAGAAAAGATATATAATACATTCATGCTGATGAACTCAAAAGTAAAAAAAGTTTTAGGTACATTCTAGCCATAAATTCTGGTAGTAATAACAGTATTTAACAGTTAAAAGTTACTAAAACCATTTTAAGGAATTCATACATCAAGTAATGTGATCTTTATATTTCACTTATGATAGATATGATAAATAGGCCTCCTTTTAAAATAATATTCACAATTCAACGTTTTCTGGAACTACTTCTCTATTATGTATAAGCTTATACTCTCTTTCAGCCTTCACTTATAGCCACCCTAAATCATTTAAATAAGAAAGAGGGAAAAAAATCTACGAAACTTATTTCAAGGCAAAAAGGAAATCTCGCTGTTAGGTCTCAAATATCTTAGAATGTTATGAGCCTATCAAATAATTACTGTATTTGTTAGAGGAAGACTAAATCTAAAACCCTTTTCCATCAAGCCTGGTCTCATAGCTCCATGAATATGATTAAAATTTCTTTGGAAATAGAATAATGTTACATTTTCACACATTTTTTCTATTAATGAAACTTGAGATATAGGATTGTTAAGAAAAAAGAGCCATGTCTGAATCTTTTGATTTTATTATGGCGTGAACCATATTTTGAGATAACACATAGTAGAGGATAGCATTAGAATGCATCCTGAAAGAAATAGGGTGTAATGAGGTGGACTGGATACAACTAACGGGATAGGTGGCGTACTTTTGTAAGTGTGGCAATGAACTTTAGATTTCCTAATGCCATAGAATAAGTAAGTAATAACTAAATATTGCGTTAGAGCTAAACGTCTGCGTGGCCAATTTCTCGCTTACCGCACCGGATGATAGTTAGTTGTAGATCAACGTGTCAAACTCGTTTGATCAAAAAGGTCACATTTAATATTGATAATGCTTGGGGTGCCACATTTCAGAAAATTCTTTATTATTACCATATTAAGAAAAAAATTAATTCAAAGTCCTTACTAATTATTACAAAATTAATTTAAGACTTGGTTCTCTTTTCTTCATGTCGTTTATGCGTGTCTAGCAGTTGGTATTTTAACAGATTTGTTCTCTCATGTCGACCGGTTGGTTGTCTATCCCTTTGTACTCCTATACTTGAGCTTGTCTAGCAGTTGGTCCAAGTCGTGTCGGCCACTTGACCCACCTAGCCTTCCAAATAATTGTTTTCATTTTGTTATACCGGTTGGTTGTCTATCACATAGTCCAGCTCGTGTCGATCACTTGGTCCGTGTCGTTTCTTCGTGTCTAGCAGTTTGCTTTCTACCACTTTGTCCTCTCGTGTCGACCACTTTGTTGTCTATCACTTTGCCTGCTCCCATCACAACTCAGTTATTGCAATTAATAAATAAAAAATCTTAGAAGGAAAATATTATCTAGTTTACAATCTGAGTGCACAAACGAGCGCAATCGCAGAGCGGCCGTCGTACTCCAATGACAATGCAAACTTTATCTAAGCACAATCATTAAAACATGTTTGAAAAAAAGCATCACATTTCACCAACGAACATAAATTAAATAATAGACTATTTTACAGAAACATATTAATTATGAAGCATCATTATTATCCAAAGAGAATCATGCTCACCAAGTTATGTCACTTGAATGTGTTTATTTTAATTGTTATGTCGCTCCTAGGTATGCGATAACAGCTATGTATTTGTAAATCTAATGTATCCACTTTAAGATAGGCTTTAGTTTGTGTGTTGATTTACTTTTAGTATAAACATTTTTCCTCTGCCTTTATAAATTTAATGTTCCAAAGGTCTTACTACAGCCCAATTTTAATAAAAAGAGCATTTTAGAAAATAGATTTTTTGTGTGTTCAACATCAATCACATTTTCTATTTTGTTATTTTTGTTAGCATCGTGCCTTAGTATTCGTTCGAGTTATACGCTTATGTACTACTAATTACGCTATTGTGTTAGGGATGAGGGAGGTTTAATGAGTATATAATGTACCCGCATTTGAAATATATTGAGTTTTTATAGCTTAGGAAATTTAAGAGGCCCTTCCAATTTCCCAGCAGTAAATTTTTGAATTCCAAACTTTCTAACTTTTATGGTTATGTGTTTTATCAAATTGGCCAATTTAAATACTTTTTCATGCATAAAAGTATATTTTCTTTGGAAAGATGGCAATTTACTATCATTTACAAACCCCTCTGTCCCCCTCACCTTCCTTACCCTCACCCTCCTTAGCTTCCACAATTCTAATTTGAAATTTTAAGACTTATTTGGTTATTTTATAGGATATTTTCAGTGGCTACCAAATGTCAACCTAACCACATCGTAAAGAATGTTATATTTTGGTTGTATACATTTTAAGCGCTACCATTTCTTGGGCTTCAATTTTGAAATTCCACTTGTTCAAGAATGTAGGAAACGCGAGAAAATGCCAATGTTTTTGCAGTATTTTTGATCAATTTTTTTTGGCAAAAAATAAATAAATATCGCTCCAGTAGAAAGATATAGTTTAATTTTCTTCACTTGGTTATGTAAACAGTTGTTATAATATTGTCATGAGCATAGCGGCATTAGATAAGCTTTTTTTAAATAAATTAACGTGAACAATGAATCCCCGTCTAGCTACTCAAACCTGTTTTATTATTAAATTACATGTCGAAATTTCAAGCTTATTTCTCTACAAAAATTGTATTTATATAGCTCTGTAAATATTTTGAGGGGACCTTCACTCCCTATTTTACAAGCCTTCATTTTGAAATGTAATAATTCAGCCCTTGGTACTGTTTGAGTTGGTCTTTAAGCCCACCTGACTTATTTCAATCATCTAACACTTATAGAAGTAGTTTAGTCTTTTATTTAAAAAATTTGAGACCCCTTATATCACCAGCCTCCTTAGAAATAACTAATATTTAAAATGTATTTGTGGTTATTTGAAGTTATCCCTCTACATCCCTGACAAATTTAAATTTTCTACCTCCTACTAGTATACCCCTATCCCCCAACCCCCTCCATCCCTATTTCCTGTAGTCTCATTTTGAAATTTAAAATGTTCAGACTTTATAGTTAATTTGGGTGGTCCCTATCTCTGCTTGACAAATTCCAGTTTAATATCAAACATAAAATTAGTTTATCCATTTAGGACTTATTTGGTTATCTGAAGCCGTACCTCTACCAGCATGCAAAATTTAGACTTTCTATCATACTTAATCTTTATAAACTCCCCCCTTTTTTATGGACTCCTATTATAAACTTTAAAAATTTTGGACTCTTAGAGATATTTGGAGCGGTATCTTTGCCTATGTGGAGAATTTTAGTTTTATACCACACTGAGAAGAGGTTGTTTCTAATACTTTTATAAGTATTAGAAGTCAACCCACTTTTCCAAACCCCTTTGAAAAATATTAAATTATAACATTCATTTGGATATCTGGAGTTTTTTTCTACCTGTCTTTCAAATTTTAATTTCTAACCTCATCTCAAAAGTTATTTCTTGCTATAGCTTCCCCCTCCCCCATTTTCCATAGCTAAAGTTTAAAAAATTCATATTTTTTTGTTTACTTAGAGTGGTCCGTATACCTAAGAATTTAAGTTTTCTACCACACAGAATGTAGTTGAATTTATTAGTTTTTGTAAATGTTGAGCCCGCTTCCTTCCCCTACCACTTCTTCAACTTCCACTTATAAATTTCAAATATTAAGATTTATTTGGTAATTTTGAAAGTTCACTCTACCTACTTGCCAAATTTAAATATTCTAAAATTAGAAATGTACAGACTTATAGTAATTTGACATGTCCCTTTAATTTACTTATACATTTCAATTTTCTGCCACACTGGGAATTAGTTGTTTCTAGTAGTTAGAAAAATGAGCAGAAATATTTACAAAACTATCATTTAGAAATTTCCATTTTTAAGACTTATTTGTTTATTTGGAGTTGTCCTCCTAAACGACTATCAAATTTAAGTATTCTAGTACACATAAAAGGTTTTTATTCTGTTTACATCCCCTTCCATATGTCCCAGAGTCGCACTTATTAAACAAAACTGTTCATACTTTTATAATTATTTGGAGTGGTCCCATTTGTTGTCTGCACAATTTCAATATTCTATCATCCTGTAAAGTATTTATTTATATTAGTTTTTGTAGTCTTGAACACACATTTTTACCAACGCACCTCGGGAATCATCGTGTGGTTGCCGTACATAAATTAATTTCATATTAGTATTCTGCGACCCGATAACCCTCCATATATCAAATTTCATCTTGATTGGAGGACATAGAATTTACTGCCCTTGTTCTCTCTTTTACACCCGTTTAGGTGATTAAATTTGAAAAACCCTAAAAAATATTTTCCCCATTTCTATACAGAAACATTCATTTTAAATTTCAATGCTCTATGTCCACTAGTTCAAAAAATGCATGATCAGTGAATTTTGAAAACTTTTGAACCCCCTTTTTTATCTCTTAAATGTGGTTGAATATCACAAAATTCGGCCAATAAGGAACCTTTACTAAAAATGTTAAATGTCCATATTTGAAACCATTAAGTTCTTCTAACAAAACCACAAACTCCCCCACCAAATGTATTGTCTCTACGGGCATAATTAGCCCTGTAGTTTGGAATTGTAAGCAATAATTTCTCATCCCCGTATTTCCACACTCGTGCTAATATCATTAAATAAATATTTAGTTTAATATAAGAGAGAAAACATCATAAATCCTCATATCTCTGCTTTATACTTCTAATATTTAGATATATTATTTTTAAATTGCAGTTGAAATGGACTATTTGGCCGAAATTAACTTTAGATAAATGTTTTCAATAGATGATTCTTCTATGATATTAGTTTTGGTATCTACTAAGTGAGAAATAATGTTTTAATAAAGACGAAACTACAAACAAGTTTATAAGTTGTATAATATTAACTTGTGTCCATATTATTAAGGCTAATAATTAGCCTCAAATATTTAAATGGTATGGTGCACCAAACAGACTTTCTCTCTATTTTGTCTAAAAATGGAAACATTTACTTAAAACTTGTAATATTTGTGAGACCAGATAATATAAGTAGTGGGGGGGTCGTTTCAGAACAGTCATTTATACATAAAACTGCCTATATATCAGAGCGTTTATATCGAAAACGGTCTATATTTGGGGGGACGTTTCAGAACAGTCATTTATACAAAAAACTGCCTATATGCCAGAGCGTTTATATCGAAAACGGTCTATATTTGGGGTTTGTTTTTTACCGCTCCCACCTCTCCCGCCCCCACCCCTCCCGCCCCCTTTCCCTTCCTCCAGCCCCTCCCCCCAACAAACCCTGGACATGTTGGTTATTTTTGATTAATTATCGTTAATTAAATATTGTTAATTGGTAGGATAGAGGTGTTGTAGTTTTTTATTGCTGGCATACGCCGGACATGTTGGTTGTTAATTAATTAATTAATTGGTAGGATAGAGGCGTTGGAGTTATTATTGGTAGGATAGAGGTTTTTTTATTCATCAATTAGGGCGCTGTAGTTTATTTGCTGAAGCATAGAGCCACCCGGGGCTCGCGCTCCACGTCTTTCTCCTCCGGATGCCCGATAATAAATGACACAAGCTTCTCTGGCAGGGGCTCGCTGCCTTCTGATGACCAACTCAGCCTTTCACTTTTCCCTCCCCACCCCTCCCCCCAGAGCCGGGGTTGTTCATCCTGGTTTTCCCCCTCCCCCGGTCATTCCTCCTCCTTCGCCACCCTGACGCCAGCCTGCCGGGGTGACAAGTGACCTCGATAACCTTGGGTTTTCCCAATGACGTAATCATTGCGTGTTATGTCGCAACCCTGGCGCTGGGCTGGCGGGCAGACAAGTTGGGACAAGAATAGATAGTGACCTCAGCAACCTGGGTGTTTCCTATGACGTAATCATTGCGTGTTATGTCGCAACTCTAGCATCTCTAATTATGCACAATCAGGGGCCTCGGAATCCACAGTTAGGGGCCACTACCCCTGTCACAAGTCTACTAAAATTGTTTGTTTGGTAGCGTCTGTCGAAATGCATGAAAATGTTCCTCCTGCCGCAGCTATCGCACAGGACAACTTGGGTTTTTTCCCTATGACGAAATCATCGCGTGTTATGTCGCAACCCGGGCGCCAGGTTGGCGGGCAGACAAGACAATTTGGGACAAGAATAGATATTGACCCGGGCAGTGGGTTTTCCCTGGCGCCATGTTGTCGGGCAGACAAGACAAGTTAAGACAAGAATATATATTGAGGTCATTGACCCGGGCAGTGGGTTTTCCCTGGCGCCAGGTTGGCGGGCAGACAAGACATGTTGAGACAAGATTAGATATTGACCCGGGGCATCGGGTTGTCGGGCAGACAAGGCAAGTTGGGACTCGTAAATAAAACACAGATGTTACAAATATATATTTATTTATTAAACATCACAATTATACATTTTTACAGGAATGACGCATATATTCGTTCATACGTTTTTCTACAGTGTCTCATAGATGCGTTAGTAAAATTGTTTTTAGTTCACAATCCAACATGTAATAGTCCAAACCGATGACTTGACGTGTATAGTAAGTAGCACTGATAAGATCCAGGTTTTTGATGTGCGTTTCCACCGTAGGTTGTTCTAGGTCGATGACATCCGTCGATTCTGTTAGCGTGTCGCATACATCCACGACGAGTGTGTCGATCAAATTGTTGCAATAGCGCGCGACGGGTGTCGACCACATGTCCCGTCGGTCGACGGCGACGTCGATGAGGTCCCACACCTCACAAAGACGCGCCCAGCTAGGTGCTAGATAGGCGACCCGTTTGATTCCGGCGTCTTGTTTCTCGTTGATGACGACCATACGGTCACCGCACATACGTCTCAGAGAGATTTCGTGATTAGTCAGGCTAATCTTCTGAGGAGGTTGAGTGTTGGTGAAAAACTTTGATATGACCGACTTGTAGGTGCTCAGTTCTTGCCATTCTGTACGGTTAAACACGGCGCAGTTCCCTCCACATTTTTCTAGTTGGACATAGGGCGTAAAGTTGTTCTTGACACTCATGCCGACGATGACTCGCTTGGCGTCGACTCCATCCAGCGGGAACAATGTGTAGAAAATACTGGTGACGGCGAGTGGTTTCGCAGGCTTTGCTTTGCTACCGCAAACGTCTTGACCTTCCATGATGCTCAGTGGTTATGGCCGACACACCGCCGGGACGGCCTTTTTATAGGCGCACGCCGTCTGGACACGGCCTCTTGAAGGGCGACATGCCCCTACAGTCTTGAAAAATCTATTGTAATATCTCACCACCTTAGCGTCGTTGGCTGTATGATTGGTGGGCGAGAATAGGTTTTGGAAAGTTTTCAGCGGAATGTTCTGGGCGCGATAGAGAAGGTACATGAGACAGTAATGGCCGCAAACGTCTGATGCGATGCTTTGAAGTTGTAGCTTACTATGGGACGTGCGAAAAGTGTTTTTGCGTATAAATGCCAGATGTGACTTTATGCGCGGTGGAAAACCATAACTGTCAAAGTATTCTCCCACGCCGTTCTTGTCGATAAAGATGGCGACCCAATGCGTCCCAGGTTTGGTGTGCGGATCGGTGTTGATGACTAGAGCGGCAGGTCAAGCTATTCTTCAGGGTAGTTGATCAGCAGGGAAAACACCCGACCGTACAGAACGGAACCACGGACTTGTTTTCAGCGCACGTCTTATGGTGTGCGTGTCCATCTTCAATCATCCAGTCTCGAAGTCCCCAGACAATAGAGGCAGAGCAGAAATTCCATACAGAACTATGTGCCATGCACATGGTGCGACCCAATTTAAGTGTTTTCAGTGACAAACAACCTCTGTCGTACAGATCTACGATGGGTGTAGACGTGTATTTGACTAGAAATTTTTTCTTTTCTGACCCCTTGACGTAGACGGTTTCTGCACGCGCTGTGGCACGGGAGATGAGGGATTCGAGCAGGCTGTAATCCACATCACCGTAATCCCAGGTGATACCGTGCAGATTGTTGACTATATAGTCGGCTTTCTTTCGGGCATCGGTGGAAAGTTCTTCGATAGCGTATGGAGGTTTTAACACCCAGTGTTGAATTAATGTGCCGCATACAGATAAAACACTCAGTTCCTTGACGATAAACTCGTTGTTGTCGTCGATGAAGCTCTGGAAATCCACAATGACGTCCATAGCATAAATGAAGGGGGTAAGGGGCGGGAAGCCGTTTCTATTAGCTTCCATAATCGGTCACAACGTTTCTGTCCTTGTCAATGGTGATGATGTTGGCAAACTCCCCGTACACGATACAGTTGACGGTTTCGGTGAGAGCTCGGGTGAAGCTCACTTCGATGCTCAGAGAACCGTGTCTCGTCAAATTCCAATGTGATGTCATGTGGGCGGACAGATTAGGTGTGAGATCGAAAGCCATGAGATGATATTCCTTGGGGAAGGCTTCTCGTGTGATGTCGCTACCCTCGTTCATGAAATGGATACCCGTTCCAGAAAACAGCGTGTGGTAGGACATGACATAGTGTCCGTTTGAAAAATCGGGCTGTAACGGTTTCGACGGTACTTGTTCCCCGTCCACGTACAGCGAGAAATGGTTCATGCCGTAGGTTTGAAAGTTGAACGGGTTCTTGGTGGCGTCTCCGTTGAACGCTGCGTTTGACACAAATCCCACGATGCACCGTTTGGGTAACTGGCCGGTGAATACGTTGTCCAGCGATTTCCCTTGCACGCCCGTAGGAATAGTGAGTGTTTTTACTTCCACACCGGTGATGGGATACTTTGCGGGACTGACATTTAATGCTTTGGCGTGTGCCAACAGTATAGATGGTGCTACTTTGACACGCCTCACTAGAAGGCCGGCTTCAACGATGTGAACCTTAAAGTGAGGGAGTTCAGGGACCGCCATAAGACTAAACCCGTCGCGGGAACGGACCAACCGGACTCGGAGTTCGGCGCCGTTCAAAAGGTATTTCTCTTGGTTAAACACGTCACCGTGTAGATACCCCAAAAGATCCACCGTCTTACTTTTTGTGGTGAGACTGCGACGGGCCTCAAATCCCTTGTTGTTGGCGTTAGCCTCCTCAAAGGTTACGGGGGTGTCTGCGAACCACAGACCGCAAGTCAAATGCGTTCTTTTGGCTTCGCTGTTGTAATTGAGCAGCGTCTCAATGTACGCTCTATAGGCATACGTGTTGCTGGGCGGTGATACTAGTTTTTGGTTTAAAAACACGTCCACCTGCGTGAATAGAGAATGCAGCCAATTGTTGACGGAGCGATCTGATCCACCTCTGTGAAAGCGCCACCATCGGGTTTCATGATGGCCGCCCGGAGATAGAGCATAGTCTGTGAAAGATCGATATAGAACTCGCCTTGTCCGGTAACGGTAAATTCGATGGGTGAATACTCGGTGAGGGAAGAGACAGGTTTGTACTGGAGCCATTGCCCACTTTCAAGACAGGTTTGAGTGGGTGGCACGGAAAAGAGATCGAGTTCACTGCTGGCACACTCGCAGGACTGGGGGTGTAGAAACGACATTTTAACTGAAAATATCTTTAGCTTCTTTCTTGACCTTTTTACGTCGGGTGACGACCTTAGAATGACGTCGTTGCTTCTTACGACGCCCTTTATAGCCTGAGCCGGTCATCAGCGTGTTGATCTTCTGTTCAGCCTTGCGTTTCAAGTTTGTTCCAGCCTCGCCGACACGTTGCCGTAGGGCCTCTTTGAAAGGACGCCCTTGATTGGCAACGTCGGAGAGCACGTCGATACCCGTATGAAGCGCCTGTTTTCCGATGGCTTTAGCGCCACTTCTCAGCAACGGTACGACGCTTTTGAAAAGACCACTGAAAAAACTTCCTATCCCATGCCCTCTTTGATAGGGAACACCGTGGTAGATCGAAGATATTCCTGTTCCAGCCTGGTTGATGTAGTATCTTTGGTAGGGACAGTTCATGATGAGCAGCGTCGAAAATGAAGTTTCACGCACACTTTTCTAAACTCGAATGGTACAGGTTCACCCGTGTCGGTTCTTATATTGATTTCCAAGCTTTCAATTTCCCTTCTCAGCACCGGCATGTAGTGCAACGGGTCGTAGCTAACTGTCTTATGTATGCCTTAGAGATAGTTTACGTTGTTGATGCTGACGATACGTAACAGCGGTGCCACAATGTCACCCACGGGCTGAGGCTCGACAATATCCATGTATATGTACATTTGCGAGGGCAGGCCTAGTAGAATGTTGGCGGCGTACGGAGACTTTGGTACTTTTATCAGATTAGTCTTAGGATCGAAACCGAGCTGCAGACTTAGTTGAGTTGATAGACTGAACAGCTGTATATTTGGTGAAGAAGAGATAACTTCCACTTTTTTGCTGGGGTTTGTGTACTTGAATACAACTCCGGAATCCCCTTTAAAAGCCTCTACTTCGTTTAGAGCCTTGATCAATTCGTGGATAGTGCTGTAGTTTCCAGCAGGGATATGATCCTTGAATATTTGTTCCACGCCGTTAGCGTCCACCCAGTTGTACCATACAATATTTTGACCCTCGGGGACGGTGGTGAAAGAACAGGGATATTGAAATTCAGCCAGAGCGACTTCCCACCACCCTTCGAGTGTAAGACGGTAAGGAAGTTGCGTGGTGAAATTCGTGAGGGTATTTTTCGGGAAATATCCCATAGAGCTGTCGCTCGGCAAAGTGATGTAAAATTGGTCCTTCATGGTAGTGCGCTGACGTAACTGGCAGGAATCCAGGAATTATACTTGGCGGGGTAACCTTTCCACTGCACGTACACTTTCTTTCTGGCGCCTTTACCCTTGACACGTAGTATTTTATCAACTTTAAAAGTTTCAGGGAGACTTACGCGTTGCAATTCAGGTTCGTAAAACGTCCCCTCCACTTCTTCGCCGTCAAGATCGGTGAGTCTGTAGACGACAGGTTGTCGCAACACGACACTACTGACTTTGAAAATCTCTTGGCTCCAATTGCTTTCGTAGCCCTTTTCAAACAGCATTTTGGATTTGCTAATACGAACCGTGTCACCGACTTTTATTATAGGCTTCGCGCTTGGACGCCTTTTGCCGTACAGATTATCTCTGACTTGAAGCACGTTAGTTTCTGAAACGGCGGCGGGCGCCATCTTGATACTGGAATGCTTGGACCCGTTGTAAGCGTCGACTAGGGCTTGGAGGACGTCCACATACCGATACGTGTTATTTTTGGTAAAGTAACGCCACATGCGTCCTTTCAGAGTTCTATTGAATCGTTCCACGATGCTTGCCTTCACGTCTGGATTATGAGTGGTGTAGTAATGCACGCCTTCTTGCTTGAGAAATTTCCGGACTAGCCGTGCCATGAACTTTGTCCCCTTGTCCGTCTGTATACTTAGAGGTTTACGACCGATTTGCTTAAAAATGTCCCGAAAGGCGTCTCTCACTACGCTCCCCGTCCTGGATGGAAGCGTCCTCGCCCAGGCCATCTTACTAAACACGTCGATGACGGTGAGCAAGTACACTGCACCGTCGTTGTATTTTCTGAGACTTCTCATATCGTTGAGATCGGCTTGCCAGAGATCGTCAATGTTTGACACCACGTACTTGTTGCGTGGAAATTTTTTTAGCACAGGTTTGTGTAAGGTATAAGCGTCCTGCGCACGAAGCCATTCTCGTACTTTTTCGGGATCTTTTTTGGACGCCTTAATGAGCGACGCCGCCCCTGCAAACCCTGCAGGATGAGAAGGGTCGTAGTAGATGTCGGCTAGACGTTCCATTAAGCTCTGAACGGCAGCCACCGGTTTTCGTCCACTCTCTTCAGTTTCTTCTTCTTTGGGCGTTGCGACGGTGTAATTGGTTGTGGTACGGGCGTCGGATCTCTAATGGGTGCCAAACGTTTCGGGTTCACAATAAATTCTTTTGGAACGTTTATATTTTGCAGCGCCGTGAGAAACTCTCGCCACCCTGACGGTTCACTGTGTCTTCTTGCTCTGACCAGATCGTTGACTAAATCCACAATATTGGACCCACGAAGAGGCGTATCTTGAATACTCACTTCTCCGTTTGAGTCCCAAGAGATGCCGCCTCGGGACTTAATATGTTCTAGTAAAAGTTCAGCTTTTTTACGTGCCTGTGCTGGTACAGTATTAAGTACAGTTGGGATGGGAAGTACAGACACTTCAGGGGTGGTAGTGGTGGCGGTTTCAGATGGCGGTGGGTGTTGACTAAAGTGTAGATAGCGCTGTAGCACTTGTTGGTATAAAGTCCATTTAGACTTGTCGTCAAGTTTTGAAGCGAGGATTTTTTCCATTTCCTTGTCCAAGTCGGAGACCACTAGATTTGTTGCCGAAGCCGTTTGTTGGTGGTGTTGCTCGTAACGGTGTAATGTTTCCGGGGACACCAATATCATCTTTTTCGTGTGTTCCATTATTTACTTGTTGAATAAGGAACCGAGGACCCCGCTGATTAAATGGGCTAAATGTAAGGGCAAGAACGCTCCTCCTTTCTGAACGAGTAGTCGTCTCTTCTTCTTCCAGCACTCTCCTCGTTTGACCAGCTTGCGCAACACCTGCTTGTGAGCACGTAACTTTGTCTTCTGCGCATTTTTCAGCGGTACCCGTCCTTTTAAAGTGTTGTAGGCACACTCGCAAACAGAGTCAACCAGTTTCTTGTCTGCCGTTTTCATCAACGCGACTCGTTGCTGCGGGTTCATGCGATACATCGCACGTAGCAGAGGTGCCTGCTTCAGCACTTTGGGACTCATGGTTATGAAATGATCTGTAAGCGGGAAGTGTCGGTGTTTTTATAGCTTTTGCGTGGTAGATACACGCAGCAGCCGACATTTGTGCGGGTTCTATATCTGAACCATTCTGGTGTACCTTGTTTGAAATCTAGCAATATATACCCGTGAGGAGTACTTGTAGCATCGGTGTAAGCCTCTTGTAAAACACGGGGATTTTCAGGACAGACTTGTCGTGCAAAGTGTTGAATCTGAGCTTTATCCCTGGGATTTTTAAAAAGCACGATATAATGTGCGTTTAAGGAAATGTCTCTTTGGCCCTTGCCCTGATGGAATATATTTTGTGTAAGGTACATGACGCTAATATTTTGATGGTGGCATCCTTTGGTGAAAAGATCGACGACCACTTCGTTGGCTTCACGCATCAGGTCGTCCACGATAATCAGCTGTGGAGAGTCATTACAGACATCATCCATTTCCGGCAAACACTTACAGAATATGACGTGGGGACTTGTCCCGTCTTGTTCGAATCCCGGTTGCTATAAAGCATAATACCATGTGATTTTATCAAATTTAACGTCACACATTGTGTCCAAGTGACGGATAAAGTCTGCTACAAAATGTGACTTTCCACAGCCGGACGGGCCGCTTATGATGGCCGAAACTGGATGTTTCAACTTGTCCATAATGTTTGAGACTGAGCTTATAAGCTATATGAGCTTGTATTTATAGGATAGGAGGGAGGTGCGGGTGTAGACGTTAAAACACAAACATAACAATTTTTACAATATTTATTTACAATCAGGAAAAAAGTATACACACAGTGTAAAGTATACTGTGAATATTTACAATATATAATTGTTTGTATAAACATAGCTGGTTTTGTTTACACACAGTGAAAAGTATACTGTGAATATTTACAATATAGGGGGAATAGTGGCCTCTACTAAAAGAAAATAAATATATATGTGAATAGATTTAAAATAAAAATATATACAATCAGTCTACCATATTTGACTGAAAAAAAAAATATACAAACAATGTATTAGATTTAAAATAAAAATATATACAATCAGTTTATCAGAAAAAAATATATATACAAACAATTTATTAGATTTAAAATAAATATATATATACAAACATTTGGCTAGAATTAAAATATATACAAGTAACTAATTGACTAGAAAAAAATCAGGTAGGCAGAGGACTGTACTGGCAAATAAAAAAATATAAAAAAAGTATCCCGGGTGCATAAAAAATATATAAAAAATATGCTTGTTTTCATGCAGAAAAAAATATAAAAAAAATCTCAAATCTTTGAAAAATGGTATGTCAGTGGAACTGTCTAGAGTGAAAGAAAAAATAGATGATTATTCAGCCCGTCTAAATAAGCACCTTTTATTCGTGGCGAGTGCGTTTACAAGGACTCTGATACCCAAACGGCAACGTATTAAAATCATCTGTTATCCGGCGTTTGGTTTACACGGGCCGGTAGACTTTAGCCTGCGAAACGGTACATACAGTCGCAAGACCTTTTCTTACAGTTTTGTGCGGTATCTGTATGTATCTTTCCGCAGCCTGTTCGGTGACCATCGCTTTCAAAACTTCGAAATTAACATCGTTCCGGTTGCCATAGTTTATGGTGATCCCGCGAACCTTGCACACCGTTTTTGTTTTGGCAGGATCACCGCCAACGCAAACTCGGTAAGCGTAATTTTTGGGACCGCCAGATACAAAGGCGCTAATGTAGCTTTCCGGACCGTAATCCTGAAGTTCATCAGTGAGGTCACCTAAAAAGTCTCCGGTCGGTGGACTCCAATCGCCGGGTTGTTCGGTGAATAGAACGCTATCTGTATCATGATATAAAACGCGGTCCCCCAATTGTTCAAGGATGCTGTATAAGTGCAACCTAGCCATAGCAGTCGTGTAGCACGCCACCACCACACTCGTGTTAGGGTTAGGGCGCAACGCGTCACGTGCATCCTTGTAATTGAGGAACATAACCTCATCATTTACATCAATCACGCTGTCCACGGTGATGTACGGATTCGTCAGGTACTTGTGGACGCCCTGATAGTCGTTGACAACGGCTACGTGTGGTAAATCGGGTCTTTGCCCAAACTTTCCCCATAGTGAATTTAAAAAAAGTTTAGCCAGAGTGCGGAGACCAGGGTTTTTACAAACAGAGCCGAAATCTAGTTTTACCCCTTCCCTTTCCTCATAATTTTGAATGTAAGCTAACTTTTCCTCCTGTGAGGTACACCACTCTGGCCATCCGCTGGCTTCTTGTTTAATTTTCAAAAAAGTATCAATGTACCCGTGAAACAACCCTCCAGAACGCGTCTGACGGTCATAAACAGATACATTGTACTCCCACACTTCGTGCACTGCTTCAACGGTGTAGCCTTTCTCAACGGCTTTCCGGATCTCGTCAATCACCCAGACGCCTGTCAACCAGCGATCTTTTTTGTCGTTGTGCTGACACGCGCCTTGGTTTTTCTCCTCCCCGCATTTCCTGCACAAGATGAACATTAGCTTGTCGTGCATCCGTGTAGGCAATACGGGCAGGAATAAATCTCGCGGAGGCGTCACTGTAACTTTGGCTATGCCTTCTACTTGATCTATAGACGGACAATTTGGTTCCAAGTGAATTTTGGGGTGGCCGACTGGGTATTTTTTGTACTTGCAAACGTATGGATACAATGAACACACATCCAAGTACTTGATCTTCTCCCCACAAGAAAGGTCTGTTTCGTGGAAGAGCTTGATACAATTTGTACGCCCGCCAAAGAATGCATCCCTGGGACTGAGAGGTTCCTTGGTATACACCTCGTGCCGGAGTACAAATTGCTGCAAGTCCTTGTCTGTGCGTTTCATCGCATTAAACATGCACTCCCACATCTCTACGACCGTGTAGCCGGCATTCTTAAACTTTTCCAAACAA